>CM051262.1:15202564-15741683 GCA_027921565.1 Artemia sinica
TGGCGATTCTGGGACTGTCGTTCCAACGATTCTTTCTTAGGCTACTGGCAATCCTGTCTGAAATTTCTTTTTTTTTCTTCTTAAAATTCTGTCTAGTATATTAACATATTACAATTTTTGCCCAGTTTTAAAGCTTCTTCTTCTTCAAAAGTCTGTATCCTTTTGTTTAATTGAATAGGCAAGATTCCTTTCTCTCCTTTCTTCATTTATCGGTTCTCTGTCAATTTCTGTCAATCTTCTGTTAAGAAAAAGTTAATAATTTTAGGTTTTCTAAATCCCTGTCTTTACATAAGATTTGAAAGATTCTAAAACTATAAATTCAAATTAGGCTACTAGAGTTTTTGGATTCTGATATCCGCTGAAAAATTCCTCTTACCCCGCTTAAGAACTGCAGCATCGACCACCTATACTTATTCTCAGCAATAGGGATGGTAACCTTCATAAGTCTGGTGCCGGTATCTTGTGGTACCTACAACGTCTCAGGTCTTCAGACGGGACACCCTGCATTTTCGTAATAATGCGTTAAACATTCTATTTACTTTGTGTTCTAAAGTCTTACGTGGTTCTTTCACTCTACGCCGTAGAATCTTTCAAACTAGTATAGCTTAAGAGTTGACGTAACGTTATGTAATTTTACGGAAATTTTGTCTCTAACGTAGGCAGTACGTTACAGACAAAGCGCTACAGTGCCAAGCAGCCTCGAGATCTGCTTAGAATTTTACGTTTCACAAGTTTATGTTGCGCTATGGAAAAGTCAACACAGCAGCAACAAAACGGAATTTCTAGATAAGCGGTTAATAAATTTTGAAAACAGATTAACAAGCTCTTCGTAGAAAGCTTTTCATGATTGATCACAGCTTGAATATCCATCTCCATTTTGTAATTTTTGAATGGTTTACTTATGACGGTCGTGAAGATTTTGGACGATGACTATCATGGTTTTATGGATTTTTGTATTTTGTATTTTGCTTAGCGTGAAAGGATATAGGCTACTTAGCTTAACTTGACGTAACCTGCTATCATAGAAAATTACATACGTTTGGTAAAAACCGCTTAAATCAAATCTTAAATTATGTTACGTGAACGTTTCAGAATCATTTTAAGTTTAATTATTGCTTGGGACACAATCCCCTCTTCTTCTGTATAATTGAAAAAAAGGTTAGTAGGGGAATATTAGCATCTATTAATACTATTTGTATTCCTTACTTATTTCAGGAGACTTATATTGACCTATGTTCAAATATGTTCATGTCTTGTTGTGTAAGCTTCGATTCATTTCCTCCTTGCGCTTAATACCAGACCTTTTACGTTTCTTCGTGTTGCTAACTTTTTCTGACACTTGCAAAACTTTCGGATACTGTAAAACACTGTCAGCATTCAAGAATGTAGTAATATTGTGCTCAATCGTTTCACCTTTACTTCCCATAAACACGCAGAAACAATTCACATTTTGTTCAATTTTTCATAGCATTTGAAAACCTTTCAGATATTGTAAAACGTTGTAAGAATCCAAGAACGCAACAATGCAACAATCTTATCCTCAGTCACTTCACGTTATTGCTTCGCGAAAGCACAAAGGGAGCACTTACATCTAGTAAGTGCTTACTTTCTGAAAAGAGCACTAGTCCTTACCCTGTGTGTAAGCACTTACTTACACACAGGGAGCACTTACATTTTGTTTGTGAATCTAGTTTTTTTTTCAGAAAAGCTCTGAAGGACAGTTTCCATTTATTTCTTGTGTTTAGCTTTCTTAAAGCTAGAAATTTTTTCTGATACCTTAAAATACTGCAACAATTAAACGGTGTTGTAATATTTTTCTCAATCGTTTTATTGTATGCTTCACGAAAACACAAAGAAACGATATACATTCACGCACAAGGCCTTATCCATAGGGGGGGGGGGTGGGTTCAGCCCCCCTGAACTGTTTGTCCAAGTTGTAAAAACGTAACAAAAATGAATATAAACAAATTTTGATGCGTTTTAAAATGTTTTTTTGGTACTTGGGCATTATATGGGCATTTCTAAAAAGTCAAGTTTGGTTAATGCTGATGAAATAATTTGAAATAGAATGAATATATAATAGTTTATAAACAAATTTGGGCTATATATTTACACATTAGGGGGGTGGGGTGGGGGTAAAGCAGTGCATATATTAAATACGTAACTTAACCTAACCTAGGTACCTTTCCCCCCCAAAAAAAACCCAAAAACAACAGTTTAAATATCGTATACGCAATGAAAACCACGCCATGCATTCCATTACTGTATAGTGGTGTCTTGAATTAACCCGTCTTTAACGGGTTTTTATTGACTTTGTTTCCTTGTAACCGTCCATATAATGCCCAAGTACCGTTTTTTTGTATATCCCCCTGGAAAAAAAAAATCCTTTTTACCCCCCCCTCTTCCCCCAAAAAATCCTGGATACGACCCTGTTCGTGCATCTAGTTGTCCAACCCTTGCAAAGCTTTCAGATACTGCAAAACGTAGTTGTAATTCAAGGGTGGTATACTCTATGCTCTACAAAAGCACACAAGGACAACTTGAATTTAAAGCGTTTTTCCTAAAAAAATTTTTTAGATATCTTTTTAAATATCTTTTTAGATATTTTTTTTTTCAGATATCTTAAAATGCTGCAAGAGTTCAAGAGTGCTATAATCCTGTGCTCAATCGTTTCGTTGTGTGCTTCTCAAAAGCTGTCAAGTCAAAGGTTTGAACGTGAACCTGAGGATCAGACTGCCGTTTATGGTGAAAGTGTTGTGCTTGCTTGCCGTGTTATCAACAAGTCGGGGCAAGTTCAGTGGACCAAAGATGATTTTGGACTAGGGACGGATAGGGAGCTAAGCGAGTTCGAACGATACTCAATGATCGGAACTGATGATGAAGGTATTAATAGTCTTTTTTTCAATTTTTCGTGTAGCTTGTTTTCGAATGCTCTATTAACAGGGAGAATGCTGTTGCCCAATTTTTGATCAACACAGATCTTGGGGCATTTGTACCCCCAATATAGGTGTGTTTCCATGCTCCCTTTTGCAAATAAAAGAACAGGAAGAAGATTGTGTCACTGTCCCTCCTCTTCTTAACTTGGCTCGTAGAATACAATGATAATAACTGTTAAATTGCGTATTCACAACAATTGTGGTGCAGTGGGTCCATATCTTGGGTGCTGTAATTCAAGCAGTGGTATTTGATATTGTTTTTTACCTATCAAAATTTTCCGGATTCCAAAATTATCTTTGAGCTCGATCGATTGATTTTGTCCATTTCCCTTATCTATCAAATTTACATATATATTTTTATGTTTCTACTTTTTATATTTAATTTTATTTTTATAATTTTTTTTGTTTCACTTTATTTATATATATAATTTTCATCCGTTTTGTTTCTGCTGTCCTCGTTTGCAATTTTTTTTTTTGAAAATACGAACTTTTAATACCAAAATAATTGCTCCTTATCTGCGATGAATATCAAAGTCAGCTGGTCGAAGTCAACATCGAAGTCGAAGTAAACAACTAATCTTTATTTGCAGTATAAGAACTTGAAATGGATTTTCAGTTTTTCTTTTGCAAAATTTATGTCAAAATTACACCTTTGCAATCATTGCAGTCTATATTTGTAGTATATCCCTGATGCTCTATATTTGCAGTATATCCCTAATGCTCAAATAAGTTCATCATTTTTGCCTCCTAAACCTATTACTGCCAAGGCATAGAATGTCAATGCTCTCCTTCACAATTTCAGGGAGATCACATTCGCAGCTCCCCCTCACAGTCAATATCTCCTCCTAAAAGCCTTTCGAATTTGGCTAAGAGTTAGTTTTTCATTACATCCGGGCATTTTGTTACAGCCTAAGTGTTACACATACTAAAAGGTAAAATAACTAAATGAATATTTCGGCTCCATATCTAATAGCCGTCGGCAAAGCAAACAGATAAATACACAATTAAACTCACAATAAGCCATTATTCACATCCAAGTGGTACAATTAAAAAGTTGGTTTTGAAATTTATTTATATCATTTTCTTTGGTTTCAACCTAGTATATGAGAAAATACTCGGCAATTAAAACTATAATCAAAACAGTCCTAGCATCATTATGAAATTTTACTAAATGAATATTTCGGCTCTATATTTAGGAGATACCATCAGCAAAGCAAATAGATAAATGTTTGAATTTAGACTTCCAATAAAACGTAATTTACGTTTAAATTTATTTACACCCCTTTTATATGGTTTTCAACCTAGTGTAAGAGGAGCACCCTGACATTGAAACGACTAATTATGCATATTCTCAAAGCCCCAATTACATTGATATTTTATTTAGCCCTTTAAGCGTTTTTAAGTTTAAATTTCACACAGCAAGGGCTCATGATTAAATGTTTTTCAACTTCGGAAACTTTTATCACAATAATGAACAAATCCTCTCCCAGCATAATCGCCATTATCTCAACAAACTTTGAACTTGATTTTTATTCTCTCTCATTTTATTTCACATTATAACCGAGGTTTTGAAATAGTTCGCTCCCTAATGGGAGTGTGTTTTATCACCAAGTACAAACATCGATGTCCCAAAATTATCTTTGAGTGTAAATCCTTTTTTTCCACTCCGTAAAGTGGCTGATAGAGCTTTTAACGGGGCGAGTGTCTAAACATTGAAGATTTTTCCGGAGACAGAGAGTCAGGAAATGTCGAAGCGAACTTTATAAGCCGTGAAACGGCTAAGAATTTTTAATAAAATACTGGATATAAACTTAGGCTTAATCGTCGTTAAATACTTGTAACTATAGATTGGGTTTGCTCTTTACTAGGCTGCTCCTAAGAGGCAACAATGATAAAATATGCCATGTGTACGTGTGATAGTACGTGTAAATGTATGTAATACGTTTTTCCTTTTTCTCTTTTTCTCTTTTCCTCTTTTCTCTGTCTTTTTCTCTTTTCTTTGGTTTTCATAGTATGAATTCCGGTAACCTATAATAGCCACGATATCTAACGTAATCGAAATCAGATTCTGTAATGAATGGACCCTAATTTCTTCCCTGAATTTATGGAAAATAATAAAAGTTTTGTTTACTATAAATCATGACGTTTTACTAGATTTCAGGAAATTTACTAGATCCTCTAAATTTACTAGCTTTTTTTTTTTACCAGATCTAGTAAAATCCTACTGACGGTAGCAACTCTGAATACTTGTAATTAATATGTATGCGTACGTGTGATAGTACGTGTAAATTCACGTAATGCACTATAATAAGCTGTAATAAATGTTAAATATGTATGTGTACGTGTGAAAGTACGTGTAAATTCACGTAATGCGCTATAGCAAGTTGTAGTTCATGTTATATATTGAATAAAATATGCCATGGCTGATCCAAATTTCCTCTTTTAATCTTGTAATTTTTGTTTTGCCGGGTAGCAGGAAAAAGGGTTTTATTTTAAAAATTTGTATTGCATGTGGAGATAAATGGTATTTTTGAATTACAACTATGTGTATGTTTAGTTATTTATTGTAGTACATCCTAATACATGTATTACTTCACGCTTTCACCCAAAAGGTTTAGCAAAGACTAAAAAGGATGAAAAAAAAAAAAAAAAATACCGTTTTATCTCAACATGCAATACATATTTTTAAAAAAAACCTTTTTCCCGCTACCCGGAAAAACAAAAATTACAAGATTAAAAGAGAAAATTTGCATCAGCCATGGCATATTTTATTCAATATATAACATGAATTACAACTTGCTATTGCGCCTTAGGTGAATTTACACGTACTTTCACACGTACACATACATATTTAACATTTATTACAGCTTATTATAGTGCATTACGTGTATTTACACGTACTATCACACATAGACATACATATTTAATATGTATTACAACTTATTATAGCGTATTAGTTGTATTTACACGTACTATCACACATACACATACGTATTTAACATGTGTTACAACTTATTATAGCGTATTACGTGTATTTGCGCGTACTATCACGCATAGACGTACATATTAATTACAAGTATTCAGGGTTGCTACCGTCACTAGGATTTTACTAGATCTGGTACAAAAAAATCTAGTAAATTTAGAGGATCTAGTAAATTTCCCGAAATCTCCCGAGAACATGTAATTATACAGGCAGTACGCTATAATAAGTTGTAATACATGTTATTTGATGAATTCTTACAGAATACGTTATGTCTGACTAATAAATCGTGAGAAAATTTATTTTTTGGGTAGCAGTAAAAATTGGATTTTTTTAGTACATTTTGAGATAAAAGAGGTAGTTTTTAGATATTATTGCATTTCATTCTCTTTAGTCTTTGGTAAATCTTTTGGATTAAAAAATGATGTAATGCATGTGGTAATATGTAATACGATGAATAGTTAGTTATACGTACATTGAATGATCATACATGTAACACGCAGTAATAATTTGTTATATGTGGTATATAAAATATGCCTTATAAATTATATAAAATAATTCTTATAAAATATGCCTGATTTTTATATCTTTAAAATTTCATTTTTTCTAAGTAGTAGAAAAAAGAAAAATTTCCACTTTTTTGCGTATTTTGAGACAAAAGTTTTTTTTTAGAGTTTGTATTTTATTCTTTGCTAAAGCTAGCAAATAAGTTTAATTCTAAATAATATTTTTAATATTATCATTTCCGTTTAGTCTGTTAAATATTTTACGATTGAAATATAAATCTTTTCATATTTCGCATTAACAATTCATACTTTATACTAAAAAGTCCCAATTGGAAAGCTTCTTGTCGAAATCACGGCAACGTTTCTTTGAACAGCCAATAGCCATGGTATTACTTGTATATAAGGCAAGGTTAGAAGGATAAGAATGCTTTGATGCTACTATGTAATTTTTGCAGAGACCCTTTGCAGTCCTAAAATCATCTTCTAATATATTCTTTTTTGTGCTTCTACGCACTACCACTAACAACTCACTGCAGCACCAAGCCGCCTGAGGCCAGTCCGGCTATGTACGCTCTTCCTCACTCCCCATTAGTCCTTCCTTGCGACCCCTCTTTCACGCCATTCGGGGATGATTTGCTTTTTGTTTAACCCTAGATGGTTGGCCCAACAGATACAGAAAAAGCTTTTAGATGGGTGGGCCCAAACATGGAACCGAGTAAGTCAGGAGACATGAAAGCGGACTTTTTAAGCCTAAAAATTCAAACTAGAACCCATGTTTTAATCTTTTGCCAATGTCAATCATACATAGTTAGTGTCCTTCAAAGGTATTGGAACACATAGGCTTGATTCATGAAGGGGGGAGGAGGCGGAGGATTTTCCTTCAGGGAATAAAAAACACGGAAATCATAATAGCTGGGGTGTTTCACTGGGTCAGGCTCGAAGTTTTTTTTACTTTTTTTTCTTTTTTTGGCAGTTAATTTTTTTTTCTTTTGGTTTGCTCTTTCCAATTGTTATTTTTTGCCGTTAAAAAGCAACCCCAAAATGTCTGGATTTTTTCATTGTTTATATTTTGATTTGATTTGTTGTTTGATTCGAATAAAAAGAAATTCTCCTATATTAAATCATGTGTATGTTCATTAAAATGTGCGTTAAACTCGTGCACACAGCGCCATTTATTTTCAAAGCTTTAGCTTTTAATATTTAATCAATGAGTATCATTGATTTAGATCAATGAGTATCAATGAGTATCATATTTAATCAATGAGTATCAATGAGTATCAAATTTAATCAATGAGTATCAATGAGTATACTACAAGATTAATTGAAGAAGAGCTTATATTAAATCAATTCAGATGGATCACTCTGTGTTTATGTCATTTTTAATATGATGCTAATTATTTTATGGTTTAATATTTTATACTCAGTGAAGTTGAAACCACTTCGTCATCTAACTTTGACAACTTCTATCCTGAGCAGTTTTAGTGCCAATAATGTTGATAGAAAATAATATGTCAACTGATTTTTGAGAAATTTCTCTATAATTGAAAAGCAGATCTGATTCTAGGGATGTGATAATGCAGATTTCAGGAGAAAGTGGGTTTCTGATTGATGGAATCCATTTGGGGAAGCAGATACGGGAGAATCATTTTCGTTAGTAAGATTACAGTGAACTAAACTTCAGTATCATCAATCATCTTTAAAATCTGAGTTTATCTCTATGTCATTTTCACTCTTATCTGAAATTAAAAGAAAGAATGGAAAAAGCAACCATAAAGGGCATAAATCTGTTTTTTTTTTTGTGCGAAAAAAACCAGATTTTTTTTCAGGATTTTTTTTAAGGGGGGGGGAATAGGTTGATCCAATAAATTTGTGTTAGGAGCAAGTTTAATTAACGCAATCTTGCGTTAATTAATTAAATTACACTACTTTAGACTACGTTAGGGGGGGCGCTCCCTCCACCCTGGATCCGCCACTTTCTTGTAGAGTTCTCTTCAAAAGGTTAGATTTTGACTTTTTTTTTTCTTTTTTCTTCTGAGCACTAAGGACAACTTGGCGGAGGTCCTTGTCGAAATATTTGCTTGTTTTCGTTTTCATATTTTGCTACTGGCTGACAAAATCTTCGTTTTTTCTCATCTATTTGATTTTATTTTTCATGTATTATATCCTTTCTTCTCTTTGTTTTCATACGATGGGAGGGGCAAAAGATGTTTTTAAATGAAAGTAAAAAAGGTTTTCAATGAAAATACCCAAAAATATATTTTCAAAATCTAGGGGGAGGGGTAAAAAAATATCGCGGTTAGTATACTCCCCCCTCCTTGAGTGATGCCCCTGTTTGTCAATAGTAACTTTAAATTTTATTGGTTCCCCATCATTTATTTCTGCAGCAGGGAGAAGAGAGAGGAGTTAGAAAAAGAATATGTCCTTCCCGTTTTAACTACCCAAATTATGAAAAAATGTAGACCCAAAATGTAACTACCCAAATTATGACATTTAGATAATTTTTTTTAATTTCTATGCAAAATAACTGTTTTCTAACCCTAATCACACCCATTGCACTATGATCTCAACAGCGAACAGAATTCAAAAGTAGATTAATATAAAGTAGTTTTTAATTTCACTTTAAGGTTAGCTACCTCCTTTAAGAGGACACCAATATTTTCAGATATTTAATTATTCTTCTATATTATGACCTGGACCTTGGAAACTTTTCATAAGGGAAATTCCTGTAGATCTTTAAAAGGATTAAAAGTAAATTCTTTCAAATATTGCTTGTTGTATCCCTGGCAACAGAATGTCCCCTTTTCTTGGCCCCATTACGTAAATTATATCTAACCATTATACATTTATAATATTGACCCTACTTTGAGACTATTGTTACGTTCTGTTTTGCGTAATGTTAATCCGTCAGTGGTATTTCTTTCATGTAATTAAATTAAGTTTTTTTTTAGATAAGGTCTTATTAATACGTCTACTTATCTTGCAATATGTGCATGTTTATTTTTTGTTCAAAATTATCCTTTCATTTTAGGGATATCCTAAGGGATATCCAAGCTAGGGAGTAGTGAAACTTGTTTGGTCTTTGTGCTTTCTTGATTAAACATGACCTAACAATCTACACTGTTTTCAAATGAAACTTAAAATGTAGCAAAGTAATTTGTTGAAGCAAAATAATTTATATATATATATATATATATATATATATATATATATATATATATATATATATATATATATATATATATATATATATATATATATATATATATATATATATATATATATATATATATATATATTTGTTAACAAAAAAGACCATTACCAAGGTAGGATGAAAGCCATTACCCCCCCCCCCCAAAAGAAATGTATGCCTGTGCGTTGAAGGGCCTTCCTCTGCCCTTGCGGTTAAGTTTGACCAGTACTTCCAAGAAAATATTTTAGGATGCAACAAATATAGTCAGTTGGCATTTGCCAACGTTTTTAATGGTTGTATTTCCAAACATTTGAAAGTTCTATTTTCTAAAGGAAAATTGACTAGTAGGAAATATTGTCGAAGCATTGTGATATGTAGCTTAAACTTTTTATCACATCGGACTTGTGTTATACTATTTATTCTTGAAGCGCAGATATAAAAAAAAAGACATATATCAGCCTAAGCGTTTTTTGTTTTTTTTTGGGGGGAGAGGGGTATAGAAGTCCCCCTAATATATAAAGGAGAGTTATCGGTTCATTTGAAGTTTTACTGGTTCTCTTTAATTTTTTTTAAATCCTTTTCATTTTATTCCTATTCGTTTTTAATAGCACATGCTTACCGTCTTAAATATAAGAAGACTGTCGCCCCCCCCCCCAGCAGAGTACAAAGAAAAAGAAAGGAAGAAAACACAAAACAACAGAAATACAAAATGCAAAAACTCTACAAATGAACGAAAAGATGGATGAGTCTGTGGTGGTGTGGCCTGAGCTTGCCATGCAGGAGCTGACTTTAAGAACTTACTCAGGCTTATTGAAGGCTTCAGGTGAAGTAACTCAGGCTTATTCGTCACATCTTCACATTCGTCACATCGTCACTGTATAATTATGAATAAGTTTTCGATTCCGAGTACGTTTTCCACAGTTCCGCCACGCTTGGCACAGTGCCACCGGGTGTACATGATTTATGAGGGTTGGCCAACCCTCGCCTAAAGCAAAACCTAGTTAGTGTGTTTTTCAAAAATGGTGTTTGATTTATACGAAAGTTGATATTATTAGGCTGTCTACTATGCTTTGCTTTAAGACGCTCTTGTTGCAATAAGATAAGATAAGATTTATTGCAAAAAGCCTGTGGGCCATAGCAACACATAATACAATCTACAAACCAACACTCAGGAACAAAATACAACTTTAGATAGTAAAAATCAAAAAAGGAAAAAAGAAAAGAACAACAAAACGACAAAAAAAGAAACACGCCAAGGTTCGACTTTTAACCAACAAACACCATATAATAAAATTCAAATCATAAAAATAATATCAGGCTATCCCCTCAAACATGATTCCCTATATTTAATCCCTAAACGAAGAAACTTACATAACTGTTTAATAGCACATGCGTTCCTCTCAGCCATCCGCTCTATTAACCAGCATTCGCTCCCAAACACTCGTCCGAAACATTCATTCCGCAACTCAGACAGCTCTTCACACTCGGATACAAAATGAAATAAGTTTTCATTCACCAATCCACACATTGGGCAGAAATAAGGGCCAGCCGCCAGCCTAAACTTTCCCAAAATTTCCTTCTCTCACCTAAATCCAAACTATCCCCTCTTACCAACAACAAATTCTTCAAATCCTCTTTATTCAATATAAACCTTGCATTTATAATTAGTGATTTAAAAACCCTTAATTACCAATTTTGGTGGAATCACACACCATGTCGACTTTTGTTGTATGTGATTACTATTTACGAGAATTTTCGTTAGTGGTGCTATATTTTGGAAATTTCGACCGGGGGCATACTAGAAGTTACTTTGTAGCTTTAGTTGGGGGGGGGGGAGTAGTTTTGTTCTTCTTCTAATTCTGCTTGACTACAAATACTGATTAAATAGTTCATCCAAGTACTTCGAACTGATGCTTAAGTACAAATTTAAGGCACCTCTTAAATTACTTAACAGAAGTACTGACTTTAATGTGCAAGGTCGAAAAATTAGACTGCTACTACCAAGCTGACATTAATATGTACTCAGCACATTTCTTAATCGTCAGTATTTATATTTTGACTTTATTTAACATAATAAACAAAAATATAAACCATCACAGATATATATATCACTACGCTAGGGGAATTTTTTTTTTTTTTTTTGCTTAAAACTAATACTGTGCCACAGAAGCATGTCTAAAACCACAAGTGATATATAAGTCCAAAATTTAGGAAGAAGTAGAATATCTTTTAGTAAAATAGGGCTGGACCACAGAACTGGGCAGGGAATGTCAGCTACCCTCCTCCTCCCTAGTTGTCTAAATAAATACACAAAAAAATATGTTGCAACTTTCTGATAAAATATTCCAATTTTATTTCAGACAAATTAGTTTCAAACTTTAGCCCTGGGCACATTTTGCCAGCCTTTTTCCTCTTGAAACAAATTCTACAAATTTTCCCGTGCTTAGTGCTTAAATGCTCGTTTTTATGCTCGAATTTTCCTGTGGGTTTCCTTCATGCCAATCATAAGAGGGAGAAATGAGAGGCCGTTTACAAGATAATTTGTCTCCTCATCTTTTCTTGTCTCTACATAAAGAGTATTTACTCTCTCTCGAAATTCCAGTTCATCCTTGCTTTCTAGTTTTGCTTGTAGGGAATTTAGATTTCTGTCTAAAAAAGCAGGGCTCTGTATGATTTAGTACCATTATACATAGCAGACAATTTTCCTCTTAATTTACAAAAACAGAATTTAAAGGGGGAAGGTCTGCTAGGCATAATCAGGAACCAGCGGGGGAAAGCTTGGAAGGGATATATCTTAAAATTGGGACACACTGCTGATATGAAAGGACATTACTCAACTGAAGAAATTCGTATTTGACTCATTATCATTTATCCCTATTTTGTATCTAGAAGGGATGTAGGACTGATGTATGGGTCATTTATTATGTCCCTTCTGTTGTTGTTCACTTAGTGACTAGTCCCTTCTTGTTCCCTCCCTTCCTCAGGCTTATTAATTATTTTATAAAATGGCTAGGAGTTTGCAAGAAAGAAAAATCTAAGAAATCTGTCTATACTGTCCTTTTCCAATCTATTACTTTAAAGTTACAAGTTACAAAAGGGAAATCGTTCTAAAATTAGATTGCCTTATCAAATTCTCGAAATTATTATGTTAATTGAATCATTCCTATATGTGTAAAAGTGAAAATATCAAAACACTAAACTTTTCAGTCAAAAAGAAATCAGGTTTTAGATGTAAAAAAAAAGAAAAAAAGGCGGTTTTGTAAATTTTGTGGGATTTTAATTTGTACAGATGAAATATCCTTCTTTTCTAAAGTGGATAAAACCCAGAAAGATATAAGATGGAGTGATTTCGTATCCATGGTATATGCATAAAATCACTGAACTTTTTTTTATAATATTCGACGATCTAGTGTATTGCAATTACAGCTCAGATTATTGATGCGTGAAACCGAATAGATAATTTGTGATTAAAGTGAGGTTTTCGCAGGAGATGCGTAAGTTTTACTATTCTTACGAAATTCCGCCGTATGCACTGCATATTTTAGTATGGAAACAACCATGATTTTTGACATTTTTCTAGAGTCGGCTTGAAAAAGCGTAATTCTTACTTTGTTTAAAAGTGTGTCACACGGAATCAGACAAATGGATTGTGAATTCTGCAGAATCTTAATTTGAATTTCCATTGAATTCTGAAAGAACCATACATTAGTGGCGCTGGCTGCCTTACAGAATGAAATTATCATTAAATATTCGTCAATTAATAAGTAATTGTTTGCGTTCCGAAACACCAGCTAAAAAAGGTCAATTCTTTGTATTAAAAGTACAGAAAGAATACAATTCTATTACTTATTATGATAATATAAGGGGGTTGAATTTCTAGTTAGGAGCCATTTGAAGATAAAAAAAAGGTACTTGTTATTAATAATAATTGGCTTATGGGACGTTCCCATTGAGAAAAACGGAAGTTTACAAATGTTCTTGTTCAATATTGTTTCTGCCATTTGATTCTGATATCGGTTAATATTCTCTTTTCCAGGAACATACGCCCTAAGGATACAGCCTGTCACCCTAGAAGACGAGGGGAAATATCAGTGCCAAGTAGGTCCAGGACCAGATCCGGAAAATGAAGGTCCAATCCGCTCAAGATATGCTACTCTTACTGTTTATGTACCTCCGGATCCGCCTCAAATCGTTCAGAGTTCACATTTAGTTACGACTGAAGACAGAGAAGTAGAATTGGAGTGTCAATCAAGGGAGGAAAACCGGCCTCTGAGGTATTATTCCACTCTTTGTTAAAAACGAAAATATCGGTATTTATGGAAGAAACCTAGGATATGGAAAATACAAAGTTTTCCCGAATGTTATCAACGACTATTATCTATGGGATTGAAGAAGTCTTTTTTGTTTGATTGAATTTTGACATCTTGCAAAAAGTGGGCCCCGAAAACATTCCTGAAACGCCAATGTTCGTATAGAAATCCTCGGATTTAATCATGTAACAGTTGGATGAAGGTGTTACCGGGGTTAAGAGCCTGAACTCTTTTTTCAATGAAATTTAGTGGAAGAACCAGGCACGTGCACATGAATTTTTTTTGAGGGGGGAGAGGGGTTGAAAAAACTTATTTAATAAATTAAATAAAAAGTTCCCCGAAATTCAATAGAATTTAGGTTTTTTTTTTTTTGCACAAGTTCCTTGTAATAACTGTGTTATTGACGAGACCCTATCCAGATGATTTTTCTAGAGATGCTTAAAAGTTGGAAATTTAATCAAAATTTGACTCTATTCCGAAAACTGTGATACGATATTTCGGGCTTTTGCCAAGTTTCAAACATATTTTCTGTTATGTGTCACTGCCTCACTTCTCGTTTGAGACACGACTCTCTGACTTCGATTATATATATATATATATATATATATATATATATATAATATATATGATATATATATATATATATATATATATATATATATATATACATTTATATATATATATATACATATATATATAATATATACATATATATATATATATATATATATATATATATATACATATATTATATATATATATATATATATATATATATATATATATATATATATATATATATATATATATATATATATATATATATATATATATATTATATATATGTATATATAATATGTTATATTATATATATGTTATATATATTATATATATATATATATATATATATATATATATATATATATATATATGTATATATATATATATATATATATCTATATATATATATATATATTATGATTATATATATCATATATATATATATATATATATATATATATATATATATATATATATATATATATATATATATATATATATATATATCTATATATATATATATATATATATATATATATATATATATTATATATATATATATATATATATATATATATATATATATATATATATGATATATATTTATATATATATATATATATATATATATATATATATATATATTTACCTTCCTCAGATCCCCCCCCCCCCGCAAAAAAGTTCCACCAAGGATTTATAATAAATTAATCTAGATATTTTAGAAAAAAAATCTAGATGTTTGAGAAAAAACTATTTCTAAAGATGTTTGAGAAATAGTAATTTGCGATAAAAAAAACGTAGTTTTTTTTTATTATGATTATTTTTATTGATTAATAAGATTACTATTTTATTTCTGTAATTTTTTTAGCGTTCTCTAAGTTTAATTTATTACTTCTTTTTAGAAAGATTATTTTTTATTATTTAGTTTTATTAATTTTGCTATGTTCCTCCAAAAACACCGTAATTAAAAAAAAAATCAGCCAGAAATAATTACAAATTGATTATTTCTTTTTCCTTCCCCAACTCTTCTTACCTCTAGAAATTCTGGAAGTGAAAAATTTATTATTATTATTATTTGTATAGAATTTACAATAATTAAGATTTACGCTTATAAGCAATCTTTACTCATGGAATGATGAGGTAAATACCCCCCCCCCCTAAAATTAGTCCGAAGGACTTTTGGGGAAGTGGAAAATTTGTTTCCTAAAAATCTGCTGCTTTTTTGTTTACGACCCCTCGGAAAACTCCTAATATCCCTCCTCCCTTAGGCTTGGACCTGTTTACGATTATATTTCTTATCTGTGTTTAATATTTTCCATCGCTATTAGTATTTATTGGCTAATTCAAAAGCTACAGGTTTTCTGAAACTCAATACCTTGAATAGGTTCTTATTGATTTCTTTCATAAATAAATGGCTCGATATTTTTAATTCCCTTTCTGTTTCATATAATTCTAATTTTAAGTTTCTTGTAATTACGCTAACAAGGTCCTTGCCGTCCTATTTTCAAATTTTAGAAATAAAACCTTTAATCCTTTGGAAAATATTTTGGAAATATTTTGGTTGGATCTGAATAATAATAGTTCCAACTTAGGACTCCTTTAATACACGTGTAAATATACGGAATTCTCTTGATGCACGGGTTCTTTGACCTTGTAAAAAGTAATGAGGTTCAGACTTCACCCTTGTTCAGTTTTTTCTTGGTCTTATCTTGTCTGTTTATTATTAAAGATATTAAATCCTTTATTTAAGATGGTATATTCTTCCATTTATTGTTTTTCCTTGTTTTTGAGAAGGAGTTATTGGAGGGAAAAACGTGTGAATATTACTATTCGCTTCCAGAATTTCTAGAGGTAAGAAGAGTTGGGGAAGGAAAAAGAAATAATCAATTTCTAATTAAGAACCCATTTCTGGCTGTTTTTTTTTCAATTACGGTGTTTTTGAAGGAATATAGCAAAATTAATAAAACTAAATCATAAAAATAAGCTTTCTAAAAAGAAGTGCTAAATTAAACTTAGAGAAAGCTAAAAAAAGAATACAGAAATAGAAATAGTAATCTTATTAATCAATAAAAATAATAATAATAAAAAATAAAACTACGTTTCTTTATTGCAGATTACTATTGTAGTTTTTTCTCAAACATTAAAATTAATTTACTATAAATCGTTGGTGAAATTGTTTTGCAGGGTGGAGGGGGGGGGTCAATAATAATAAAAAATCTGTTTATATCATATTTTAAATCAAAAGTGCCAGTGACCCTGCTGAGAGATAATTTTGTCATGGTATAACTCCATTACTCTACCCAACTTAAGTTAATGAGCCTAACACTTTTTTGTACTTGTGAGAGATGCCTGAATTCTCTTCTTCCTCCAGCTGCTTTTTGGGTCACTGGAAGCCCTGCTTTGCCTAAATTGGCTGAAAAAAGTTTTTCCAGCCTTAGTTAGGGCTATATTTCTAATATAGCTAATCTACTGCGATTCGAGTTAGTTATGCTAAGTTAGCAGCACTCAAGTATAGTTACAATAGAAAAGTGCTATCACGACTTTATTCAGCGATTGCATTGCCACATCTTCTGTATATCTCACCGTTATGGGATCGGTTAACGGCAACGGAAAAAATGAAACTTCGATCAGTTTATTGCAAGTATCTGAGATGTTTGATGCGTCTACCGTTATACGAACGTAACACTTGTCTCCTGAGCTCGTATAATTTGCGTGACCCCACTGAAGTACTGCCAGATCTGGAAAATCAGGCTAGAAAAAGATCATTCGACAAATTACGTGAGTTATTGCCGGTGCACACCCTTTATGTCTGTACTGATTAGTTAGTGTGGTATTATAGGGTGTATGATTTTGACTGTTGTAGTTTCTTTGCTTTTTTCCTTTTTCTCTCTTTGTACTCCGCTTGTCTTTTTTTGTTCATGAGCGGGCATAAATAAATTATTATTATTATTATTATATTTGAAAGCTGTTTATTAATAAAGTCTCATTTTGGTTGTCCTAGGTCAATGAAACGTTTAGGAGGAAAATTGTTGGTCTAAATTTGGCCCTTTGCATTTTCAGGCTCATGCCTCCATCCCCTCGCTAATTAAAAGGCTTAACATGTTTTGGGAAGGAGATTTTGCTTTAATTAAGAAAAAAATAAAACAGGTTTAGCTTAGATTTTGCTTTTCCCTTGCCACGTGTACTAATAACTTTCTTTATGTGACTTGAACTGGATTTCAAGCTGCACTTTTGTAAGACTAGGGCACGTAGTTAATCTATATAGAAGGGCTTATACCGAATAAACCTGTGAAGCCGCAGATTCTTTCATAGGACACTTGTGCCTTACAATTACCCTAAATTCAGATATTTTTCACATCTTCCATTCTAACAAAACATACAAATAATTTTGTTTAGTTTATAGGCCATAAAGATTATGATACCCCCACCTTCCTAGCAGGTACGACTGAAATCTTACTAGAGGGTAAAGATATAATTAATAAGAAATAACTGATTGTATAGAGAACATAAATAAGTTATGTCCTCCACTGTTATTTTTGAGAAATTTGATCTTTCGAGCGGTCCGTAGGTAAGCCATGGATAGGCCGTAGGTAGTTTTTTCTTAGCCTTACCTAGGTGAGCTAGGAATTGTGGAAGCTAACGATTCATCTGGCAGATAATGCATTTCTGTAAAATCTGAACGATTTTCAGTAAACCAGGAAGGGCCATGGTCCTTAGACTTTCCCCTAAATTGCATTTATGTAGCCATAGTCATCCGATCTAAGGCGCTTTCGCCTCTGTCGCTTCGTAGTACCAGAATCAAATTCCAAGCCCTGAAGTGTGTTGCTACACCTGGTTTTGAACTCTGGTCCCGTATTACCAAGCTGAGATCAAACCCATTGCGCTACTACAGGACCTAGGATGGTTCTTCTTCTTCTTCTTGTTTAGGCTAGCATGGAGACGCTTTTGTATCACCAGAATATAATTCCATGCCCTATAGTGCGTTGCTACACCTGCCTTCAGAAAGCCACTGCCAAAGACCATCGACGACTTATAAGAGCAGAAACTGAAGAGAAATAATAAGAAAAAACACTGCCATCTACTGTTTTCCTGTAAAATCCTAGAGTACTCTATATGTTTGTTATTTACTGTGTATCGCTATGCTGCTTATGGGACTAGTCTTACATGATCTGAGTCAGTTTTAACCCCGAGTCTGGAGAGGTT
Source organism: Artemia sinica (assembly GCA_027921565.1). Taxonomy (NCBI): domain Eukaryota; kingdom Metazoa; phylum Arthropoda; class Branchiopoda; order Anostraca; family Artemiidae; genus Artemia; species Artemia sinica. Next base: position 15,221,251 of record CM051262.1, read on the forward strand.
ACGGCTTAACGAATCCCGCGTAACATCAGAACTCCAGATGCCACGTGAGTCGGAAAGCGCGTAATCCTGATGCAAGTACAAGTAATTCAACTATACAACGCTACACTGCCTGTAGTGCTATTCGTCATAGTTCCTATAAGAACTGTGCTAAAGTCCCTATTCTCTTTAGGTCCACCTTCTCTTTGGGCCCTGTTTGGAACTATGTCTCTGACCTATTTTTGATTCTTTTTTGCATCGAATGGACCGAAGGGTTGCCGACTTCCCTCCACCCGATATACATGTTTGAACGCCGCGTATGCCTCACAGTTCCATCAACCTTGACATAGTTCCGCAACGCTTGGCACTCTTGGCATGCTCCACCACGTGCACCTGATTTTTAAGAGTTGGCAACCCCTCAGAATGGAGTTGAACATCAGCAATAAGCAACGGACCCATATTGAATAAAGCTGTTGGTTAAAAAATTATTTGAAAATTTATCTGAAAGTTCATCCCCGTGTTTTTTCTGTAATAGACAAAGCAGCAAAAATATTATGTTTGTCTTTGCAATAATTTGATCTATACATTACCCAACCTTGCTATTTATTCCACTAAGAAATCTAACCTGAATATCCTTTGTAATTTGCGTTGTTTTATATTTGCCGCGTTTTGCATATTGTTTGGGTCATTAAACATCAGTTTAAATTTGAGCAGATCGGCAAATACTTCTTAGTTAATTTGGACCTTTAAAGACGAGGTCGTCCTCGTCTGGGGTGGTAGGACGTCATAAAGAAGGAATTAAGGAAAATGGGAAATTCCTGGGAGGGTGTAAAAATTGAGGCCTTGAATAGTTTGGTATGGAGGAGGAGCATGCGTACCTGTGTGCCGCGGTGAGCTGTTAGTAGTAGTTTTATAGATTATAACCTATGATTAATTAGCCTGCTTATATAGATGATTTCATCGTAACTGCACGCACAGAGATAATTAAGGATGAATCTCTTCCAATTTTACCGAGATATACCCCTCCATGCCCTCCAATGCTAATAGCGGTAAGGAACGTGATTTTTTGTGTTTAAAACCCCTGTCACCTACCAAGGAAATATCTTCAAACCCGCTCCCTAATGGCCAGATCTGTGGCCATCTACGGATCCGCTTCTGTCGCGCTATTTTTTGGGGAACTGCATTTTTTTCGAACGATTGAACGGGTCTTCTATAGTCGTCTGATTTCCCTAGCTGGAATTCACCAATATATAGCAAAGACACTTACACGGGTGGTAATATCTGTGAATTGGCTCTTTCTTTGGAAGGCGAGACCAAGCTATAATATTTAGATTAAACTTGACACTTCTGTCAAAGAAGCTTTTTAATCTTTGCTCCCCCCTTGGAAGCATTTTCCCAGGGTTGCTTTTCGGAGGAATATTTTTATGAGCACCTTTGGACCTAGTAGAAACTTGTGGTTGGAAACTCATGAACTCTTTAAATTTTTTCTTTTTTATAAAACAAAATGCTGTTTGTCACGCGTAATAGTAGATTTTTCTTCAATTCCTTAATCAAATGCATGCTTTGTTTTTATTTGAATTGGTTAACATACAATCTAAAAATTTATTTTCAAATCCAAAAGCATGAGGTGTTCCATTCCCCCACCCATTACAATGTTTTGGGCGTGTGCCAAAAATTTCCTTAATTGGATTCCTCTCCTCGAAATACCCACTCTAAAACGAATTGATACATTCGTGGTCACAAATTGAAAATTGCCACGGACCTTGCTCACTTTCAAAATTTATGTACGTCAGTTGGCGAGTACCACGCATTGCGCAGTGTGAACAGGCATGAAATGGTCGTAGTGTGACACGCATTATGGAACAAGTGATGCTCCAAAATTTTCACCAGATGGCGGAGAGCGGGCAGCCCCTCGTAATTTAACTTGATTGGTCTAATGCTTGGTAACCCTTGCTGAGTTTTTGTGGAATTGTGGCTGGCTGCAATCAAAAGTTTTAGTGCTAGGACGGTCTGAAGATTTGCATGTTCTGCTTTTGAATTATTCACGCCCCCCTTTTAACGGAAATGAGGTTTTTAAAACTAAGCGTGAACTTCGCTTTCTTATTAACCTTACATGTCAAGTTAGGATTCGGAGTTCAGGGAATTTGAAGCTGTTGGATATGAAAAGTCTTTTCTCTCCTTTTCGTTTGTTCTCCTTTAGCACTTTTAGTGGCTGCTAAGATCTTATGCCATGGAACAATTAAGAAATAATTTTTTGAGAATTGTCGAATTGGTTAAATAGAGTATACGGTGTATAATACTAACTTAGGGAAATAGTTTTATTTTGTTATGTTATGTCAGTTTATTGTTTTGTATTTTAGAGAAAGCATCCAATTCACTTAGCCAAACTGAGTTCTATAAACAACGTGAACAATTCTCCCTAATTGAAATTTATCGTTAGATAATACAGACAACTATCTTGCTTAATTTTCTTAGGGGGGGGGGGGGATTTGAACCTAAGAATGTCGTTTTCCCTTCTTGTGACACGTTCCTCATGGAAAAAATCCTTGGATACATCCTTCACTCAAAGACCAAAGCCTGTGTGTGTCTTTGTTTTCACTCAGGTTGTACGTGTTTTGATTAATTGCTGGGTTAGGGGGGGGGGGATTTGGGCCTAAATATGTACTATTTCCTTATTGTGACACGTTCCACAAGGACAAATCCTTGAATACATCCTTCACTCAAGACCAAAGCCCGTATGTGTCTTTGGTTTCACTCAGGTGTGTCCGTATCTTGATTAATTGCTGGGTTAGGGGGGAGGAATTTGGGCCTAAATATGTACTATTTCCATATTGTGAGACGTTCCACAAGGACAAATCCTTGAATAAATCCTCCACTCAAGACTAAAACCTGCGTGGCTGTCCTGTCCCATAGGTGTGTACGTAACAACAACTCTTATGGAACTCACAATTTTCACGATTTCCTCCAGCTATTCGTTGTATTTTTTAAAGGATTTACTTATTTTTTCGCTGTCCAAATTTTATTTCCTTAGAATCTCATCCTCTCTAAGTAAAAAAAAACAACACATACTTGCCTGTTAATGCTATAAAACTGCTATAATTTTTTATTCCTGTCAATATTTTATCACCTTGTTGCTGTCGATTGGGTTTATGAATATTTTAGGTGACATTGGTTGCGAAAACCCATTCATCCTGTTACCTTTCATATTATATGTCCATTTTTACATCGAAAAAATTAATAGTAGCTATGTACATTTCTAAAGCAAATAGAACGAAGTCTGACTATCGTAATTTAAGAAAGTTGTAAAATTAAAGCGTTCAGATTTTTCATAAGTGCAGCGTTTATAATTTGTAAAATTTGTAAAATTTTAATAATTTGTAAAATTTGTAAAATTTTAATAATTTGTAAAATTTGTTTTTCTGTGTGTGAATAAAGAAACTTAAAGAAAGCTAGAAATAAGTCGAAAATTACCGTCGACCAATGTGAGGATCTAAAGCATTTTTTTTCTAAGAATAAAAAAGTATAGGAAGTGAAATAAAGAAAAATAATAACCGATAAAGTGTTAACCACCATTGTGAATGGCTTTCCATTTGTTTACATGCCTTTTTCATTTTCTGATTTATTGGCTCCACCCTTTTCTACCCTTTTTTTGCAGGAAAAACAGAAAAGTTGGTGGCTGTCTACCTTTAACACTCACTAGTTTTTTTTTCTATTTGTCATGAGGCACATAATGGAAAGAGGAGTCTTCCGCACTAGAACCTTGGAAATTTTCTCACTTATAGTTATTTCCTGGAACTCTCAAGAACTTTTTATACTTTTACTTTTTTGCTATTTTAATATATTTTTCCCTCTCTCCCTCTGAAACGCACACAACACACATCATGTGCATTTGCCTCCTTGTCATGAATAAGTATCAAAACAGGTTTCTTCGAGCCGTTTTTTTACTTTTTGGGCTTTCTGGTACATGGCTCGAGTCTAATGTCCGTAACTCAGCGCTGAAAATGATCACATGATATTATAAAATGGTTGCCTAAAGTAATCCTACCAAGCGAATACTTCTCATTACAAAGTCAGTAGGTTTCCAATCCTCACGAGCAGGGCCGTAGCCATGATTTTTTTTGTGTGTGGGGGGTATTTTTTCGAGAGGGGGGCTACAAAAAAAAACGCATCAAATATTGGTTTATGTGCATTTTGTTGTTTTTTACGGGTTGGACGAAAATGGTCGGGGGGGGGGGTGGTAAATTCCCTAACCCCAGCCCTGGATACAGGCTTGCTCACAAGAGAGTATACCCTACATTTTTTATAGCCTTTTATTGAAGCTTTTTTATATCTTTTATTGTCTTTTTTTGATACTGTTGTATTAGCTGTAACCCACGCAAGAAGTGAAGTTTGGTTAATGCTAATGAAATAAAACGAATAGGATGAAAATATAATAGTTTAGAAACAAATTTCGGCTATATATTTGCACATTAGGGTGGGGGTAAAGCATAGTATATATTAAATACGTCACCTAACCTAACATAGGTACCTTTTTTCCCCCTAAACCCCAAAAAACAAAAGTTTCAATATTGTAAACGAAATGAACAAACCAAGGTTTGCAATCCAATTCTCTATTGAAAGAAACCAGTTTTGACTAGTTTCTTAAGCATCTTCCCTATATAATATATCGCATGGGTTCCAGCTAATACAACAGTACCCTTTTTTTTATATTGTCTATAAATTGGGCAGTGCTAAGTGGACTAAAGCTCTACTTAGAACTCTAACGTTACGTCGCTTAATGTAACGTTACGTCGCTTTGTATTACATTATGGAAAAGTCAATAGCAGCAACAAAGTGGAATTTGTGGGTGAGCAATTAATAAATTTTGAAAATAAATCGGGAAACTAATTCTTAAAAGCCTTTTACGCTTGATCATAGCTTGAACCCTTGTCTCTATTCCTTGTTTTAAATTTTTGAACAGTTTGCTTATTATGATTGTGATGGTTTTTAGACGATGATCATGAATTTTAGGTAAGGCTAGTGCGAATGGACTTGTTTAAGTGTGAAAAATCACGCTTAGTAAAACATAATTTAACCCCTTAGCATAGAAAATTACGTATATAGTGTGAAAGCCGCTTAAGAATGTAAAATAGTATATAATTGGTCGTCTAAAAATAAGTTACAAATCAAAATGAAGTTTACATTCTTACATTAATTAACCTTAAGTTAATCTTGTGATTATCCTACTTAGCCATTGTGAAGCCACTGTTGATGTCGACTCTTAGGCTCTGTCGCTGGTTAGCCTACTCTATAATTTAGATTAAAATCTAGGCCGTATCCAGGGGGGGGGGGGTGGGTGGGTCAAGCCGTACCCAGTATTTTTTTTTCGGAGGGGGTTTTACTCTAAAGAATTTTTTTCGGGGGGAAGGGGGGTACATAAAAAAAACCCTCAAAAAACGCATACAAAATTTGCTTATATCCATTTTTGTTACGTTTTACGAGTCAAACAAACATTTCGGGGGGGGGGATTCAAACCTGGTACCCCTTCCCCCTGGATACGCCATGGGGGGTTAAAGGGTTTGATCCCCTTCCCAAAAATTTTTGACCGGCTCTTAAAAATGTAATAAAAATACATATAAACAAATCTTTGATGTTTTCTTTTAAAGTTCTACCCCCACCCCCCCCCCCTCCCGAAAAATTATGAATACGCTCTTGAGTAACAGTAACACAAATTGGCTTCATGTCATTCTGTGCTTTCGCTATGTCTCTTAATTAACTTTATCGCCGTCTCAAAAAGAAAATGTTAAATTGTAGAAAGGGATAAAACAAAATCTTAGAAGAAGAGGAACGTTGCGGGAACAGAATCATAAAATTTCCCCTAAAATTTCCAGCAGTTGTTTGGTCTTATTAGATTTATTCGGAATAACTCTAGACTAGAGCTCGGAGTAGCAGTAAGGGATAAATTTAGATGCCTGTAAGCCAGTCGCTTTGAAAAAAAACGGAACAAGCTAAAACCACTACACATTGTTGTAGTAGTAACGGAAAAGATAAGTGAAGTAGGAAGGAACAATAAAAAAAGGTAGAACAAAAAAATAAACCTCTTATTATGATATTCTTAATTCTTTGAAGCTCCATTTCAAAGCACTTGATTTGGACTTACATAAGAATTTGGTTCAGGCGCGCACCCACGGGGAGTGGGGTCTAAAGAGGCTGTAGCCCCCCCCCCCATCAAGAAAAATTACATTCTGCTTTTAAATTTTATATAATCTACTTGGTTTTATCATTCATTCCTTAGCTCCTACTCATAACTTAAAACTCAAAGAGCTAAAAATAAACCAAAAGTAAAGCCTTAAAATATCGTTTTTTTCTAAGGAATTTTTACAGATTTCCGTTGGTTGGTCCAGGGACCCCCGTTCAGGCCCCCCCCCCTAATTATTTTCTGAGTGCACCACTGATTGAGTTTAGTGCCAACAAATTACAAAATGAAAATGTTTAGTTATGAAATACCAAATAACTACTTAGAAACCATTCTAACTAAGTTTATGCTAAAAGTTTTGCTAAATGCAGTCTCTATGCTCAATAACTTAATCGAGCACAAAAGAAAAGACCAGGATTCCCCCTGTCCCAAGGCTGTATTCATGGGGGGTTCAGGGTCTGACCCTCCCCCCCCCCCTATTTGTCCGACTCGTAAAAACTTAACAAAATACATATAAAAATTTTTTGATGTGTTTTAAAATTTTTTTGTACCCTCGCCTGGAAAACAATACCCTATTCACCGAAAAAATCCTGAATATATCCTTGTCCCCTTCCCCCTGAACGAAAGGTTATATTAAAAGTTTATTGTCCTCGTTTTCTCCTTTCTTCGCGATTTTATGTTTTATTAAAAGTGAAGCTAGAAACTCCTTTTGAATTTTCTCCGTTGTTTCTTTTTACACTGCATCGATTATTGCTCCATAACTCAAATCTGAGCGGCTCAGAAGCCAAATAAGTCAAAACATTGAAGAAAAGTATGAGAGACAATACAGAACAAAGTTGAGTGTAGTATACCAACATCTGATTGAAAATTTCCGTTGCCTTCTGTTGTTTGTGCTTTTTTTTCGGGGGGAGGGAAGAAGAAAGAAGTAAAGAAAATAGAATAAGAGAATGTGTTAAAACCGAACTGAAGGCCTTTCTTTTCTTTTCTGTTTCCATTTTATTTTTCTCTATCGTTTTCTGTTGTTGTTGTTTGCTGATTGTCATTTTTACTGCAGCGCCTGGCGACTTCATTCATTTTGATTTTAAAATAGGCTCCAAAACCATTTTATGGCACAATTTCTGGTTAGGGCCTTCTCACTAACTTGAAAAATACTTGAAATAGGAAATGAATCTTTCAGGAATGGATCTAGAGCAAAAACTAGGTCACGAGAAGTTGTTTTCCCAGCTAAATGAAATAAATAAATGCGACATTTGCAAGGTTCTAGATGGCGTTGGTGATTTTCTTTTTACTCTACCATTGGTTTCCTCTCTTACCCAATCCCTATACTCTTTGTGATAAACTATAAAAACTTTGCTTCCAGTTGAATGCTGATTAGTCTTTTTAACAGTTGTTAAGATAAGTCTCGTAGAGGCCATGGAAGTGTTCTACCCAAAGCCCATAAGTTTAAAGAAGAAAATTTCAAAGAGTCTGTTTTACATCCCGACTAAGCGTTGATGATGTCTTTTTACCTTGAAAAATGGGTGAGGGATAGGAGCTAGTTTATGTACTATTAAGAAAATTACAGAGGTTGAGTTAGGCGCCGCTTGGCACCGTAGTTAAGTGCTGCAGTATAATAATGAATTATTTTGAATTATGAAATTTGCGATTACAGCTTTTTTACTGTATTTACGGTTTTTTTTTCTTACAATAAATTTTGCGACTCTTGGTGTAGTAAGTGCTTACTAATAAGTACAAAAATACTGCAAGAAAATTGCGCTAAATTAAAACTATTTCATTAAATTTGGATAGCTCACTTTTAAGTCTATATCTACTGAGCGAGGTAACCTTTGTTAAATTAAAAATGGATTGTGCATAATATTTTCTTGAAAGTAATGTATTATCCAAATAATTAACAAGAAGTAAAATGTCACAAGAGTTAATATACTCTGTAGACTTCACAATGTACTGAAGAAGTAGTATACTTCAAAAGAAGTAATATACTTTTCAAAATAACAGACTTGTATGCTGTATTTTTGATTGCAGAATTTCTTTCTTATGACATTTTGTCTTTTGGCATAACGCCATGAGCTGTCAAGAGTACAGCTCATGGTATTTATTATAAAAAAAAATACTGAACCCTGAAGCACTTTAAATTAAAATTTTCGAATTATTAAATAATTTTCATTCCAAAATTACTCGCATATGCTCAATGAGTTAATCATTGTCTAGTTTGAAGAATGAATTATAAAATAAGCTTTCGTGAAACTGATGTATTATTCAAGTACTTCACGAGGAGAAAGTGTCCATGAATTTTGCAGAATAATAGAAATTTTAATTCCATCGCAAAGAAAACTAAAGTCGCAAGTTAAATATTGATCGAAAAAGTAAACTTTTTAAAGTTAGTAGGAAGCTTAAACAATATTATAGAAGAGTTAATCAATTACTGGCAAAATTGGCGTTTTTTGTTTATTTCATTCAATTTGTATGATATCACTGAGCAGAATTTCTAAACAGTGATGTTTCAATTTTTGGCTTTTTACTCCGCTATGTTTATACACCATTTGAAACAAATATTTCGAGAAGTATTAAAACAGTTTACGTACATGTGCATTAAGCCATGTGACTCAATGTTATAATTTACTATAATTCATTGTAACTAATTATAACGGAGTATATGTGGACAAGACTGAAAGATGTGGAATCCCTTTAATCATTAATTAATCTTATACGTTTTAAACAGCAATTTTTACACGTTTTTTTTTGCACGTTTTAAACAGAAATATACTAGTAGGTGCCCCCCATAGAAAGCCCGAAAAGTCTGACCTGTCTTTAATTTTCATGTCATTTTCTTTTGGCTGTTTCTGAAGTCTCGTCCCCCCCCCCCCAAAAAAATCATTGTACATCCTGCCTCGTAAGTCTGCAAGCTTACAATAACTTCGAAAACTAATGGCTGAAACATAATGTTCTCTTCCAGCGTCTTAAGAGCGTTAATGTGCGAGTGATAAGCAGGTGTTTTCCCAGAAAAGTTGGCTTTCCAGGCAAATATTTTAAATTCTTAAATAGAATTTTAGATTTTTTTTTTTAGAATTCGAATTTTATTTTGGATGCTCAAAAATAAAATACGCTTAACCAAGTCATCATGCAGCATATTAAGTTAATCGGATAAGCTGAAACCTCTATAAATATTTTCACAAGTCCAGTTCGAAAAAATTTAGTTTTATTAAGACAAATCTTCAAACTTAAACATTCTATAGTTATATGTGTAATTAAGATGAATTATATGCAGTTCTTGAATATCTTTTAATGAATTCTTGCATTAAAATTATTATTTTGATACTTTACTTAAAGAACCTGGCTATTACATGGTCTCAATTTTCTATACAAATAAAATTTTATATTGGAATGGACACGGGCTCAAGTAACCCCAAGTGGGATTACCTGAACTCAATTTAAAAAAAAAATGGACAAAATAATAATTTTTAATTAGAAGCTATACAAATGAAAGGAACAATGTCGCTGACGTAGTTGAATGAAGGTTGTCAGTACGTTTAATCAGGGGTGTGAATTCAGTGCCATTTCCTAGAGTGAGTGATGCCCGGGGGAAAATTAATTTCAGCGTCCCTCTCCAACTCAAATATTATCAAAAAAGTCGAACCAAAGTGAAAATTTTGGTCAAAGTGGGTAACCCCCCAGCCGAAGCCCCCCCCCCCCTATCACGACGCACGGGCAGATGCTCCGGTTGTCCCCCGTCCTTGAATGGCTCTGCGTCAATTTACGAAGATTTAGCGGGAGGGGGCAATATTTATTTTGCGAAATCTAAGGCGCAATTTTGTCGTTTTTTTTTTCTTTTTTTTTTTTCAATGAAACTCCAAAAGCCCATGTATTTGATACCATTGTATCTTCTTTTACCTTAGTAGCTTTGAAAGACTAATTTCTTGGGTTCAAGTAACTCCGACTTATGGTAAGTCAGGGTAAGGTAACTCAGCACAAAATGCTCAAAATTAGCGTAAATCTTCAGGAATTCGTGGTTCAGAAGCTGGTGTAAAATACGGCCGTAATCGAATAAATACGGCCGCTTTGAAAACGCTAGGTCTGTCCCGCCCTTTAGTTTCTTTTAATTTAATGGGCCATAGTGATGGCACAAGGACGAGCAAAGAGAAGTTCTTTTTCACAGGACAGGAAGCGAGCAATTATTCCTCTCCTCAGGAGCCTATTGTTGCTCTGATGAAAGAAGCCTTCAAATAGATTTAAACAAAACATGGAACATGTTGTTGGAAACCTCATTTTTCCCCTGGCGATGATGAACTGAGATGAAAAGACCTTTGTACATGCTATGTCTTCTTTATTATTTTCTATTTCTTCCTATGCTGGTTTACCTTTTCTGTTTAATCACACTTTGGCATGCTATTTGTTGACATATGCATGCAATAAGTTTTCAAAGAGGATTGAAGAACAAATCAGAATGAATGAAAAGAATTCGTGAAAATGATAATATAAGATGAAAAGATGAATTGAAAAATTCAAATGCTAGGCCTCTTTAGTATCGTAAGACACTGCTATAATGTAGCTGTTCGTACTAGGGGTGCTCGCACTAGGCTTTCCTGACAAATCTGGAAAGAAAAAATAATTAGTCTGGTTAATGCGACTCATCTCCGGGTATTGAACAAAAATATCCTTCTTCGGCAAAGAGTTTTCAACGATTGCTTGAATTTTTTAAAGGCATGTTCAGAACAGATAAAAATAGAGGAATTTTAAACGATAAAAAAAAAAATGAAAATGTGTGAAATTCTGACATTCTACGTCCCGTGTATTGTCATCATGCTAAGTAAAGCTTTGGACTACATGTTTTTCTTGAGTTTTTGATGTTGAATGGCCTAAAAAAAGGATTCCCCTATAATTATAAAAGAACCTGATTTTTTCCCCTTTTATTGGATTTTTTTTTCTTTTTCCTTTCATTGCTGTCTTATGTTGCATACAAAGTTTTTTGCTAAAAGTAAATAGATTCTTTATAGTTGCTAAATAAAATAGAAAGCTTTCTGTAGAATCTGCTTCTTTGAACCAACAGCAAATAATATAGGTTGAAACTGGCACTAGTGTCAACAAAAAAACCATCAACGCCATCTAGCATTTGGCAACACTTGGGATTTTTCAAATTTGTAATATTTTATTCTGCCAGGAACTGAGATCAAAAACTTATTATACACAATAATTTTACAAACTACACAAATTCAGTTAATTCTAATGAAATATAACAAAACATTGTGATAAAATAATTCTTTAGAAACAAAATTATGGAAACCTAACGTAACGTAACGTAACCTAACCACTACCATCCCCCTCCACGCCTAATGTGCAAATATATAGCCCAAATTATACGTACATATTAGGTACGTAACCTAACCTAACCAACACCCCCCCTCCCATGCCTAATGTGCAAATATATAGCCCAAATTATACAAGTCCAATGCATTCTCTCCAGTCCGATGCATTATATTACCGATTATTCTTATTAAAATATACAAATTGAATTGCACATATATGCTACACAAATTAAATTAATTATTCTTATTAATTACGGTGAAAAAATGCCAAGTGTCGCCAAACGCTAGATGGCGCCGAGGGCAAACTTTGTAATCATTTTTCTGTTATGAACTGAGATCGAACAGAAACACTTATTGCAATACTAATTTTACCAACTACACAAATCAAATTAATTACTCTTATTAATAACACTGAAAAAATGCCGAGTGTCGCCAAGCGTTAGATGGCGTTGAAGATCTTTTGTTTTCGACACTTGCGGCAGTTCCCACTCTTGTAAGTTACCCATACTCTTCGACCAAAAGTTTAGTAAGCCCAATCTCTAAGTCATTTGCGAATATACCTTCTTATTTTCTGTACCCTAGACACTTAGAATTTGCACATTTGGTATTGAAGCTCACTTGTGTACTTTTTACTTCATTTCTTGTTTTCTTCCTTTTTAAGAGAGCCTCATTTTTCATTTTATGTTGCTGACACAATTTTTAGCTCAAAAGAGATTCTCTTGCTGATTGAAGAAAAAAAAGAAGTGTTTCATATAATCATCTTCTTCTAAGAAAAGTAATTTACCACAGAAGATGTCTAGCGTATCAGTATTCTATCTTCTTTGCTTACAATCGTTCACGGCTAAATCTTTTCTATCTGGTTTTCTATGATAAATGATAGTTTTTCTTCAAGCTGATTGCAGCTTAGAAAACTGGTCAGTATTTTGGAATCAGATTCTTTTCAGATCTTAGATAGAGGAAAATTGTCTTCGATTAATTTAATAAGAGTTTATGGTTCCCTTGAAACGATTGGAAGATGCTGTTTCATTTTTTTAGCAATTGGAAAATTATGGTGTAATAAAGTATGAATAGTTTCTAACTGATTTTTCTCCCACCAGTTGCATCAGTTATCGATTATCGAAATAGTTGATAAGTGTACAAGCCATTTAAAACCTCTTAAACAAGACAAAAAAAAAAATATCAACGTTTTTTTATGTTCACTAGGAATTGTCTCGTAAGTTTTGTGATTGCAAGACAGGTTTTTTTTTTTTTTTTTTTTTTTTTTTTTTTTTTTTTTTTTTTTTTTTTTTTTTTTTTTTTTTTTGCTGCAATGACACAAAATATTATTTTCATATTCAAAATATTACATTTTCTTGCCAAATTGGCAATTAACCAAAAATATAAAAAAAAACTTTGTTGGGATCAGGATTTTTTTCAGAATTTCAGGGGGATTTGTTTAAGTTACGCTGTTACAGGCCATTTTAGAACCTCTGAAACAAAACAAAATCAACATTTTTATGTTCACTAGGAATTTCCTCGTAAGTCTTGTGATTGCAAGACATGTTTTTTTTTGTTTTATTTTTTTTTTTTAATTTGTGGTAAAATTGTGCTGAAACGACCAAAATATTAATGTTTATATTAAAAATATTACATTTTCTTGCCAAATTGGCAATTGACCAAAAATAATAGAAACACTTTGTTGGGATCAGGATTTTTTTTCGGAATTTCAGGGGGATTTGTTTAAGTTACGCTGTTTCAAGCCATTTTAGAACCTTTTAAACAGAACAAACCAAAATCTACATTTTTTATGTTCACTAGGAATTTTCTCGGAAGTTTTGTGGTTACAAGACATCAAGACATGGTTTTTTTTCTTGCTTTTTTTCTTTTTATTTGTGGTAAAATTGTGCTGAAACGACCAGATATTAATGTTTATATTTAAAATATTACATTTTCTTGTCAAATTGGCCATTGACCAAAAATATTAAAAGAAATTAGCTTGTTATGATCAGGATTTTTTCCAGAATTCCAGGGGGATTTGTTTAAGTTACGCTGTTACAAGCCATTTTAGAACCTCTTAACAAAACAAAATTAACATTTTTATGTTCACTAGGAATTTCCTCGTAAGTTTTGTGATTGCAAGATATGGTTTTGGCTTTTTTTAATTTGGTAAAATTGTGCTGAAACGACCAAAAAATTTTAATGTTTATATTTAAAATATTACATTTTCTTGCCAAATGACCAAAAATATTTAAAAAAAGCTTGTTGGGATCAAGGGGCCTGTTTCGCCAAGTTGCCAAATGACTAAAAATATAAAAAAAACTTTTTGGGGTCAAGATTTTCTTTAGAATTTCAGGAGAATTCGTTCAATTGCGCTGTTACAAGCCGCTTTCGAACCTTTTGAACCAATTGACTCAGCTCTTTTTTTATGAACTCTAGAAGGTTTCTTGTTAGTTGTGTGATTAGAAGATATGTGATTGCATTTTTTTTATTTGTTTTACTACTGTACTAAAAAATGCGAAGAAAGTTTCTAACTGTTTCGCTCGTACCGGTTACCTTTACCAGGATGCTCGTTGGAAGGAGGCTCGGGGAGGTTCAGTCGTTTGGCTCAGTCGGTAATATTTTATTAAATAGTCTTTTGGGGAATCAACTAACACATTGGATATCTTGCAGAAGTAATTTTCACTATTTCATATTTCAACTCATTTAAGAGGAGTTTTAATCGTTTTGAGAGTTGGTAATGAACACGAGTCGTGGCCATAGCTCCTACTTCTGGCTATTTTCCGAAGTTTTTTTTTCGATCCTGAGCTTAGTTATTTTTGTAAAAAAGTATGCATAGGCTACTACAAAATTACCCTAAATAGTGTTGGATCCAGCTGGTGGTTTTTGGGACATATCACTATACCAGAATGTCGATATTTCAATTCATTTAAGAGGAGTTTTAATCGTATTGAGAGTTGGTAATGAACACAAGTCGCGACCGTGGCTCCTACTTCTGGCTATTTTCCAAAGTTCTTTTGTTCGATCCTGAGCTTATTTATTTTTGAAAAAAGTATGCATAGGTTACTATGAAATTGCCCTGAATAGTGTCGAATCCAGCTGGTGGTTTTAGGGACATATCCCTACACCAGAACGTCGAAAGTTGTACTAGTTACAGGGGCAGAGGGATGAAAATACCCCATTAGGCCGCCCAGGTTTTGTTGGCGCCCCTCAAACATTATTTCTTTATTTCCCCCTGCCCCTAAAAATTAATTTAAGTTAATGTCTTATTTAATTTTTTTTCAAACTTTAGGGCTTCTGTAAGCGAATCTTTGGATATAGTTAATTTCTCTTTGGCAGCCCAAGCACCTCCCAAACATTAATTCTGTATTTCCCCCTGCCCCTAAAAATTGATTTAAGTTAATGTATTTTTTAATTTTTATTTTCAAACTTTTGGGCTTCCGTAAGCGAATCTTTGGATATAGTTAAATTCTCTTTGGCAGCCCAGGCGCCCCCCGAACATTAATTCTGTATTTCCCGCTGCCCCAAAAAATTGATTTAAGTTAATGTCTTTCGTAATTTTTTCTTTTTTTTCAAACTTTGGGGCTTCCGTAGGCGAATCTTTGGATATAGTTAAATTCTCTTTGGCAGCCCAGGTTATGCCAGACCATCATTGGCGCCTCGGAATCTTGCTTTGGAAAAAAATTAGTAATTCTTACTACCCATATTTATGGTAAGATTCATAGTGACATCAATTCCTTGACACCGTGCTACTAGTCCTAAAACTAAGTAATTACCCGCTACGAAGGCAGTTAGTCCATACAAAAGATACAATTCTCTAGAGACAACAATACTTGTTAAGATAAGTTGCAGACAGAAATACTAAACTTATATTTAGCAATAATGGTGGCAAGTCTTAAGGCAATTGGGACCGCATCTCTGTTATGCAATCAATACCTTGCCCTATACTGTGTAATAGCTTTTGACCTTAATTCTTCATGGGGATTTATTTGACCTTATCTTATTGATAGGCAACCATGGTCGCACCTGCACACATGGAGAGGAAAAATACTCCAAGATGTATCTGCAGGGCCATTTCTGTTAAAGAATTACAATAATTTAGCCCCCCCCCCCCTTAAAAAAGCTTGTTGCCAAAGACGAATTTAGAGCAAAATCTTGGGGGGGGGGATGTGACAAGGGCGTCAATAATTAACCAAATGAAAACTTTATTTTAAAAAAAGAGTGAAGACAGAAAAAACAAAAGGAATGAGGGCGGTAGAAAAAATCTTAGGGGACCTGCCCCCCCCCCCGGATCTGCCAGTGCTTGTTGCCGTCTATGGTTATAGTGCTTGTTGCCGGATATAGGACAAATTGGATGGAATTTTTTATGTTTAATATTTTTTTCACATTTTAACATTTGAATTGTTTTCTTAACCTAAGGTATTAGCATTTTTGTTTAAAAACGACTGTAAAAAAAAGAAAAAAAAGAAATGCCAAGTTTGCGTCTCTTGTCAAACTACAAACTACCGAATAAACTAGCAATGACATAAGTCCTCACCATCAATAAACGCCGAATTGTCCACTGAACTATCAAAAGGTAAAAAAAAATGAATAAAAATAAAGGATGCTTAAAAAAAAGATTACAAAAATCCCATAATGGGTTAAAAATCGAGTTAAATTGGATTATAACAAGAGGTTAAAATATGGTTACAAAATAGAAAGAAGTGGAAAACATTCTTTACTAAAAGATAATACTATAAACAAAAATGACGTTTAATTGCGCTTCTACTAGAAATTTTTGCCATGAATTTGAGTTGGAATAGGACTTTTGACCCTTCCCCTTAGAAAAGAACTTTTTATTGATCTTTAGGGAGGGGTACATGAGGAAATAGTTCTTAGAAATAGTTCTTGGGAATTAATGAAAAACCTTCTCACCAAATTGACAAGTTCTCAACTCTTTTTTTAAACGTCTTACACGTGTAAAATAATCAGGTAGTAAATGAACTTATTATTTATGACAACGGATTCCTAACAAGAAATTTCTAATGCGTTCTTATTTCTATCCAAAATCGTTGGTTTAAACACACCGAAAAATAAAAATAAATGACTACGATGTCCAGGTTTATATGACCATGAAGCATGGGCGCCAATAAGGGGGGCAGGGGGGGCAATAAGGGGGGCAGCATTAAAAGTGCCAATTACACCAGGTTTGCCCCCCCCCCCTGGAATTCAGCTTATGGGCGCCCAGGCCATGAAGGAAAGCTGATGATGGCAGTTAAATATATTTATATATTTTATGCTGAAAAAGAGCCAATTCCTGGATATCTAATTTCCATATTTTTCCTTCTTATTTCCATAACTAAGTATTTTTGTAAATAAGAATTTCTATAAATATTTATATAGTCTTTGTAGGCATATAGGATCTCTTATTTCTATTCATATACTTTTTGTTTCCAAAACTAAATAGATTAATGTATTTTGTGCTGAACTGAATTATGCTTCTGCCTAGTTCTGGGATATTTTTTTTTATACCTCTCTTATGCTTAAATACATTTATATATGTGATGTTGCAATTTGATTACTTCTAGTATAAATTTTTCCTGTCCTCAGGTCGTGTCAATTGAGGAGGGGTAATTGTACTCCCTTAATTTTTTTTTGCCTCCCACCAAATTTTGAAAAATACCTTTCTGACGTTTACACTGCAAAACGACACCCCCCCCCCAGTAGGGTTTGAAAAATATATTTTGCCCACTTCCTAAATTTTTTTGAATTGACGTTCCTGTCAGCCCTTATCCTCCTTAAAAGGATATGAATTCTCTTTTGCCTTTATATTTTCATAAGAAATAGCATCATTTTTACGTTTCATCAACATATAAAAGTGTCTTCTTTATCATGGGTTTTGTAAAATGAACCAAAGACGGGCGGATCTAATTTTCCTTTTTAGGAAATTTAAAAATTTTCCTTTTTAGGAAAAGTACTTTTTCAAAAAAGTGCTTTTTAGAAAAAGACGACTCCAAAAGTCTATCCATTTAAAGTTTGTTTCTAAAATAGACGCTATGCCCTCTTGAGACGCCATTGACGGTCAAGGTTTGGTTTTTAGCTTGTATTATCTTTTAAGACGATTTAATAAATTAACTATGTTAAAAATTGATTTTAGGTAATTAATGATTAATTGATTGATTGAATAATCAAAATTATTAATTTTATTAATCTAATTTAATAAGGACGTTTTTAAACATTTGATATTGTAGAGCTGTAATCCGAAGAGCGGCCCTAATACGAAACCTTAATATCAAATCAGAGATAAGATATCCAAATGGAATAGAACGGGTATCACTGCATATAGATGAAGAATTATAAACCTTAGGCTGCTTAAACTGAAGGGCATTTATTTTGAAGTTTTTATGACGATATTTAACCCCATCCCCCGGGATGAATTGCATGGTTTTCTCATTATCACATTGACTAGTCACAGTTATTCTCTTTTGGTTGAAGTTTTTTGCTTTAATATTTTTTTTTTAACCTTAACTGGCTTGACAGTGATGGTAACCTTTACTCTTGTTATTTTTTACTTTTTCTAGTGATGGTAACTTTTACTGAAAGTGAAAAAGTTGAGGTATGACAATAACTAGTCACAGTTATTCTCTATTGGTCGCAGCTTTTTGCCTTAACATTTTTTTTTAACCCTAACTGGCTTGACAGTGATGGTAACCTTTACTCTTGTTATTTTTTACTTTTTCTAGTGATGGTAACTTTTACTGATAGTAAAAAGTTGAGGTATCACATTAACTAGTCACAGTTATTCTCTTTTGGTTGAAGTTTTTTGCTTTAACATATTTTTTTTTAATATCAACTGGCTTGGCAGTGATGGTAACCTTTACTCTTAATATTCTTTACTTTTTCTAGTGATGGTAACTTTTACTGATAGGAAAAAATTGAGGTATCACATTAACTAGTCGCAGTTATTCTCTTTTGACTGAAGTTTTTCGCTTTAACAATTTTTTTTAATCTCAACCGGCTTGACAGTAATGGTAACCTTTACTCTTGGTAATCTTTACTTTTTTTAACGGTGGTAACTTTCACTGATAGTAAAAAAAAAAGTTAGGTATCACATTAACTAGTCGCAGTTATTCTCTTACGTCTGAAGTTTTTTGCTTAAACAAATTATTGTAGGTCAACTGGCTTGACAGTGATGGCAACCTGATAACAGAGGGCGTTGAGGTGTTTAAAGATTTGCTACAAGATAACTTGAGAACAAACGTTAAATCTGTTTTGAAGCTTATTCCGAAGCAAGAATTTCACAATAAAACATTCACGTGCCAGGTAAGCTACTTTTCCATTTTCGCCCCCAATAACACAGATTCGAAATGAATGCCTCATTTTGCTTCAAAAAGGATCCACAGAACTACCTTTCTATTAAAGCTTTAATTGTAAGAGGGGGTAGCAGAGGGGTCCCGGGGCCACTTTGTTCATCTAGCTTGTTTTTGCACCAAATGTAATTTCCTAGCAGTATTTCGCCCTCGCTCTGAAATCTTCCCCTACTGAAACACTGCCTGAAGTTTATGAGCCATCCCCTTCTCTACAAGAATAAACTCGAGCCTATTCTACAAGTTTTTTCCAATTTTTAGTCGCTGAGTAGAGGGGGGGGGCTAACCATATTCGAATTCATAAGCTTCATCCCCTCCTCATCCGTCCAAAAAAGAGAGTGGTCTATGATTGATTGTTTGACAATTTGTTATTTCTGGCTCATCCTGCACTTTCCTATTCTTTTTCTCTTTTTTTTCACCTTTTTAGCCGGTATTTAGCTGCGCCTATAAATATGTCCGCTTTAAATTTTATGTTTATACTAGTTCTAATTTTTTTCTCCCATAATTTATCTGTCTTGTGACAGAAGAACCTTCGCTGTGCATGCAGAAAATTGATATTATCTCTGTTTGCTTTATTTAATATTTCGTTTTATTCACATGTCGAAAAAAAGAAGAAATATTTCGCTTTTTCTGTTATGCTTTCTTGTATTTTTGTATTTCTTAATTATTTCTAAGATTTCTCGTAGAGCTTTCTGTGATAAGGGAAGGTACACCTGGGAAAAATGAGTTGCTACTTCCAGATGTCTTAAAAAGTACGTCTCTACAATTTATCTGTTGAATAGCGAGGTATCTTTGAAATGTGCTTATTAAAGGAAATCTTAGTTGATTGATTAAAAGGAGTGTTTTGAATGTGATAATAATTTGAAAGAGTAGTTATCGCGCATGCAGAGCCGTTCCTGGGGGGGGGGTCAGCTGCCCCAGATGCCGCAGCTGGGGGCGGTGTGGCTGAGGGATTGCCCACTTTGATCCAAATTTTCACTTTGAATTGGCTTTTTTTCGTATATTTTAGTCATGAGGGGGGGGGGGGGGCTGTAATTAATTTTTCCCCGGGCTCTACCAACCCTAGGAACGGATCTGTACTCATATACGTTAATATGACCTTTGCTTTTTTGTGTTGTAGCCTTTTCTGGCTTTATATACAATTGATCTTTATCATTTTACTGGGGGGGGGGGTATATACTATTGATCTTTATCATTTTACTGGGGAGGGTCTTAGTTATTTCTTTGATTTCATAAATATTTGGATTGGCGAAGTTTAAAATACATCTCAAGAAAGTTTTTCATGGATAAAGTCTGGGAAAAAGAATAATTACTCATTAAGATAAGGTCTGTATTGAGTTTGTCCCTTCAATACATTATTTTATTGAGGGGGATGATAATTCTAAAGGAGATCAATGATGAAAAGAATACAAATTGTCGTTTATTGACAAGCTGTCATGCGAGTTGTCATTTAACGAATAACCGTCCTTTGGCAAGCATAGCGTGAGCAAATTTTCTTAATTCGAAGAAAATCAAATTAGCACTTTGAAAGATGGAGGATGAAATCTATTACTAAACGTTGTATCCCCGCCTAAGATCTCTTTCAGGCCATAGGGAAAAGAAACTGTGTGTTAATTTTGAAAAGGATATCTCTAAAAAGCAATTTTTGATATAAAGAAAGTTGATCTGGTAATTTTTTTTATTTTGGAGGTATTCGTCTCTTATTGGTCATTACCATGGTTTTACGAAAGAATATTACAACAGCGGCAGCAGTGATTTTTTTATGACGAAAAAACTTTTTTTTGGATAATTTGAATAAGAAGTGCCCAGAAATTCAAGAGAATTTAGAGCTTTAGTCGGGTGGGGGAGAACCCTGAGGTCCTCCCTCCTCTTCTTAGATTCCTGGAATTTGAAATCATTTGCTAAAATTAGACAGAACAGACAAATTAAAATTAGAAAGAAAATTATAAAATAAGCTAAAATTAAAATGAGAAAGAACATTGGTTATTTGTTTATTTAAATGCACGTGATGAAGTAGAACAAATCTGGATGTGCATGTTTTGATAGTACACCGCACACTGGAAATTCTGAAAATAAGTGAAGCCTAATTGTGGGGGCTTGGAGCAGATGTATTAGGGTTTTAGAATGGGGAGATGGATCCAATAGGGACTGAGGCAGTGTGATTAGGCCAGAAATTTAGAGTAAATGCACGTTAACGGTGTGTTAAAGAGGCGCTCGAAACAAACGTATGACTCTCTACCAGGGCCATATCTAGGGTTTTTGATGGGAAAGGGGTTAATTTTTTTTTTTTTGGGGGGGGGGGGTACAAAATAAACTTTCAAAAAACGCATCAGAAATTTGTTTATATGCATTCATATTTGGCTACGTTTTTACGGGTCGGACAAACATTTCAGATGGTGGGTTCAAGCCCCCCCCTCCCCTTGATATGGCCTTGCTTTCTACCCTATCTTAATTCCTTTTGTGCACACAATTTCGTAAAAGAAAGTTCTGCAATTACTTTTTGCTTCGGGCCTTAAAACTCACTGTTTTGGGTTCAGCCCCCCCCCCCCAAAAAAAAAAAGAATTTAGATAATTTCGTAGACCACACTGCCTTTCCATGACGATAAAATAAAAGTCCAAAACAGGGATAAAATCCTTTTTAATAGACAGTGTATAATAAATTTCACAAAAAATACCAGATATTTCGGTCACTGTATATGTGACCGAAATATCTGGTATTTTTTGTGAAATTTATTATACACTGTCTATTAAAAAGGATTTTATCCCTATTTTGGACTTTTATTTTAAACCCAAAGAATTTAATGGTACCCCGGTAATATTTTGGTTGTATAAACCAATATTGATGCAGGTTTCGCTATAGAAAGGCACTGACAGTACGTTAAGACGATCCCCTCGGCTTTCATTTTTAACCTATTTTTGCAATTCAGATCTAAAAATTTTAAAAGATATAACCAAATTTTTTATGCATTTTTTTGTACATCCCCCCCCTCTCCTGAAAAAAACAAAACGAAAATATGCCCTTGTTTCTATCAACATCATTTGAAAATTTGGAAAATTGAAAAGTTTTAGAAATAGACAATATGGAAGATTTTTTCTGTTGGGAGATTTTGGAACTTCTGGTATTTTTTTCCTTTTGGAACTTTTGGAAAATTCTGCTTCTTTTAAAAATGGTCAAATATTGTTAATTGCCAAATATTACAAGATAATAAACTTATTGGTACCAAGACGGTGTAGATTGCAATATGGTAACATAATGGGCACCAAGATTCAAAACTTCTGTTTTTGCCGTAAATTTTTCTGCTTTGTGGCATCAAAACGTATTTTTCCCTGTCTTGAGGCGCTGTCCCCTCCTCAACACCTCGCTCTTTACGCTAAAAGTTTGACTCTTTCTCACAACTCTACTTTTTAAAACAATAAAAAACTTTAGCGTAAAGAGTGAGGCGTTGAGAAAGAGGACAGCCCCTTTCATATACGGAAATAATTTCTGTTCGTTTTAAGTTTTAATGGCGCTCCTTACTTTCAGTTTAAAAAAAAACTTGTTTTTTTTATTTAATTTCTGATCGTTTTTTAAATAATGCTGGGAAATCCGGCGCTTTCTTCATAGCTATGTCCCCCCCCCATGAAAACTTCCTCCATGGAAATTCCTCTGACGTAACCCCCGACCCGCCCACTACCAGAAAAAAATCCCCCTGAAAAACGTCTGTATACTTCCCAAAAACCAATTCTATATGTAAATATTGGGCAAAGTTCATAACTTGCAGCCCTTCCCCCGGGGACTGTGGGGGATTAAGTCATCCTCAAAGATATAGTTATTGTATTTTTCGACTATGCTGAACAAAATGGCTATCTCAAAATGTTGATCGGGTGACTTTGGGAAAACAATTAGCGGTGGGGAACTAAGAAACTTTTAATTTCCGTTCGAATGAACCCTCCTGCGATATTTTAGGACCACTGGGTCGATATGATCACCCCTGAAAAAAAAACAAACAAAAAAATGAAAATAAAAAAATAAAATAAATAAACGCATCCGTGATCTTTCTTCTGGCAAAAAAACAAAATTCCACAATTTTCCAGATAGGAGATTGAAACCTCTACAGTAGGGTTCTCTGATACGCTGAATCTGATAGTATGATTAAGGTTCTATTATTTTTAGAGGTTGTTTCCCCATTTTTCGAAAATAAGGCAAAATTTCTCAGGCACGTAATTTTTGATGGGTAAGGCTAAGCTCGATGAAACTCAATTTGAAATCAGCATAAAAATCTGATTTTTTTTATGTATCCATTGGTATCAATTCCGTTTTTTAGGTGTTTCGACTACTATTGAGCCGAGTCGCTCCTTACTTACTGTTTGATGAGATTTTTACGACTTTCTCATAGGACCCTGTAATTTGCATTATTAACGGATTTCTGCTCTCTTACGAACTCTTTTGAAAAACCTCCTTCCCCCTAAAAGCTCCTGTGTATCTACTTCCATAAAGTTTACCATTTTAAAAAGAAGCAACACTCTCCAAAAGTAGTGTAAGAAAAATTTCCCAAAAAAAAAACTTCCATATTATCTATTTCTTAAACTTTTCAATTTTCCCACCCGAATTATGTTGATAGAAAATATTTAAGATGGAAAATTAAATCGCTTGTGAAGCCATATTTTCACGCTTTGTGATAAAATTTAGCTTGTAACTTCATTAAGTCGTTTCTTGAAAGAACCCTTTTAACGCCGTTTTGATTGCAAGGGATTGTCACCTTTCAAAATTAGTATGTACTTGGTGGCGCATGCCACGCATGATGAAAGCGTGCCACAAATGATTCGAAGAAGTCTTTATGTGGTGCAAAATGATGTGGCGCGGGGGAAGCGTATCTCGTGTGGTAGACAAGATATGTTGTATATAATTTATAGTTAATAGTTAATGTAAACAAATAAGATGATATATTTTTGAATTGAAATAATAACAAAATGAAGAAACGAAAAGAACTGTGGTCTTTCAGATTGTCACCTTTCAAAATTAGTATGTACTTGGTGGCGCATGCCACGCGTGATGAAAGCGAGAAAATTGAATTGAAATAATAACAAAATGAAGAAACGAAAAGAACTGTGGTCTTTCAGATTGTCACCTTTCAAAATTAGTATGTACTTGGTGGCACATGCCACGCGTGATGAAAGCGTGCCACACATGATTTGAAGAATTCTTTATGTGGTGCAAAATGATGTGGCGCGAGGGAAGCGTATCTCCTGTGGTAGACAAGATATGTTGTATATAATTTATAGTTAATAGTTAATGTAAACAAATAAGATGATATATTTTTGAATTAAAATAATAACAAAATGAAGAAAGGAAAAGAACTGTGGTCTTTCAGGTGTTCACTTCTTAATTTACATGTTATTTTTTTTATATACTATTGTTTTTAATTTACTTTTATTATTTTTTTTGTTATTTTGCTGTTATTTTTAATTTTATTTAATTTAATTTTACATACTGTTATTTTTAATCTACACGCTGTTATTTGATTGGAGCATTGAAAGAATTGTCCAAACTAGCAAGCTTTTTAAAAATTTTTGTTTTAAAAGTTTCTGTTACTGTTTTAGGTATCCCGTGAGTACTTACTTGCTTTTTACCTTAAAATTTTTTTCTCTAATTGTAATTTATTTACTAAGGCTGAGTTTTTTTTTCTGTATCAAACAGAATTCTTTTATTTCAGGCTCAAAATGCCGCCGAGCGAAGCCCCAGAGTAGCCACTATACGTCTGGAAGTTAAATATGCCCCAAAAGTAACTGTTAAAGTCATCAACAGTAAAATAACTGAATTAGATACTGTTCAGCTGAGCTGTAGCGCTGAAGGTAATCCATCAAAAATGGATTACAAATGGTATGTCAAATAATGAGGTAAGTTACATTCTTTATTTAAAAATTAATTATTATTTTTTTAGGTGTGATAATTTTTCATTTGTCGGTGAATTGGGTTAAGAATTTCCACTTATTGGTCAAAATTTTAAGTTGGAAAGGGGGGGGGGGGTACTGGAATAACCCAAAATTTATTTAATCATGTTTTTTTATCATATAAATCAGCAATTTCACCTATTTAAAAAACTTGTTTATACACCATGTGTTCCTGTAATATATGTACTGCTTGATTCCGCAGTCAGTGTTTTTTTTTTTTTTTTTTTTTTTTTTTTTTTTTTTTTTTTTTTTTTTTTTTTCATGATCATTAATATTTTTTTATATAACTATAATCCCCCCTGATTATCGTCTGGTTTTATTTTTCACTGATTATACGTTATATACTTATTACCACACTAAGATTAAAAATAAAACAACGTTGTCTCTTTGCAGGTAGGGACTTCAAGTCCATAACTCCTCAAGAGTGTCGAAATATTTCTATAATACGATATTTTTCCATATAGTTATTTTATTTTGGGTATTTTTTTGAATATTTGCCCACCCCCCCCCCCCACCCCCCCTCCACCTCAAGCATCTCCCTCGTGTATAATATTATTGGAAGTATGTAAATTGAAACCCTATTTAGTACTGGCCTATTCTTGTACGATGTTATTTTGAACTATGAAGAATAGTTACTCAAAGTAGCTAATATCCCTTACCCCTTTCTAATATGCCAAGGTAGTAACTCACGCGGTGTTTGTAATTAATGTTTTTCATAACTTGAGCATATCCCTTACTTTTTGTCATCATTAATGTTTTCTAGTCACGTGATCACGGCAGGATATCTGACATATTTTGGCTTAAAAGCAAACCCCCTGTTGGCGAATTAAGGGAAGGAGATGTTAAATGTAGCTTATAGAA
Source organism: Artemia sinica (assembly GCA_027921565.1). Lineage (NCBI taxonomy): Eukaryota > Metazoa > Arthropoda > Branchiopoda > Anostraca > Artemiidae > Artemia > Artemia sinica. The sequence continues at coordinate 15,246,816 of CM051262.1, forward strand.
GTGATAAAATTTCCATCTAATTCCCCACAGGAGGTTACTGATCTCGTTGTACTTATCTGAAATATTTAAAGCAGACAGGGCGATGGTTCCAGTAAGTTTTTTTTTTTTGTTCCGTTTTTGTTTAATCTTTTTTTAGGTAAAAATTAACTTCCTGTTTTAGGAATCGGAAAAATATAAAATATTGCTTGAAGGAATAATGAGGTTCCATATATTTTTTTTGAAATGTTTACTGTGCCAAAAGAAACATTAAGATCCATCACTATTAAATATTTTGCTTTTTTCAATTGGAGTCTCGTTTTTTTTTTTTTTTTTTTTTTTTTTTTTTTTTTTTTTTTTTTTTTTTTTTTTTTTTTTTCAACACTTTTGAACAACACGTATACCTCTTCAGTTGTTTTTCTGTTGTTATAGAGGGGCTTATTCAATCCTAATATATTATTCTTCTAACGTGTTCACATAGAGTAGCAAAAGTGTTTTTGTATCCTGAAGTTAAGCAGCGAATGGGAGATAAAAACGAACTTCTTCATCAGTATTTTCTTGGTTTTAAATTAATCAATTGAATTTAATAATCATTCAATTAAATTAGCTATTGATTTGTCGTCAATTTTAAGAAGTTATGTTGATATTAATTATATAATTATATTCGAGAAAATTATATAATATATTTGATTATATTTATTATATAAATATAATTATTATGTAATATTACTTATATAATTAATATTAATTATATAAAATTTAAAGTTTGGGGGCACTTGCGATCAGTGTTCCCGGATATTACAATCTTTTACTCACTGTCTCTTTTTCTCTCAAATGTGATATATTTTACTACATTTGTTGGCAGGAAAAAAATCTTTAGAATTCAAGACCTTCTGTATCGTTTTATTTACCCTGAGGGTATTTCCCTGTATTTTTGCTATAAGTATCTACCGCAGTCTGTGTCTCTGTAACTAGAAAATATTGTCCTTTGAGATTAAATGATGTTTTGCATCAAGTTGAATCTAGGTCTTTTGTACCCAGTATGCACGAAAATTTCCCTAGAGGCTCTTAAATAAGGTCATAATGTCAACTATTTCTTTTCTGTGTTTCCAATGGAATCCAATTTCTATTGTTGAAAGAGTAACCTGGTGCTTTTCTGTCTATAAGCTACCGTTTATAGTTATGTTGCGGTATTTCTGGGGAACGTTTCAGTGTTCAAGTGAACCAAGTCCATTGTTAATTAGCTAATTAGCCATAAGCTAATTTAATCATTTTTTTATAATAGGCTAAATTTTATTACTATAAGCTAAAGTAATAAGCTAATTAGTAATAAGCTAATTTTTTTTTATAATAAGCTAATAAGCTAATTATAAATTTTTTATATAAGCTGGTTTAATAATTTTTTTTATAATAAGCTAAATTTTATTACTATAAAATTGTAATAAGCTAAAGAAAAATTAACCGCGCGATTGCAGTTAAGTTCTATATTTAGTTAAGTGGTGAAAACAACGACGATACAAAATATATTTTTACGTAAAACCCAAACAGATGTAACTTTTTTTCAGCTTCAAAGTACTATATTAAATTGCAAGTCTATCTTTCCTTTCGGGAAGCTCTTTAACTAGTAAGGATTTATACCGAAACTAAATAGTAATTTATTAATTTAATAGTAATTTATTAAATTATTAATTTATTAATATAATTTAATTTATTAATTTAATATATTAAAGTAAATAGTAATATTAGTAATTTAAATAGTAAATAAAAAAAGAAAGTAAAAGTAAAGTCACTCAATACTCTTTTTTCTTTTCTTTTTTGTACAGTCCAATTTCAGTGCGTAGATACAAAAATAAACTTGCTTAAAAACAAACATTTGAGACACATACATAATACTCCTGTTTGAAAAACACAACATATTGAGAATGCGTAGGCAAACACACACACACAAAAGAACAATCCAAAATCAAACTATATCTTGTTATAAATTATAATCTATAAACGGTAGTTTTTCCTTTCACCATATCCTTTACCCCTTATGTTCATGCTCTATCTTTATCTCCCCCCCTCTCTCTCTCTCTCTCTGTTTCTATATATATATATATATATATATATATATATACATATATATATATATATATATATATATATATATATATATATATATATATATATATATATATATATATATATATATATATTATATATATATATATATATATTATATATATATATATATATATATATATATATATATATATATATATATATATATATATAATATATATATATAATATATATATATATATATATATATTATATATATATAGATATATATATATATATATATATATATATATATATATATATATATATGAGAGAGAGAGAGAGAGAGAGAGAAAATTACGAATAGCCTGCTGGAATTAATTTTATGAAAAGACTTAGTTTGCATTTTTTGGTTGTAGCGGGCACCAAAAAAAAAAAAAAAAAAGAAAAAAAAGTGAACTGTATCCTTTATCCTTTGCATTCTGTCCTTTATACTGAATTCCAGTGGAGTTATTTCTATAAATTTTTGGTAGAGGATTATTTTTTAATATCAGGGGGGGGGGGTAAATTTCTTATTTTAAAACTTCTGTAAATGAAAGTAAAAAAAAGGCATTTAGGGTTGCAGGACCCCCCCCCCCCAATTGACGCTACTGCTCAATCTTTTATCCCACCAGTTGTGCATGAAAAATTAAATATTAACCTTGTTTAAGTTATAGAAAAATTTGGCCTTTTCTGGATGACTGCATAATTCAACAAAAAATGAGGTGCTTCGTATTACAAATTCTGTTTGCCAATTTGCATCTTTCCCAATGAAATAAAATCATAATTTGGAATGGTATATTTAACAGACTGTGTTTGTTATTCAATTCTCCTAATAAAAACTTTAGATCTGCCTGCAAGTTGCATAACATATTAATATTCTTGAAGTGTACTGGTTTTATTGTTGTTACAAGTTTGTGTTACAAAATGACATTCAAGTCGGTTGTTCACCAAGTATGGGCATTTTCCATCTCAGTTTTTGAATTTGATGATTTATCATGACTGAAGAATAATTAAGCGAATAAATTTGTAATAAGTAAATAAGTAAGTAAAATAATTTGTAACAAGTGAATAAATCATTAAAATAATTTTTAATAAGTAAATGAGTAAGTAAAATAATTTGCAATAAGTAAATAAATTTGGTATGCACTAAGAAAAATTACTTTCGGATCTGAAAGACAATTTCATTTTGCCTAGACAATTTTATGAAAATTTCGGCCCGGCTTAAAGCCATAAAGCTGTTCAAAATAAGTTACTAATTTAAAAGATATGCTTTCAAAAAAGAAGTCTTTCAAAGAAAAGTATATAGCCATAAGAGAGCCTACATCGAGCAGAAGTAAAAATACATAATAACTGAAACTTAAAGCCAATTGTGATCCCCTTCAGAATGGAAAATTAACTACAAAACACGAATTTGTTCGAATGTCCAGTGGCTTATAAATACTTTTTTGCTGGCTGAAGAATGTTGAAACACTGCTTCTCAGACGACTACATTGCGACCTGTTCTATTCTTCCTTTCTTTCTTTTATTCTTTTATTTTTTTAGACTACTACATTGCGGCCTGTTCTATTCTTTCTTTTTCTTTTATTCTTTCTATTTCTTTTTTCTTTCTTTACTTTCTAAATCGGCAGTGTTATTTTTTCTGAAATGGTTCATAATTCAATGTTGTCGAGTTTAGATGATAATGGAACAGAGGGGAATATTGGAAACTGTAAAAAAGTAAATAAAGATTTTTGAATTTTAATCTGAGGGGGGGGGGGTGTCAAATCTTAGTGGTTGAAAAAAACTTAAATTAAAATGAACGTTGTGGAATCTTAATCAAAGAAAACCTGAAACAAGGACGAGCATTGTAGTCGAACCTCAATCTGAAGTTATCAAAATTCTGAAATTTAATATGAAGTATACACAAGGAGAGAATTGTCAAAGCAATGACATTATGCTCAACTTACGATACCTTATCCATTTATTATTTTCCTAACTTGTTCTTAGTCTGTCTTGTGCTACCTAATTCGGAATATTAGACACATTTTTTCGATTTACTAATATCTTCCTTATAATTGAGTTATAGCAGAAATCGCTTTTGTTTTATATTATTATATATGAATTTTAGGCGTGATAATTATCTACCCTATCAGACAAGAAACATATTTTTACATCCTAATAATAGAGGGTTAAGGGGTAGTACAGTAGTCCATACTACAAATAGTAACAAAATTAGTATTAGTTTATGCTTTGAATGACTGGGGTTCAATATACAAAAGTATGCCCAATGGGGAAATTGTCAAAGTGGAAGCATTGAAGTTTTGCTTAAACTACGATACATCATATATTTATAATTTTCATTTTGATTTTTTATTTATTTATTTTCTATTATATCTACTAATATTAATTTTATTATATTTACTTTATTTATTTCATTTTTTTCCTTAATTGTTTTTCTCTCTTGCTTCCCAATTTAGAAATATGTACACATTATTTTTTATTTACTAATATTTGAGGCATTTTAGGTAGCTTATGGAGACTACTCAACAGAACTGACAATTAATAGTGTCACTAGAAAATTACACAACGCTGTGGTCAAATGTGAAGTCCAAAACAGAGTGGGCACAAGCGAGGATACCCAGACGTTAAACGTTCACTGTAAGTGTCTTTTAAAAAATATCTTCTTTTACTCATAGATACTCTTGTTGATTCATGATAATCATTTATTTTTAAGTTGCTTTTATTCCGCATTTTAGCCAAATTTTCCGTCGGATGACAGGTATAAAAACGAAAACACACTGTGTATATTGCTTTGTGAGGATCGGATAAAAAATAGTTTGCCCCTCCCTCAAAAATTGTAATCTTGCCCTCCTCCAATAAAATGAAATACTTTTACTGAAAGCTCCACCTCCATCCCTAAGATAAAACAGGTGCACCTGCCAAAGTAAGCATAAAACCTCTCATCTTTTAATTATACCTGTGGACCTAATTGTCTTTATAATGAGGTATACTCGCTTGCCTTTAGGCCAAAGAACGCATACTCTCTTGTGAGCATCCAAAAACCAACTGACTGATCTTATCTATGCTCGCCAAGGAAATAGGTACTTGCTGTGCACGTATGTAGCATCTTATAATAGGTTTTTTTTATTTGCTGGCTCTAGCTCACCGGTACTCTCAATTATGTATCGTAGATAGTAATATTCCACCCCATTATTTAGTAGATAGAGTAGATGTGCCCTTAAATTATTCCTTTTTTTATTATTGCGTTTTTTTTAATTCATTCATTTAGATGAACAAGCTGATTACAACTTCGTAGATCGACTGTGGTAATTCGAAAGACACTATGTAACATTTTTTCTTGTTGACATTTATAGCCCATCTCATTCAGCTCAGCACCTTTGATCGATTGGTTTAGCTGTTCCAAGGTACCTTGTTGGCAAGGCCGCACCCAGGATTTTTTTCGGGGGGGGGGGGTGGTCACTCAAATATTTTTTTCGGGGGGGGGGGGGTATACAAAAAAACTCAAAAAATGCATACAAAACTTGTTTATATCTAGTTTTTTTCACGTTTTTATGAATCAGACGAAAGATTTCGGGGGGGGGGGAGGGAGGGAGGGTTCAAACATCCCTAAGCCCCCCCCCCCTCGGGTACGGCCTTGCTTGTTGGACTCTCAAGAGATTTGAAGGGATTTATTTTTTTTCCAAAATGGGTTATATATTCTTTTCTCACCTACGGAAATTATCTTAAGTTGGAACTTCCAACAATAAATCCCCTTTTTTACCTTATGCTGAATAGCCCCCCCCCCACAAAAAACAACATATATTTTACAAATAATTGATCATAACAGGCAAGGTCGTATCCAGGAGGGGGTTTCAGGGCTTGAGACCCCCCCCCCCCCCCGAAGTTTTGGCCCGACTCGTAAAACCGTAGCAAAAATGTATATAAATAAATTTTTGGTGCTTTTTGTAATGTTTAAAAGAAAAACTAAAAAAAATATTTTCCCCCTCCCCAAATAAAATCCTGGGTACGCCCTTGCTAATAGTCCCAGTGCTTTAAAAACTCGAAAAGTATTTTCTGGTTTAGCTACTCTTGGAAATTTCTGCTCTGTAACATGCCAAATTTTGAATTACTGTAGCAGAAATGGTATACATTAATGCTTTCACGGTTTTAGGCTAAGTTTGAAAACCCTAAAATTTACTTTATTTAATTATCTTTGTAGTTTTAATAAACCTAGTTAATATGCCTTATAATTAATAACCCTAAAATTATAAAACTTAATGTGCAGTTTTCACAGGTTAGAGTTGATCTGTGAAACTCACTTTTGATTTTACAACTCGTTAAAGCTCAGCTGTTTGTACATTTTAAAATAAGCTTTATGTTAAACCAAAAGTAGAACAACAGGGCAGTTCTTATACAAGACAGTGGAACGCAACTTTAAATGAATATTTCGACCCTATATCCAAGGGCCGTCCTCAGCAAAACAAACGAAGAAAAGACCAATATAAAGAAACTTACATTACAATTCGATCATTAAAACTGAAAAAAGTTTTCTAAATTTTCAAAACAGCCCTAATATCATTACTTCAAGGAAGTTCAACCAGGACTGGTACACCAAGGGAAGTGGAAAAAGAAAAATTCATTCAAATGGAATAAAAAATACTTACAGATAAGCTCTTAAAGCTAATCTCGCCTTCTTGGTAGCCAGCCTAGAAGGTCTATCCGTAACAGGTTGAGTGGAATTATTTACTGGTTTTTTTAATATAATTAGTTAAATCATTTCAAATCTCTATTTAAAGAAATATTCATGGGCGCCCATAAGCTGAATTCCTGGGGGGGGGGCAAACCTCGTCTAATTGGCACTTTTAATACTATATAATAGAAATCTCAGAACAAAAATATAAAAATAAGGCAGCATCATTCAGCCCCCCTTATGGGCGCCCATGGAAAGATTACTGTTTATTTTGACTTTAATTTCAATTGCCTCTCGAACAACCTGTTTTATGCCTAAATCATTGCTAATAAGACAAGTTTCTTCAAAAAGCATTTTATGGCTAGGGTTATCATAGATATGGCTGCTTAAAGCAGAATCAAGAAATATATTTGTACTATTAAAATTTAAAGCTTTAGTTATGTCGTCTTTGTGTTGTTGTAGGTGTTTTTCTAAATTTTGATGAGTTCTACCAACTAAAAGTATTCAACTAACCAAACTAAATTCATTTAAAGTTGCGTTCCACTGTCTTGTATAAAAATTTCCCTTTTGTTCTACTTATTGTTTATGATGGAAAGGCAGTGTGTTCTTCGTCGCTATTTAAGCTTTATGCTTTCTTTTGTTTTATTTTAAATTTATCTACTTACTCTCAATGACAGAAACAAATCAGAAATAAATGTCTTCTTCTTAAATTTCCATTTTGTTAAAATATACTTATTTCTTTCTCTTGGTAGCTCCGGTGTTATAATTAATAATAAAATTTATAAATCCCAGAAGAGTTCAAAAAACTTTGGCAAATGGAGTGCTTGCTTGCTTAAGTCTTGAACTTCTCCAGGAGGGTAATATATCAACTAGTTTTTCCTCGCTCTTTTGTCCCTATCTCTCTCTCACTTTGGGATTAATTTCTCTGCCTGACCTATCTTAAACTTCCGAATAATTAACCAAAATGAATTACCTTGGCTACTCCACTAGACGTCATCTTAATCCGCAAAGGACATTAACAATTTAACTCTCTCTTTTCGTGATTAGCTGCCGCCATCTTTTTTGGTAGACTATCTGTCACTGTAGTGATGAATTATTCTGTGAGTAAGAGCATTTCTTGAGTGAATTTTCCTTTGTATAATGTCACCACTTAGTTCGCTAATGTCATTTACCTTGATTAAGAGGATATTCTGGCGAGAGGTCATTTGCTAAGTATACTAAGGAGGACTACAGAGGCACGATAGAGGCTATTCCTCATTTACTAAATGGTGTAAATAAGCATTTCTTCACTAATAATTGAACTTTTCTTCACAAATACAAATTAAGTGGTGGTTGCCAGAATTCAGCTTTTCGCTTGCTTCTGAAAATTTTTCTAAAGGCGAAAATGAGCTTTCTACGGAGAATTATCCCGTCTTCCCTCCTCTGCCTACTTTCGTATGGGGAGTGGGGGGGAGGGGGGTAAACTATCACCAAAGACACTAACAATTTTTATTGTTATAAACTGTTTTTTATGATTAGCTGCCACCATCTTCTTTGGTGAAATAGGTGTCACTTTATAAATTATAATTGTTCGGTCAATCAGAAGATTCCATTAAAATTCCGATGGCTCCTAATGGTAAAATTTCATTGTGAATGGCTTTAAGGGCTTACAATGTAGGTTATTACACTCAAGGCAGGGATACGCCACCTTGAATGAGATATAGAACTGTAAACACGGTCCTCTGCTCGGAATTGTACCCTTCTTTGACAGTTAGTGGACAACCCCTGGGTTTCTCATTCTTCGTTTTCACTAATAACAAGTAAATATTGGAAAGCAATATATAACTAATTCTTTTCAGACCCGCATTTAAGCTAGAACAACTTTTTTTTATTGAAGTTCTATTCTTATATAATTTACTATCGATAATGCAGGAAAGAAACCTCATCTGTCTAAGTAAACGATAAATCTCAGTATTCTAAAAACAGTTTTCAAATATCAGATTGTTCCCTTTAGAAAATTCCATCATCCGAATCAATCTTCTTGGTTTCACACCCTTGAAATTGTCCCTTGGGATAGATTCCTCCCTCAATAAACACTATTAGTTAGAGTCCTAAGGGACTGTAAATCTTCCCGTAGTTGATTCAGTGTTGAAAGTTTAAAAGGTTGTATATCCTACTGATTGTTTCTCTCTATAAGCCTTTAGATTTGTTAATTTTTATATGCTCCTTTCAAGTTGACAGGGCCTCCATTGGTACTAATGATTAGCACGTAGGTGCAGTTACAGTTCGTTTAAAAACGGAAAAGTCTCTTCGAATCCAACAAAACTTTTTTCTATCTTGGGGTAGCGTAGTGGATAAGGCCGAGAACCATGACGCAAGGTTTTTCGGTTCAATCCCACGTATCGCAAGGAAAAATGCTTGAGTTATTCAGCCATCCTGGCTAAGTGGTTGGCGCGCTGGTTTGAGAATTCTTTGTCCAGGAGACACGGGTTCAATCCCTGTCGTAGCCAGTTAGTTGATTTGGAACGGGGTCAGTGGCTTGACTCTGTAAGCTCAGCCAGAGTCGACCCAGCTCTAAATGGGTACCTGGAGAAATCTGGGAAAGGTAAGCAGAAAGGGTGTGCGAAAGCCCAGGATGGCTGGGCCCAAACCCCCCATTGCACTTCCTGGCTGAAGGGCCTTCAAACGGAGATTAGCACCGCCAGTTTGGACCTTAAGTGTCTAGTGCCATCATACTTCAAGTTGACAGATGACTAGGAATTGAATTTATTTTAAAGATCCATAAATGCAACCGTCCTAGCAGAGTTGTTAGAACGGTAGACTTGAGGTCCTTTTACTGTCAGGACAGGAGTTCGAGTCTCGGAGTCGCTGGTTAGGTTGGTTGAAACGGGGGTCAGTGGCGTGACTCTATAAGTTCAGCCAGAGTATACTCAGCTCTAAATGGGTACCTGGAGAAGTTGGCGGAAGGTAAACAGGTAGGGAGTGTAAAAGCACAGGATGTTTGGCCCTCAGCCCCATAGCACTTCCTGGCTGAAGGACCGTGAAACGGAGATCAGTACCGCGTGAGGGACTGTAAAGTACAACTCCGTATTCTTTATCTTTTTTAACCCAAATGCAATATAGTTTAAAAATTGAGATTTATAGCCCTAACCCTTAAAAGTACCTAAGACAGTTTAAATGAAATCCGATTGTTCCAACTGATTAGGTGGAAACCTCCAACTGATTAGGTGGAAACCTCCAGCTGATTAGGTGGAAACCTCCAAGTGATTAGGTGGAAACCTATACAACTATATGTTCCTTAATAATGAGGAAAGAGTTTCATGATTTTTCTTGAAAAATCTAATTTTGTATGAGAAAAGACTCTGTAATAAGCGAAAATTTGGTACCAAATAGCTTAAGAAGGTGTAACTTTCCCTTGAAAGTTTAGTCATATTTGGGAACCAGTAGATTGTCAACGTTCTAATTTTTACGGACGAAAAGCGTATTCAGATTGAGCTAGTTAGTTTCGCTTGTCTTTTTACGGTTCAACTTGGCAACGCTGGCAAATATTTGTTAATAAATTCGTAATTTTGAAACAGCTAAATGAAAAATCTTAGGTAGCCTATGAACAGATTGGAGATGGGTCCAAGGAGGGGGGGGGGAATGTTTCATTTTCCATCCTTTGTACTCTAAGCTTGATATTTTTTATATACAATTCAGTCTGCTTTCCACTTCTTATTTGATTCTCAAATACTGAATAGTTTTGAACTTTTTCTAGAATGCTCCTCGTATTTTTCTCAGTTCTAGGAATATTTGCAGCTTGGAACTATTGAGACTAATACTTTTTTAGCTTATTTTGGATATCTAAAAGTTGTCTTTCTCGGAAAAAGCTGTTCAGTAATAACATTATTTTCTTAGCTTTTTGGTTCTCCTTTAAAAATATATTAGACATGAGGGGATGGAGACATAATACCCTTTGAATTACAGGTGCTTTGACTTTTTTTTTACTTTGTTTTTTTTTTTTTTTTTTTGAATTAAAGTAGCTGTTCTTGTTCGAGGACTGAAACCTATTTTAGACCATAAAAAAAAGGATTACTTCTTTTTTGTAGATTTTTCATTCCTGTAAATAAGTTTAAGCTTCTTAGCCCAGGAATTTACTCCTTAAACACAATTTCCTAAGCTACATCAGGAAAGGGATGGCGGGAGGGGCATCCGTTGGCAAACACTCGCCTACTCGTCTGCTTCATTTCACCTTTTTGTTGATGCCCTTGCAAACATTGACATGCATAGATGGCGTTTTTTACACAGTGGTTACGCAGATACAATAGAAAACAAATATTTAATTGTCAATGTTGATAACTGGCTGCCAGTCGCGGATCTTTAGCTCTGTAAACCATTTTATGGTGTGAATCAACAGATACTTGAAGCCAAGTGAATATTTCTATTTATACGGTTTGTTGGTTTAATGAAAATGGTGACGATTGATATGCTTCGTTTTTTTGTATTTACTCTGTTTTGTCTCACGGCTGGCGGATCGAGCTGAAACTTTCAGGATTTTTTTTTTTTGGGGGGGGGGATAAGGAGACTTCGAATGTTGTGTTCCGGGGAAGGGGCACAGAAGTTTTACTGCGGTCCTCACAAAAGAGTGTACGATTCGTTTGCTTATTTTCTATGCCTATCGTTGGAAGGTGTAAGTATTCTTCAAATCAATACATTTTCAAACCTAGAGTAGTTATATTTTTTTTCGATTGTTTCATTAGAATCCCCAAAAAGGCATTTTCAATAATACCGCCTCAAAAAAGGTATTTCAAAATCGAGGGGAGGGAGGAAGGGCAGACGCCCATCCTGCAATTTTGGTATAACGCAAAGCATAAAAAAACACAAAATTCATTTAAAGAACTAACTTTGAATTGTGGATTATAATCTTTCATCCTGGCTAGTAAGTCGGCTAATAAGAGCTAAACTCTTAAACTCCACATTGAAATTTTTAAATCGCTATTTTTGCATTATTTAAGAAACGATCGCCAAACTCTAAATTATAGGTGTTACTTCATTTCATTCACTGGGGCTTATTCTTGACATCTTTAAAACTGCATAAAAGTATAAGTAATAGCCCTAAACTCTACCAAAATAATTTGAATTATTCTCATTCGAAGGTTTTCCCTCTAAAATTACTACGTAAAAGGGTAAAAAATTTCCACAAATATTGACTTCACAGCCTTAAAAACAGCTACTTTCCTTGGCCTCTGTCAGTACCATTTGAGGTACTCAAATTTAAAGAATTAAACTCTAATGTAAAATAATTATCGACCTTGTGACAGCGTTGCGGATAAAGCGCCGCCTGGCAACAAATTTGATAGAGGTTCAATCCCTGTTGTCGCAAAAAAATATCAGAAGACACCTTATAACTATAATATTTTGTCCTGTATTGGCGCAGTGGGTTTGACGTTAGCTTGGTAATATAGACCCAAGATCGAACCTAAATATGGCAACGCACTGCAGGGCCGACGACCTTAGTAGTCAAGTAGCTTAGTTAATCCGATTGCTTAATCTGAATATTTACTTACTGAATCTGATTGTTAATCTGATTATTTACTTACTAATAATTATAGCGATTTTTAAATTTCATTTTGAAACTCCAAAAGTTGCCATTTTCAAAGCTTCCTGCTAATGTTTGATATTTGTTTCAATCTACTCGGGAAAAAGGTCATAGGAGATTCCCAGGTACACGGATAAATAATAGTTTTAAGGGCTGGGCACACGTAGCTGATTTCGGGAACTGATTCAGCATCAGTGGACAAATGATAGCGGTAAAAAAATTGTTGAAAAAAAATTTATTGCGCGAGATTTTCAAAACAAAAAAAAACGTGGAAACAAATAGTCATCTGGAGTTTATTGATAATTGCGCGATCGATCTCAGCTTAGTTCTCACTTAAGTTCTCAGGCTCAGTAGCGGGGTCTTCACCACAGACATATCTGGCTGACTATTTATTTGTATCCTTATTTTTTTGTGATGATTATGATGAAAATCAGCGCTGATTTTGTAAATCTGCGCCGAAAACTAAGAATTTTTCAAGCTCAAATCGACGCCGATTTCTTTTAAAATCGGCGCTGATTTGGAAATCAGTTCCCGAAATCAGCTACGTGTGCCCAGCCCTTTACAGTAGCTTATCATCTCCTTTGACACAGTAATGAGCTTGATTCAGTTCAAAAGTCTTCCGTTCTTGCCGCACCTTTAGATGAGGTGAAGGGAAAAATTTTAAATGACCTTACTTCAAAGAAGGAAGGACGGGAAGTTAGTTACCTGCGAAGGATTCGGTTGCTTCCTGCCTTGTCTTGGAGTTCCTTACGGGGTGTGAGTTTCTATGAAGGTAATCTTTCAAAATGAACAAGGAGCTAAGGGTCTTATTTTGTAGCACTTTGAATAAATGACGGCTGGGATACCATAGGTTTACATAATTTTTTTTTCTAGACAATGGATTGTCCCCTTAGGACAATTTGAAGTCAGGCTCTTGGGTGACCCGGAAGAGTGGTTAAGGGTGTGGATTTATTATGTATGTTTAAATTTTTTTTTTTATCGATAAATAGATACGTAATTAAAAATGCATAACTGATAGAGCAAAACCATGTGGAGCATTATGTGGAACATTTTATGCGGAGCACTCCACCTAAAATCAGACCATTGTATCCGTTTTGGGGAGAAAATTACTGTGTGTACTACACACAGCAGCAACAACATCACTCTCTTTCTCTTTGATTATCTATCTTGGACTTTGTTAGTTTTGTGTATTAGTTCTATTTGTTAGTTTCGGAATTTGTTTGGAGATATGTTAGTTTTAATTTTAATGCTTTAGCATATCTGCTGATGACGATCGCTGCATATGTGGTCTAAATATCCAGACTATTGTATCTGTTTTCACTGTCTAATTAATGGACTTGCCCCATTTGAGCGTTTATTTGTTCAAGGTGGTTCTGATTTAACCTAAACATATTTTTTTATTATTATTGAACTTGTACAAATCACTATTCACCTGCATCAGTTTGATAAATGTCATTTTTACAAATTGGCAAAAGTAAGAAATTTTATCATTGCTATAAAAGGATCATATATGCATGTAACTTTAAACTGTCGTTCAGGTTAGATCAGCTTTGCCAACGCTTTGAAATAAATTCTACCACTTTTCTAACTAAACATGGCCTTAACAAGAAAAATTTTTTTCGATAAACTAAAGCTTGGAACGAATTTCTGAGTCAAAAAGGATTAAGTAAAACCAAATGTACCACTTTGTACCAGGACTTCTAAATTGTACCGAAAAGGGTACAATTGTGCTGCGTTGGCAACGCTGGGTTAAATCTTCCTCCGACATCCTTAGTGAAGCAGAAAATTTTTTAACAGCCAAAATTTTATAAACCTCGTAAAACGTACAACTTGAAAAAATGGGAGAATAATATAAATTAATTGCTCATTAGCTTGGCTAGTGTGACTTCAGTGTGTAATATTTTACTAATTTCTAATCCTTCACATGGGTTGAAAAAGCTACAACGGCACGCATAGAGCCATTCCCTCCAAGCCATGTATAAAATGGCAAAAGAGTGGCAATTGTGAATAGTCGATGGAAAACGAAGCTAGCTTATAAGATCGGCTTTTGAAAATCTCGTGAATATCCCGTAAAAAAGCAAGTCATTTAAAAATTGATCACGCTTCCATTGTTCTTGTCATCTTATCTCACTAAATTTTTTTAATTGGGCTTCGGTTATAATTTCACAAGGTATTCAAAAATCCACCCATTTCATGAAGTCATTTATTTGCAAAATAAAGAAAACTGTGAAATTTGTAAGTTTTTTTTAAAGCCACGAGTGTAATATTTAACTTTTGCGCTAAAAACCACTAGCCAGGAAAACTTTCCACTAGCAGCCTGGATTCAGTTTTGGCGCTAATTCTTGTCTTTTCGCAAATATCAATCTGCAACTCTCCGCTGGCTCTGAGAAAGCTAAGCCAGCGTCGCTAGTCAGTTGGCAAACAACGCGTCTAACATGTTCTGCCAGAACAAAGATTTATGTAGCCAAAATTTTCAACTGCCGGTTCCATCAAAGAGATGATGCAACGAGTTCAGCGCAATACTTTTATATTGCAGCGCAGCACCTCTTGCCTTGGGATTTTGCTGACTAAACAACTTTCATCTGAATTGAAGTTATTCATAATAAATAGAGAACTTGCAAACACACATCTCCAAGGTGAAATCCAAACTCATTTGCCTAGGGAAACATTTATTTTAGATTTATGTAATAACTCTTGCTCAAAATTTAGTTTAGAAATTGTCCTATATCAACTTGTTTACTAGTCTACTTTGTTTCTTACTCCGTTAGTTTATTATTCACCTAAGAAATTTTCTCTCGTCACGATCCCTAGAGGGGTCTCTGACTTTCCGCTTATATTTGAGCTAGTGCCTATATTTGACCTAGGATAAGTTTCCAAAAAGGAAATAGGGCTTTGAGGGAAAGTTTTTAACTAACTGGCTGGAATACCCTTTAATCATAAAAGTTTTTGTTCTTTCTCAAATTCCGTCGGCTTGGCTGGGGAAAGACATTTTCCCTTCTTTCTTTACGCTCTTGTCTTTTTATGTAGTCCTTGAACGTAGAAAAAGTTGCAAGGTCTTACTGAATAATTCAATTTGCCCTTGTTTGGTTTGCGAGGTGAAGTTGTGTCGAAACCACCAGAAATAATAATAAGCAAAATGTCTAAAAGGCTCGGTTGTAATAGAAATTTTTGAAACCCAAGGTAAAAAAATAAAAAAGTAATAAAAATAAATGAAAATTGAATATTAAGAATACCTACATGGTAACCCGGAAAGTGTTTCATTCGCTCCTTCCCCAGTCGATAAAAACTATACAAAAAAGATAATATCTGACAACCTTCGCCAAAATATTCAAGCACTGCTTAAGCGTAAAAGGTTGTTTAGAAACAGATTGTTAATGTATTTTCAAAAAAATTATTGATTGCTCGTTCAGATATTCCATTTCAATACTACTATGTTGACTTTTCCGTAAATAACATAAATTTACGTATCATATGTGGAGGTTCGGTCCACGTGAAATTGTCTGCGTTATGGACACAATTTACTCTGTAAGATTACTTAACTCAGCGTAAAGTCTTAAGTTATGCTAGTGTGAAAGGTTCTACGGTGTAGTGTGAAAGGACCATAAGTTACAACACACTAATTACGAATCAATATTCTTATTGTCATACCTCGGGATCGCTACCCTAACATCTTTGTGAGTTTTGAATTTTTTGCGAGTTATTTTTCTGTTAGTTAGTTTTCAAAGCCCATTGAGGCTTTAGAGTTGAAATATATCATATTATGTAATAAAAAGAAGGATAAAAGGTAAAGGATGCGGCACTAGACCTATAAGGTCCGAAACGGCGGTGCCGATCTCCGTCTCAAGGCCCTTCAGCCGGGAAGTGTATTGGAGAGGTGGGGCCAGCCATCCTGTGCTTTCGCACACCCTTCCTGTTTACCTTCCACAGATTTCTTGAGGTACCCATTTAGAGCTGGGTCGCCTCTGGCTGAGCTTACAGAGTCACGGCACTGACCCCGGTCCCAAACCAAATAATTGGGTACACTAGGATTCGAACCCTTGCCCTCTCGGACAAAGAATCCTAAATCCAGCGCACCAATCAAACACTTGGTGGTAACGAACTGTAAGTAAGGAACGACCCGGCTCAATGATAACCGAAACTCTAAAAAACGGAATTTTGATACCAATAGATACATCAAAAGAATCAGATTTAATGCTGATTTCAAGTATATAAGTTTCATCAAGTTTAGTCCTACCCATCAAAAGTTACGCGCCTGAGAAAATTTGGCTGATTTTCGAAAAAAGGGGGAAAGACCCCCTAAAAGTTATAGAACCTTAATGAAAATCACACCATCGTATTCAGCGTATAAGAGAACCCTACTGTAGAGGTTTCAAGCACCTATCTACAAAAATGTGGAATTTTGCATTTTTTGCCAGAAGAAAGATCACGGATGCGTGTTTATTTGTTTTTTTTTTTTGCCCAGGGGTGATCATATCGACCCAGTGGTCCTAGAATATTATGGGAGGGCTCATTGGAACGGAAATTAAAAATTCTAGTGCCCTTTTTAAGTGACCAAAAAAATGGAGGGCAACTAGGCCCCTTCCACGCTCATTTTTTTCCCAAGTCACCCGATCAAAATTTTGAGATAGCCATTTTGTTCAGCATGGTCGGAAAAATGATAACTATGTCTTTTAGGATGACTTAATCCCCCTAAGTCCCCGGGGGAGGGCTGAAAGTTATGAACTTTATCCAATGTTAACATATAGTATTGTTTATTGGGAAGTATACAGACGTTTTCAGGGGGGATTTTTTCTAGTAGGTGGGGGTGGGTGGGTCGGGGGTTATATGGGAGGATCTTTCCATGAAGGAAGTTTTCATGGGGGAAGGGACATTGCTATGAAGGGGCGCCGGATTTCCCATCATTATTAAAGAAAAAGATCAGAAATTAAATACAAAAAAGTTTTTCAACTGAAAGTAAGGAGCAACATCGAAACTTAAAACGAACAGAAAATATTACGTATATGATTGGGTTCACCCCTTAGTCAATACCTCACTCTTTAAGCCAAAGATTTTTTAGTACTTTCATAAGAGCTATTTATTCTAATTAAACGGCATTTGTGATTAAGGGGTCATTTTTAAAGAATTGGAACAAAATTCGAACTTTAGCTTAAAGAGCAAGGTATTGACTAGGGGGCGAACCCTCTAATATACGTATTAAAAATCTATGAATATAGAAGTTCGTTACGTAAGTTAATTCGTAAGTTACGTATATTTATTACTAATAAAAACATTCGTAAATAAAATTAAACAAGTTTCGAGAAAGCCATTTAACCAAATAAAAGTAAAATTAATATGCAAATTTTGTTTTAATTATTTATGTAAGGTGAGCCATATCAAAACCTGCATTAATTAAAAAACGTTCAAAAATTAAATAAAAAAAACAAGTTTTTTTTAACTGAAAGTAAGGAAAGACGTTAAAAAACGAACAGAAATTATTCCGTATATGAAAGGGGCTGTCCCCTCCTCAACGCCTCGCTCTTTACGCTAAAGTTTTTATTTTTAAAAAAATAGAGTTGTGAGAAAGTCAAACTTTAGCGTAAAGCGCGAGGCGTTGAGGAGGGGACATCCTCTTTCATATACGGAATAATTTCTGTTCGTTTTAAGTTTTAACGTCGTTCCTTACTTTCAGTTAAAAAACTGTCTTTTCTATTTAATTTACTTGGACGCTAGGACGGCTCATATTATATAATAACAACATTATTATTATTGCGTATGAGAATTGTGTGTTATTAAGGTATTATGTGTCTTATTATGTTTTTGTTGTTGCTGTGTTATTATTATATTACGGTATCGTTATTTTTATGTATGTTTCTAATATGTCCATAAGTGTTTGTTTGATTTTTTTTTTTTTTTTGCCATGGCCCAAAGAGGTTTTTGTAGCAATAAATATATATCTATGAAAACCAGTAGAATAGTTTCTTTTTGAATTTTCTCTGCTGATTGTTTTCTACACGTTTGCTTAGCCAGATATCAATATCAACACATCATCATTATCTACCAATCATAATTTACTTCCTCTTTTATAAGCAGCCTTAATTGGCCCAAATTAATGATCGTTGGAAATTGATGCTTTGCTGAACACACATGTGAACGGGGCTTTATGGACTTAATTGATTTGACTCCGGAACGGTTCATTTGTTTTAATCTCCGTCATGCTCCTTTTACAGCTTTTTTGCCACTTTAGTACTTGCTCAAGAATCTGATAAGTTATTCATCCATATAAGAGATCCCCCTCATTTTCCAAGAGTTTTACCTTTGTTCTATCCCTTTTTACTGGTTCATATCTTCTCGATTAACATCCCTCTAAGCATGGAATATGGTTTTATACTTTGTTTACTGAGATATAATATCCGAGGCGATGAATGTGAAAGGGTAGAACTAACAATATCAGGAAGTGGAATAAGTAACTTGTTTCCCCCCGTTTGCTTTTTACAATTCAAATACCTGGAGCGCTTTATGCTAATCTGCACTTTGGGGCATTGGCGACAGTAGAGATTAAGTGTTATTTATTTATGGAAAATCTTGGTACTTCAATATTGAACGGATATCGTCTGGAATAATAAGTCTTAAGTTTAATTAAATTAAAAAAAAACAAGGTTTTTCAACTGAAAGTAAGGAGCAACATTAGAACTTAAAACGAACTGAAATTGTTTATATATATATATATATATATATATATATATATATATATATATAGTATATATATATATATATATATATATATATATATATATATATATATATATATATATATATATATATATATATATATATATATATATATATATATATATATATATATATATATATATATATATATATATATATATATATATATATATATATATATATATATATATTATATATATATATATATATATAGGGGATTGCCCCTTCCTCAACACCTCGCTCTTTGCGCTAAAGTTTTTTAGTACTTTTAAAAGGCTTCTTATTGTTCTAATTAAACGACCCTTGTGTTTCAGGAGTCGTTCTTAAAACATTAGGAGAAAATTCAAACTTAAGCATAATGAGCAAGGTGTTAAGGAGGGGGCAATCCCCTTTCTGTTCGTTTTAAGTTATAGTATTGCTCCTTACTTTCTGCTGAAAAAAACTTTTTTATATTTAATTTCTGGTCGCTTTTTAAATAACGCCAGGAAATATGACCCCACCTCTGGACAATGCAATCCCGGTGAAAATTTACCCCTGACAGTTATCCTTAACAACTCCACGTGTAAGATTGAGACGGAAAAGAGAAAGCAAAATATACAATAAGAATTTTGTTTAGGAATTCTGGGAAATTCATCCAGTGTATAATTTCTCCTCATAAGTTCGCCCCCTGGAAAATTTTCCGCGGAAAAACCCTCAGCAGAAAATTTATCCCACCCCTCCACAAAAAATGTATACATAATTCCCAATAACAAATACTATATGTAACAATGGAGGAATTTTCTAGCTTAAAGATCTTTCCCCCTGGGGATGGGGGGTCATGTTATATCCTAAGTAATGGTTATTGGGTCTTTTAATTATGGTGAGCTAAATGGCTATCTCAAAATTTTGATTGGAAGAATTTTAGGGAAAAAAGGTTGGGAAGGGGCCTAGTCGCCCTCCAATCTTTTTGGTCACTTAAAAAGGGCACTAGAACTTTTGATTTCCGTTTGAATGAGCCCTAGTTGCCCTCTCACGATATTCTAGGACCACTGGGTCGATGCGATCACCCCAGGGGAAAAAAATAACAACAAAAAATAAAAACAAATAAGCACGCATCCGTAATCTTTCTTCTGGCAAAATTACAAATTTCCACATTTTTGCAGATAGGAGCTTGAAACCTCTTCAGTAGGGTTTTGTAATACGCTGAATTTTCATTAAGATTCTATGACTTTTAGGGGGTGTTTCCCCCCTTTTTTCGAAAATCAGGCAAATTTTTTCAGGTTCATAGCCTTTAATGAGTAAGATTAACTTAATCAAACTTATATATTTGAAATTAGCATAATAAGGCGATTCTTTTTATATATTCATTAGTATCAAAATTCCAGTATTTAGAGTGTCAGTTAGTATTGAGCCGGGTCGCTCCTTACTTACAGTTCGTTACCATGAACTGTTTGATTAAAATGCTAATATAATTTCAGAACGAAATTTTGTATGATTTCGATAAAACAGGATAATCAAGGTTTTTTTATTAATAGCACATGTGTAAACAAGGAACTGGTTTGTCAAAATTAAAAACGTGATGATAGCCTCTCGGATTGGGGCCAATACTAAAAGTATGGACCGATACGACGAAATCACCGAAATGGCTTTTGAAAAAAAGATAAATAACCCAAAGGGCTGAAAATAACTAACTTTATTCCAAAACGTAAGCAAATCCCCTCCTATTTAACAAAACATTATAGTAAACTGCAAGGCCGTACTAGGGGGGGGGGATTGACCCCCCGCCCCCCGAAATGTTTTATCTGACTCGTAAAAATGTAACAATAATGGATATGAACCAATCTTTTATGTGTTTTTGAGGTTTTTTGTGTACCCCCCCCCACCAAAAAATAGTTAAATACCCCCCCCCCCCCTGTAAAAAATCCTGGGTACGGCCTTGCTAAACTGGGTAATTCTGATCGCTTGGAGTTGAGACTATTCTCTCTTCTTTTTTTTAAAGCTTACTCTGTTGTTTTATATATGTTTGTTATACTGATTCCTAAACTAGGAAACGAATTGTTTTACATTTTGCAGTGTTTTAGAACTAAGTTGAATAAGTTGATATTTTTTTTTCAAATAATATGCCTCTATTTGATTTATCTCAAATATAAAACCTTTTTAAGTTCCACCCCGCCTGAAATAAATTCAAGTTAACCAATTTAACAATTTTCAGCACTTATCGTCTTGGTCACTGTGCTTGTTAAGCATAATATTTATAATAAAATAATGATAAATAAAATTAAAATAATTAATAAACAAAAAATGAATGTATTTAAAAATAATAATATAATTAAGAATCAAAAAAAAAAATAAAAAAAAGATTGTTAATCTCGTAATTAAAAGCAGTAAGCTCATAGTATGCAAATAATTGCAGCTAACGCATTTTGACTGCAGCTGCACTATACTTTACCCCTCCCCCCTATTGTGCAAATATATAGCCCAAATTATATATCTCTCATGCATTTTGCCACCTGCCACTCTTGTTTTTCCAATTCTTGTTTCATCACAGTTGATTCAATTTACGGCTATACAGGTTAAAACAAGAGAGATGCATTGGCAGAATACATGGGAAATATATAGTTTAGGCTGTAGGCTATATTTGTACATTAGGGGGGTGGGGTAAAGTATTGTGGAGCTGCAATGAAAATGTTTTAGCTGCAATTATTCTGTATATTCTGAAGTTATCAGTGGCCCCTAAAACCCGTACCTAAAATGCCAGCACATTCATGAACTCGAAAGACATCACCAAATCTCCTCAAATCCCCATAGATAGTTACTTGGTACAAAAATTCGGATTTATTTCAGGTTTTCCAACAATTCATAAATTTTAGTTATTTCTTTTTCAACCTTTGCCACTTGAATCTTGGTTTAATAATTCAATTTGTTCTCTTTCAATGTTACCTCATACTTTCGTTTTGTTCTCGCTTTCCAATTGACACGTGGAAATTTTTTTCCACGGCTAATTTTTTGCTATGGTGATATTTAACTTGGGATTTAGCATATTGATTTATTCTCTTTGATCTGTTTGATTTATCTTTTGTTTATTTTTTCTCTTTTTATAATGATGGGAACACTTAAATGTGCTGAAATTCTCAAACACTTCCACTCAAATTCATCAGCCTTTGTAGAAATATATTACGAAGAAAAATTTCGTCATCCTTAAGCAAGGCAAAACACTTTGTTTACGAACAAAGCTAAAACAAATTTAACGATTTGTTTACATGAAGTGGACGAACTAAAACACTGAAACAAATATATAAGTTAAATTCCTGAGAAATTTAAGCTTGTACACTGTTTTCTGATGCTTCCGAATATTTTTTTTTTTGTTGCCCGAAAATAGTTATGTACATTTTTGTGTGTTTTTTTTTTGTGTTTTTTTTTTTTTAACTTTACTGAGATATCAGCCGTTACAATTCTCCAATGCAATTATATGGAACCCATGATTTCAATGGCAGAGAATTGCACATTCAATGCAAGATAAAGGTATGGATGCCTAAAAACATATCTAAATTAGCCCCCTCCCCTCGATTTCTTTTTATGTGTTTTTGCTAAGGTATCGACCTTGTTTGCTTACGGTGAAGCATACCAGTTTTACTTCTCAGATTGACGTGAAATAGAAATAGCTTCTTTAAAAATGCTTTCAATCACAATCCATTTGATTTGACAACCCAAAGAATCTCATTTTAATGAGTTTTGTAATCTTCTCAAGCTATTTTCCTTTATAGGTCTTAAATGTTTCACACATAACTTTAATCAAGGTCGTACCCAGAAGAGGGGTTAGGGGGGTTGGAACCTCTCCCGAAATGTTTTTTGACTCGTAAAAACGTAACAAAAATGGATATAAACAAATTTGTATGCGGTTTTGAGTTTTTTTGTGTACCCCCCCCCCCCGAAAAAAATCTTTTAGTAAAACCCCCTCCGAAAAAAAAAATCCTGGGTACGGCCTTGCCTTTAATGATACAGAATCACACATTTAATACAAGATCATTATTTTGTTGCTAAAAACACGCACATCTAAAGCATCCAGTCTCCCCGTTCCAAACCTATTTTTCCCATGTATTTTGATCAAGTATTGCCCTTGTTCACCCACAGCAATAAACATCAGTTACAGTTATCTGATTGATTTGAAATAGAAATAGCTTCTTTAGAAATGCTTCCAATCAAATTTCATTTGAGTTGGCTTCCCAAGAATCTCATTTTATTCAATTTTGTAATCTGCTCAAGCTGTTTTCTTTGACTGGCCAAACATATCTTAAATGGTCTCAGTTTATACGGACAGAATAAATCGATTTATGTTTTTATTTCACAATTCCAAACAGTTTAATTAGTTAGAGTCATTGAGTTATTAATTTTCATAGTACCTTACTTGAAGACAGGCACGTACGCAGGAATTTGTTTCGGGGGGGGGGCCAAATCCTTCAAACCCATTATTCTGTGAGAAAAATCAGAAAATTATGGGAAAATGAAAAAAAATCGTGAGATTTCGGGGGGGGGGCCCGCAGGCCCCCTCCTGCGTACGTCCCTGCTTGAAGATATACAAAGTATAATGGCAAAAAATAATCTTTATATTCGTATTTAGAACAATTTTCTTAAACTTTATGTTATAATAACCAAAAAAAGCTTTCTTCAATTATTAAAAAGCTTTTTTAAAAATTATTAAAGCTTTCTTCAATTATGTAAAAATTACATTTTTTTTCTTTAGTAGACTTTTAACTAACCCTTGTTGTTTTAATGTAGATTTTTCAAACCCACGCTAACAAAGCATCAAACACACACACACACAACACGTGTGTGTGCTGAGACTCATGTGTTCAGACTCGCGGAAACATCTATGTTGAGAAGTTTGAGAAAAATGAAGGTACATGTATGATATACCCCCTCCCGCTTAAGAAGTAAAGTTAGGTTAATCCTAATAAAATATACATAAGTATGATAAAGATATAATACTCTAGAAATAAATTTTGGCTATATATTTGCACATTAGGGGGAATGGAGTGGGGGTAAAGTACTTTACCCCTCCCCCAATGTGCAAATATATAGCCCAGATTATATATTTCCCGTGTATTCTGTCACTTCTCTTTGTCTTTCTAACGCTAAGTTGAAAGTAACTAGCGAAAGAAACCGGTTTACAGTGCGTCAATACAGGAACAGCCTGAGCGGTAGGGGGTATCAAATACCAAAAAGAAGTTTCAAACGCTAAACCGGTCTGTTTCAGTCAGATTTATCGAAACACACATATTGATGGTTCTTTTCCTAACCATTTATTGAATTTTTGGGAACTTTGTAACTGAAACGCTCTTCAGTTTTTTTTTCTTTTTTTGTTTTTTTTTGTCTAAATATGTAGATATTCAGTTATCTTCGAAAATGGAAAATTAGTCAAGAATTCATCCTTGGTTCTTCCTACCCTTAGGAATCAAAGGGAACTCACCTAGGGCCACTCAGCAATTCCAGGGGCGCCATTTAGAGGGGGTAGGGGTGGGCCATTGCCCACCCTAATTTTTCTGGGGGTTCCTCCCAAAAAGGCCTTTTTTTTCTTTTACAAAATATACAGGAACAAAATTACAATTAGCAATTAGTCAAAATTTTGAAACTGCTACATTTATATGTA
This sequence comes from Artemia sinica, assembly GCA_027921565.1. NCBI lineage: Eukaryota > Metazoa > Arthropoda > Branchiopoda > Anostraca > Artemiidae > Artemia > Artemia sinica. Next base: position 15,271,437 of record CM051262.1, read on the forward strand.
GATTAACTTAGATAATAGTGAGATTAATAGTGCAACTGTGTCGTGCACAGGGTTGCCAACTGGACATATTTTATGTCCAAAAGACATATTTCTATGTGCCTGGACATAATGACATAATAGGGCAAAAAATGGACACATTTTAGACATTTGGGACATAAAGTGGACACATTTTCCAAAATTATTACGTAAAACAAATTACTTTCATAAAAAAATGTCATTCATCACCAAATGAGTGCTAAGACTTATATCTACTTATTTTTTAAGCTCTGTATTTATTTTCCGGGGTTGCTTACTCTTCCCTGAAGCAAACTTTCTGAAAATGCCTTCAAAATTCTTTCACCTATAAATGTTATTATTGCCCTGATTTTTACTCGGCACGGTCAAGATAAAGGACAAACTGTCGCCTTTTTCATATAAACTTACTTCCGGCTTCCGAACGTCACACAAAAATCTCAATGAAAAGTTAACAAAATGAAACCTTTTTAATGAAGATAAGACTCCGATATGAATGTGTTCTGGCTGTACTGTCTGCAGTCAGCGAGGGAGCTGATAGTGAAGCTCGAGCAGAAGCAGCTGGGCTCCAGAGAAAAATGGAATCTTTCACAGTTATATTCCAGTTGCTCTATATGGAAGCAATTCTGAGGACGACAAACTCCCTTTCTGAGCAGCTTCAGGCAGTTGATCTGGTAATATCTAGGTCCCGCACCTTGATTCAATCAACAAGGAAGGAAATAGCTGAACTGCGCTCTGACACTTCATTTGCATCGCTTTTGGAGAAGGCAAAAGAGTTTGCTGAAGGTCTTGAAATTGAAGTACCTGACGTGAATGGACCCGCGACCGGATCCTCCTCTGCGGGTCAGAAGGGACGACCTAGAAGAACCCTAAAAATTATCAAACACCTGAAAGAATTCATGACCACTTCGACATTATGAAAAAACTTTGTTGAATCCGACAATAGAGCTCCAACTCTAGCGGAAGAACTGAAAAGAGAATACCTGGAGACTGTAGATCGTCTGATTGCGGAATTCGACAGACGGTTTACAGATAAACCTTCCAGTGCTCAGTACACTTGAAGCTCTGGACCCCAGCTCTACCAAGTTCATGGATGCAGGGCTCCTCAAGCAATTCTCTGAACTTTATTCTGAAATGGACATTGACCAGATTCTTCTTGAGGCCCAAACTGGTATTGCCAAGCGGTTTTTGCTCGAAGAGGAGGCAAAGCCGAAGAAATTCATGGACGTCATCGATAATATCGAGACACTTCCAGTGGCCTATTCAGAAATTATCAAAGTTCTTCATATTGCTGCGACACTTCCTGTCACGACAGCCAGCAATTAACGCTTGTTTTCTGGGCTGGAAATAGTGAAGAACTATCTGCGCTCGACCACAGGAGATGATCGTCTTAGTCACCTGCTTTTGATCTTCGCAGAGAAGGATTAGTTAAAAACTTGGATTTCGACCAGCTTGTTGACGACTTTGCGAAGATGAAACCACGACGGTTCCCCTTGTTGCCTTGAGTGTTCACTGATCTGTTTCAAAATTTTGTTGTATTTTTTTATTTTGTAAATATACTTGATCGAGCGAAGTTTCGCATCGTCATAGCCGGAGCGTGACTCCCAATTGGACTAAAGTATTTACTGTAAGCAGCGAGCTGAAGAATTTGGCTACAGAATATACTTTAGTCAAAGCGTGAGTTTCTACAGAGGTTTGGCTTTCGTCAAGTTATAGGTTCGGAAAAGTGGAAGATTCCCAAACGGCTGTTTTTTTAACATCGCACATACCGTTTCCGTTTTCTTCAGATATCTGGCCTTTTCCGAACCTATGGCATAAGAGCGAAAGAAGGAAAGGCAAAGCAATTAAGACAATTTCCTTAATCTTTACGGTAACTCCCACGGAAGGCAGTTTTTTTTTCGGATAAAGCTAGAGGCAATTTTTTTTATACAAGCCTGCTTCGGGGCCCATGTCGATTGCTTGCCCACCCTAATATTTAACTGAAATGGCGCCTCTGAGCAATTCCCTTAAGTACCCCAATGAGTTCCTTATTTCCTGGTTGAAAGTCCCATGTCATTATCCCAACAACGTACTAAACCACTGTCTTTTTATCAGATCCATTGAAAAACACACACTGATGGTATTTTCTAACGGTTTACTGACATTTGAGAGCTCGGCAATTGAAGCGGTCTTCTGTTTTTTCTCTCTAAATACATAATATTCAATAGGGTTTGAATGTGGAAAAGAAGTCAAGATTTCATCCTCGGTTCTCTCTACTCTTGGGAATCAAAGGGAATTTACCACGTGTCACGAAACAATTCCCTCGGAACAAATGTCCCAACACCATACTAAACCATTGCAATTTTATCCGGTTAATCGAAAAAAAAAACGCACTGATGGTAATTTCTTATAGCCATGTATTGACAATTGAGAGCTCTACAACCGAGGCGCCCTCCAGTTAATTTTTATCTGAATAAGTAGTTCCCTCAATAGTTTTTGAAAATGTAATAGAAGTCGAGATTTCATCTTCAGTTCTTTCTACTCTTGGGAATAAAAGGGACATCGCATAGTATCATTAAACAATTCCCAAGAATATCCCTTCGAGTTGCTTATCTCCAGATAGAAAGCTCCATGCCATTATTCCCACTTCATTTTAGAGAATGAAGTGATCAAGACAGTCGATGATCTTCGCCTCTTGGGAGATTCATTTCTCAACTGATCCTTTTTGGAACGCCCACCCCAATCTCATGCAATCATCCTTCTCTAAACAGCTGTAATTTTTAGCACAAAAATCTTGTTTGTTCTACCTTGGCACTCTGTATAAATCCTGCATAAGGGCTGTGGCCCTTATGCATAACTACCCGCCTTGTGCTGGGGCTATCAAAATTTGTTTTGCACCAATTCCAGTAGCACTATCTGCTACCTACAAAGCAATAAGCATAAATATTTATATCTAAATATTCATATAAATATTCATATATATATATATATATATATATATATATATATATATATATATATATATATATATATATATATATATATATATATATATATAATATATATATATATATATATATATATATATATATATATATAAATATTTAGTGAAATATAAATATTTAGGAAATATATTTAACTATTTCCTTGAATGCTGAACTGATTTCATCGTAAGCTTCAGTGTGGTATTATTCTTTCCCTTGAACAGTTCAGTTAAATCCCATGTCCTTTCATAGGATATTCGTGTGAATCCCCTATTTTTCACATATTTTATTGAAGGGATCTTCCTTGGCTTATCGCAACTCTATCATCTAAGGTACTTTCTCAGTTTAATCTACAATTGCTTCTTTTCAGTTCATTATGAAATAAATATACATGTTGAATAATAGCCATTTTGCGTGTCAGATGCATTCGTTGCCATGCTGGAAAAAGTTTTTCTTTTTATTTCTTTTGGCTTCAGAGATTAACCAAGAACTCGTAGCTTGGCCTGGCTTCTCTCATTCTGATAAATTATTATAGACGGGATACAGGCACGTACACAGGATTTTTTTCGGGGGGGGGGGATTTCCTTCAAACGGTAGATAAAAGGTGCATTACAATACGTAATATCCACAAAAACCAAAAGCACACATACAAAGAAATAGACACTCACCCTGTATTGAAATTGCAACCGACGAGCATGGCTTAGAGCGAACTTTCCTAGAATCTCATCCACTGATACTGAAATTTCTTGATATGCGAAAATCTCAAGGTATTTCTCGGCCTTCATCCATTCGGCTGCGAAATTTTTTAGCCTTTTCATTGAAGAATGTGGCCTAGTAACACGTGCTTGTAGGAATCGTACAGAAAACGTGGAGCAACATACGAACATTTGAAAACACCCTTCGCTCGCTGTCAGACAGGGTCCGCATTGCCATCTTTGGAAAAAGATTGGGAGGCACTTAGCTCACCAAAGTTCAAGCTCAGCCTTCACAGTGGACCCTGAGCTTGTTAGATCTGAAGTATATAACTTGATCGGTTCTTTAACATTGCCAATAAACTCTTTTACGATACAAGATGGTAGAATTCCGCTGAGACTCTTCAGAATAACTTTGTGAATCGAGATTCAAGGGATTACATGAGTTGGCCCAGGAGTGGGTTGAAAAGGGAAACTTGATGGTAAAATTCTGTGTTCTTTTCTACCGGGATATCATGGTGGATTTTGACGATGTTTCTCTATAGTTGCATGGCAACGCTGATTTCCTGTTCTTTGCAAATGCACGTAACTTCCGAAAATAGCTGACCAATCTTCTTCTCAGCCTTATTCTGTATTCTGCCATATTCTGCCTTATTTGTATATCTTGAAACATTTCTGTCATACTTCGACACACTGAATGCACAAGTCCACTTGTTTTCTGACCGCAACAGGTTAGACAAATTCAGTATACCCCAGAAAAAAATTCATCACAATAAGGGTCACTATATAGTTCAGGCTCAGGTGCTATTGAGGAGACTTTTGGCTTTTGATGACCCCACGCAGTCCCTGTTTGTGTCTATGTCTTCTAGGGCCTTAAAGGTCGGAACAAATAACTGCTTTGATCTGTGTATCATATCTTATCTTCTGTCCCATCTAGTTTCGCGCAATTCTTTCAGACTGACTTCACTGAAAGTTTTTAAGACGGTGCTTTGCTTGGCACTGAAGTTAAAGAAATGTATTATTTGATGAATAACCATTATACAGTGCTTAATATCAGGTACGTCGAAACTGGCTTGAGGCCGTCAAAATTATGGGCTACACAGTGAACCGACTTGGCGTTTGGATATTTTTTCGACATAAAAGCCTGGATTCCTGACAAATTCCCTCTCGTGTTTGTATCCCCATCATACCCTTGTCTCCTGCATAGTCTCATGTCGAGACCAAGTTTAACAATTCCACTTCGGATAAATTGATTGGGGTTTTCACCTCGCAAGTCTTCAACAACATCAAACTCCATAAACTCTTCCCTGATTTGAAAAGTTTTGCTGTCTAAAAATCAAAGCCATAGGACCACTTGTTCCTGCATTGATGTGTCGGTTTTCTCGTCCGCCAGGATGGCAAAAGAACGAGCTGATTTCGCTTGATCAACAGTCTTGACGGTAATGAGCTGTCTACAAATATCAACCAGTTCGTTGTGAATTCTGGTGTTGCAGTATTGGGTATTGCCCGCACTTTTCTTAAATACCTCTCTCATTGTTGAACTGTCTTTCATCCGATAGCTTAACAAGGTCCTAAAATCTCTGTTGTTATATTGTTTTTTTTTACAGACTTGGCAAAGGTACATTTCCCCAAATATTCGTCTCCACGTAATGCGAGTCCTTGCCGGCCGAACAATAGTATTTTTTCTGTGATGAGTCGGAGCTGTTTTCTTTTTCACCTCTTTTCTGAGTGTTCAAGTCCACTGTGGAGGACTTTTGCCTGGTTACTGTTACCAGGAAACTTTTCGCCTAAACAACAGCGTCTTCATGATAGGAGTTTGATTGATGCTTAGAAAAGTGTTTCAGGGCGTTTTTCTTATTCACCAGAGGCTCCAGGACAAGCTGCCCAAATTTTGGTGGAACCCTCTTCCGGTTTGATCACAAGCAAACAAAGCACAATATTTGGAGAACCACCCGTTTTTCTCTGCAGAAAATACTAGCAAGCTTACTCATCCCTCCAGATAGCTTAAAACTTTCTTGTTTTTGAACATAAACTGGAAAATATGGTCATTGTTTGGTTTAAAATGCTTTTTCGGTAAATTATACTTTGTTTCATTGGAAACCCAACCTCTTCTTTCAGAAAAGATTTCAATGTCAAGCTCAGACGGCTGTGATAATTAGAAGTGCGATATATGCCATTTTGGTCAAAAATGAGTGATATTTGTGTCTTGGGTACACTAAGCACGTGGAATCGAATGGTGCAGTCAGAATTGTCCTATCGTGTACTGTTAGGGAGATAAAAAGAGGCATAAGCCTCAAAGCTGCGTATGTCTCTTTTTTTTTATCAGGTTTTGTTTGCAATTCAGAATGACAGAAGAGGATCTATAACATGCGGACCTGGCATTTGTCTCATTTTTTTATGTCAACGAAAAAGGAGACATACATCATAAAATGGGATAATTTTGAATTCGCTCGGAATACTAGAATTTAATTTACACCAGTAAAAAAGCATAAGAAGTTGATTTTAAATATGTACCCTTTATCTCTGTTAACCTCATCCTTCAGAGCGACCACACCCGACAAACTTTTTTCAGTTTTTTGACTCTCCTGAAAAGTTACAAAAATGGCATATGTCGCACTTTTATTATCACAGCCAAATGTTTATTTTGTCACGATCGTCCGCTACTACCTCACCATTCAAAACTGTAATCCCACTATGGCTGAAATTTTTTTGGCAATGCAGTGAATATTTCCTTGGTTGGTCGAATGCTATACTCTCCTATTGAAACCTTCAATTAAATCCCATGTCCTTTTATTGGATATTCGTGCGATCCTGCGGTTTTTCATATATTTTATTGAAGCGGTCTTCCTTGCCTTATCGCAACTCTGTTATCTATTCTACTTCCTGACTTTATTCTACAATTGCTTCTTTCCAGTTCAATGTTAAATAGATGTACATAGTGAACAATAGCCATTTCGCGTGTAAGATCAGACATATTGGTTGCCGTGCTGGGAAAACTTTGTCTTCTGACTTCTTTCGGCTTCGGAGATTGAACGGAAATAGCGGCTTGACCTGACTCATCTTTTTTGATAGTTATTTTGATGTATTATAGACGTGGTAGCAAGTCGAGAACAGATTCGATGTTGCAAGTGTCAGGAGCATGTTTAGGAAATATTGAACGTTGATAAGGGGGAAAAGGCAGAATCTGGGAAACTACTGTTTCATTCTTACGAAAGGTAATACTGTTTAGGATTATTTTTACTTTTATCCAATTGCTCTTTGCAAATTACTGCACCATATTTGGTTGATTCCGCAGGGAATTTCTGCGATTATTATGTCGTGTAAAATTGCTGGACCATACTGGTGAAAATTTCCAAGATATTTTCCTTATTAAAAGTAGTAAGGTTTAAAAATAAACAGTAAAGTTTATTGGGTTCTTGTAGGATATACCCCCTACCGCTACAGTTGTTCATTCACTGACGAATTATAGAACCGTTTTTTTTGGTTAGTTTCTTTCAGCTTAGCGTGAGACAAGACAAATAGAAGTGACAGAATAGATGGAAAATATATAATTTGGGCTATGTATTTGCACATAGGGGTGGGAGTGGGGATAAAGTATTTGAACAATTTGAAGTTAGAAAACAATTCTTACTACATCATATGCAGAATAATTGTACCTAGCACATTAGGCATGCAGACCCGCTATACTCTACCCCCCCCCCCCCCTAATGTGCAAATATATAGCCCAAACTTGTTCCTAAAGTATTATATTTTTATCATACTTTGGTATATTTCATTAGGATTGAGCGTTAGGGAAACAAATTAGAATATATTAGGTAGGGGGTATATCATACAAGTACCGTTTATTGCTAAACCAAATTGTCGAAAGCTTTGCAAAAGGGCTTGAAACTCCTCGAAAATGACGGCAAATTGAAAAAAAGTGCATCATCGGAATCACCAAAATTGAAAACCGTAATCGAACGAGAGATTTTGAAAAAAATATGGATGAAACCCAATTCTATTTGTCTTTTTCGTTATAAGGATTTGTTCAACCGACTTGAGGTTTACCTTCAAGCAAAGGCTCTTTGCGAATTACTGCACCTATTTGGTGAAATATGAATTTCTCCGATTTTTCCCTTAATAAAAGTAAATATTATAATTTAAAAATCAATTGTAAAAGTCCATTGCAAAAATACATTTTTGAAAGCTTTGCAGAAAGCTCGAAGTTCCTCGAAAATGACGTCAAATTCAAACGAAAAGTGCATCATTGGAAAGTGATCGAAAATTACGATCGAACTAGTCGATTTTGAGCTCCTTATGTTGAAAATAAGTATAGATGAAACCCAATTCGATTTTCTTTTTCGCCAAAGATTTAGTCAAACATCTTGCGCGATTGAACATCTTGCGCGATTGCGCGATTGACGCACCATCTATATAGGATTTTTGCTTTAATCCAATTAGTTTTTGCAAATTTCTGCGCCGTATTTGGTGAAACCTAATGGGAATTTGCCTGAGTTTCTCCTTAACTAACGGCTGTTGGAAAAAAGCAATTAGTGGTGACAGGAAAACTCTCTTTTCTTAATCTAGAGTGAGGAACCGCCTCAGATCAATCCACATTAATTACGGTATTTGTAGTTGCAATAGGAAGAACATCGGTAATGCTTGTTTAATCCATTTCCCTAAGCCAGGCTAATCAGTTTTTGATTTGATAACATTCCTCGTAAAAAAGGGTGCCAAAAAATGCTATATATATTGTTCAGAAGCGAAAAGGATTAAATCCATCTTTAAAATTGTGCAAGGTTCTAACGGGATATTAATTCTCGAAAGTGTAATGGGGGGGGGGGAATGCTTCTCAAAAAACAGGCACAAATTTTGTTATTTTTTATCCTTTTTTAAGAAAATACAAAAAAAAAATCAATGGAAATTAGTTGACTATCTCTGTATGCTTGTAACATTTTTTTTTTGCAAAATAATAAGCAATACACCCTCCCCTGACAAAAAACAGGCAGAGCATATCTTTTTCGACGATTTCATTAATTTAAATTCCTTCATAATTAAACAAAACCAAATAAGTCTTTAAAATGATTTTTGAAAAGGACTTTGAACAAAATGGCATGATTAAATTGACTATCTTTGTTTGTTCGAAATTCCCTAGGAAAATTCCCTATAAATCAAGAGGAAATACACCCGCCCCCTGAAGAAAATCAAGAAAAATGAGTTCATCTTTCTCAACGCTTTTATTAATTTATCATGAAATATTCATGAATAATTCCTTCATAATTGAACAAAAGCAAAATCAAATAGTTCTAAAAAAATGAATTTAGAAATTTTGAACAAAATTGCAAGATTGAATTGTCTGACTATCTTCGATTGTTCGAAATTTCCCAAGAAACTTCCTTAAAAGTAAGAAGTAATAATTAAAAATAATTAAAAAACAAAATAAACAAAATTAAAAAAACAAAATTAAACAAATTAATAATTAAAAACAAAATAAAATCATGAACGAGTCCATTCCTAAAAAAAACATTTTATCAATTCCAAACCAAAAATGTCCTTGAACGTTCTGCTTCATCCGTCTTCTTTATCGGTGGCTTTTTTGTTGAGCTAAATGATTAGGCATCGACCCCGCCCGAATTTTAAGATTTTAAATTCAAATTTCTGGCAGTACTAAATTGAAAGTTAAAGGACTTGAAAGTCCGAAATAAATACGCCGGTGATTTATTTTTCTAGAGGACGCCCCAGTGATTACCATCACAGCACTTCTTGTCGAGACAATGTAATTATTTTTTTATTGTCTGTTTTTTTTTTCTCTTTTTTTATTATTTTATTTATTACTAAAAGGTTCACAATGATGCTTGAACGACTCCAAATATGTTTTGCATCGTGATTTGAATGATCATATGAAACCGTCGCAGACTTGGCACAACTGACGAATCTCCCTCTCTCTTCTTAAACTGTCAAATGGGGTTGATTGAAAATAACTTTAAACCGTTAAAATAGGTTGAAGTACTTTAACAACCCTAGATTTTTTCTGCATTCTACCCCCTATTTGACCCTTTCTGCTTCTCCTCTACGTAAAGCTCAATATCTAGATAGCGAATCAGATCAAAAAATGATAGGCAGCTTTTTTGTTGTTTTTTTCCAAGCGCTGTCTCATTTCAGCTGTAGCAGCTGCTTTTCGCTAATAGTTTCTCCAAGTTCCTGTCTCCATCCCTCCTCTTCAGTACACTGACTTTTTATGCCCTTGCAAGAACTTTAGTGCGCTATATGCCAGTAGGGTTCTTACCTTTCATATCAACGACTATAGGTGCAAGAGTTCCTTTTTAACGCTGTGAGAATGAGAAAATGACAATCTGCTAATGTATTGGCGGCAAAAAAAAAGCTATCGGTGGGACTCGAACCCATGACCCCCTGCATTCATATTCGGGGATTACTTTTTCTTATCGAATGTACAGCACTGGGTACTGATACAGGTTTTTTCTCAAATAATAAGAAAATCTGATATGTGGGAAACTATTTTATCTCTTATTTAATGTATGGAAGTGCAAATTTTGGGCGTTGTAAGGCAGTACTGTTGTTACCTCTTACGCCAATAACCATAGGCGAAACAGTTTCTTTTTAACGCTGCGGCAATAAGAAAATCAATTTGCCAAATGGCAATAGAAATTGGCAGCCAAAAATATACCATCGGTGGGACTCGAATCCATGACTCCCTGAATTATATATTCTGGGATTACTTTCTTGCCGAATATGCAGCACTGGGCACTGATACAGAATTTTCCATTATTTGCTAAAACCGAAAAAAAATTGGGATGTTGAAATTATTTTGTTTTTTATTTGATGCATGGAAATGAACTAAGAAAAACTCCTCATCAGTGTCGTATATAATATATATATATATATATATATAAGCATATAAGAGATATATATATATATTATAATATATTATATATATACTAAATAATATTATATATATATAATATATATATATATATAATATTATATATATATATATATATATATAAACATATATATATTATATATATATATATATATAGTATATATATATATAATATATATATATATATATCTATATATATACCTACATATATATATATAAAACATTTATATAAATACATTTATATAGATATAGATATATATATATTATATTATATATATATATATAATAATATATTATATATATTATATAGATATATAGATATATTTATTATATATTATATAAATAAATGTATTTATATATACGAGGGCAATTCAGAAACTAACTCCGGTTGATGAAAAAATTACACCAAGTTACGTTAAAAATATTTAATATATACATCTTACAACTACATCTATTGCCATATTTTCAATATAGTCTCATAACGATTGAGGCACTTATCGTATCTCTCACAGCTTGAAATGCTCGCATAAAATCACCGCGCTTGTGCCCTTGAGCCAGCCTTGCACCGCATCTTGACTCTCTTCGTCGTCATTTCAAACCCGCTGGGACACGAAGCCATTTCTTCATATGCATGAAGAGATGATAACGCCTTGGCGCCAGATCTCAGGCTGTAGGTGGATGTTGAAACCGTCCACTTGAAGGACTCAAGAAGGGCTGTTGTTCTGCGGCCAGAGTGAGGGCGGCGTTATCGTGAAAAAAAAAACGATACCAGAGTCAGGCAGACCACGGCGTTGTTTGTATAGCCCGCCGTAGGTTTAGTGTTCCAGTACACGTCTGATTAAATGGTCGTCCAAGTTCCAAGAAATCACCAACAACACCTTTGGCATCCCAAAACACGTTGTCATCAGTTCTGGCAGAAAAAATCTTGCCGGGCTTTTTTTTGTTTGGTAGGCGAATCTGAAGGTGCCACATCTTGACTGTTCTTTGTCTCAGGGTTCACACGTAATTAATCCAAGTTTTTTTTTTTTTGGGTTTCGTCACCGCGTCACGATTCTGTTTAACAATGGTTCTCATTCGTCCTTCATAGCTTGACAGAAAGTCTAATGCAGAGGCCATTTTCTTTGAGGTTTGTGGTGGTCGGTAAGAATTTGGGCCCATCGTGCACAAACTTCGTTAACCCAATCTTGCTGTCCTATCTCGTACAAAAGAGTCTTCGAAATCTGTTGGAAAATCAGTAGACAAACTACGCCATGGTTTTTGGAAAGGTCAATTTTCACGAACTTTTGCATAACTGTCTGAACGAGTTTCGTCAGCTACCAAGGATGGTATACCACTCCTCTCTTAATCATGAACGTTTCTCGTCCACTTTTAAATAAAAGTACCCATCACGGACAAACTCCTCACTCATAACTTTTGGTCCGTACACGGCACAAAGCTCACGATGAATAGCTGCGCAGGAGTATCCTTTGCTGTAAAAAACCTTATAACACACGCACTTCACATTTGCGGGATTTTCTATTGACAGCACACATTTCAAACTACCACAATAACTAAACTAGCGCAGACGTGTTCATCGACTCGGCTTGATGCCGACTGACTGTGAGCACAGTGAATCACAGATGGCCGCGCTACTCCCCCACTACACGCACGTGTGACCAATAGGGAGGTAGTTCTGGAATTGCCCTCGTATTGAATATATATTATTATAGATATATAATATATTTTATATATATATATGTAGTATTAGATATATATATATATAATATATATCTATATATATATATAAATATAATATATATATATATATATATAGATATATACATATATATATATAAATATAATATATAATATATGGTATGATTATATTGGTTTTTATAATATTGTTAAATTTTTTCAGTTCTCAAGTTATATATAAAAAAGTCTACCTTTTCATCTGCTATTGAAGAAAAGTTATATCTGAAATACTTCCATTTACGTCTTTTTATCACGTCATTGAATTGTAAAGACTAATCTAAAGTCATTTTGCTGTAAGCTGAGAGCAATTACAACAATTGAGAAGTTCTATTGAAAGCAATATCACAGCCAATTATAGCAAATTTAACAAGCGTAATATTTCATACGAAGTGCAAAGATAAAAAGCAAAAGAGACGAATCTAGAGAAAAGAAATGTGTCAAGATTGATAAATACGTGATGAAAACCCTTCTCTGGCAAAAATTACTTTAATTTGGGTGTGGAAAACTAAGGAAAGGTGCCAGTAATAGGATGGATAATCATAGGTCCTATAGGGCAAATATAAGGGTTAATTTTTCAGGTTTATCAAGGGATTGCGCACGCAGTATACCGTACTACCACGCAGAGTTTTTCCTCCATCTTGTTAAAGCAGCGCTATCTGTTAGTAGTTTCCAGAATTGGTCGTTCTTAGAAAGTTTTAACTGGCGTTTTTTATTATTATTATTTTTCTTTTATTGGTTCGAAATTTCTAAAGCACTAGATATTCATCCCAAATTTTTACCTGTTTGCTATTTTTTCTGTTGTCCTGGTGCATCTAAAGAAAGTAGGAGGGGTTACATTTGTTAATAAAAAACGAAGAATTATATGCAAGGCTGTATCCAGGGGGGCTAGGTAGTTTGCCCCTCTCCACCCCTGAAATGTTCGTCCGCCTCGTAAGAACGTAACAAAAATGCATATAGACCTATTTATGAATTTTTTTTGTACCCCCCCCCCCTTCCAGAACAGAAATCCTGGATACGACCCTAATTATATTAAATTTATAGAATAAGATTTTTGGACAAGGAATACCCCTATGCGTACGTACTTGGTGCCTATTATAGTTTAATACTCAGGGTAATTAAATTCACTAATTTAACCTTCATTATTCATTTTTAAACTCCCGACAGATCTCAGGCCCCAATTAAATTCCAAAAACAAATTCTAGCAACAGGTTTAGAAATTCACTAATATTTTTGGTTTGGAATTCGTCTCTCCTTGTAATAAGTTAAATTCAGACACTGAATTTTCTTGCGAAGCTGGTGTTACAGTTGGTATGGTTGCCAGCTAATTTTTTATTTTTTTTTTGTTTAGTTGTAAGGTGAGATTCAGATTGTTGTTTAAACCGGCTTGTCTATTATGCTGCCTGAAATGAGTTTTTTTTGTCCATTTGGAAGTGTCACTGAGTATCCTGTCAAATAGAATAAAGATATAATGTCATAATGAAATAAATAGTTGGTCTCGTAATAAAAGGAGACGTTAGTTCTTCCCATGCAAAAAAAGTGATTTTCCTTGTTGCTCAAGAGGGGGGCTGTGATTCTTTTTATTGGGTTTTTGGCCACGGTGATTCTAATGATGTGGTTTTCATTTCGACCCAACACATTTTTCGTCGGGTTTCAGGCTGTTTTTCAAAGCTCCCACAAATTTGTTTTCGCAATGCACTTCGACAATTATTATTAATCAAAATCATAATTACCAACCCTGAACTAGCTTCAAACGGCGATTCCGCTTGATAGTTTTTTTTCAAACGGGTTTTCAAATTTTCGGTTACTATGGGCTAGATCTGGTTCTTTTCTTGTTTGCGCTCTGATATTGTTATTAGTTCACCCTGTTCAGCAGTGGCGTAATTTCGTCAAAATCCTGGGAAAGGGGGCAAAGCTGGAGCCAATTTTCCCAATAAAGCGAAAATGATAGTGAAAACTGAAAATGAGCCATCAGGCAAACATGTACTAAAGAAAACTGACCTATTTCTGTGGATGCTTGAATTATGCAGACTTATCTTAGTTTTAACAAGATTTTGAAGGAATAAATTTCAGATGGGTGCAAACTGAGATCTGGGGGCAGTTGCCCCCCTCCCCCTGCCCCATAGAAAATTATGCCACTGCTGTTCAGTTATATTGGTTTAAGGTTTGGTATCTAGTTCAGCCAATATCGACGCCAGCAGCAACCTTTTAAATTGGAGACAACCTCACTCTAGTGGCCACTCTGTCAGACTGTCCTTTGTTTTTTTTTAGCAAATAATAGGGAAATTGTCATTTTTTTGAAAATGCCAATCAACCACTTCAAATGCCAATCAAAGTTTATGACAATCAAATGCCAATCAAAAGTTTATTTTTTTATAATATGAAAAAATGTCAGCTAAATACGAAGAATAACAGAATAAATAATTAAGCTAATGACCAAGTTGACAAAAGTCAACACATATAAAATTAATAGTTTTCAGCTCTTATATAAAAATTGTCAGCAAAACTTGAAATTGTATTTACACTCTGTTAAGACGTATATTGCAAGATCCTTAGAAGCTACTTTTCTGGACGTCTTGACATTCATCTGGCTAAGATTGCTCTGGGAAATCAAAAGATGTTAAAACACTGACAGTCAGATGTTTTTTTTTTTTTTTTTTTTTTTTTATTATTATTATTATTTATCTTTATTATTATTATTATTAAATGAATTGATGAGAGATTGATTGATTTTTTTTTGTTGTTTTGTAGTGTTTGTATGTAATTTGTGTGTGTTGTTTTTTAGTGTATGTACCCGCCCAGTCGCAAGTGCTTTTTGGTATCTTTCTTGGGGCGGGTGTTGGCATATTTGTTAAATGTATTTTGATGTTAAATAAAATGAACTGAACTGAACTGAACTGATTTACTTTTTTTCAGTTTCATTTTAAATTCATATCGCTTCAAACTAAGTTAGTTCTATTGATCGAATCAATCAGTTTTTTCCATGTTTTCTGGTTTTGGAGATAGTTTGATTTTTTTTTGATTTTTTTTTGGCTTGTCGTATCCTCTATTTTCGATCACAAAAATTAACCCAACCCAACCAAGAACGGCAATTATTATGAATCCCACCTCTTTGCTTGTCTAATCTCTAGGTGTTTGTAGGTTTGTCTTCTTGATCTCGGAGCAGCTTCACTTCAAATATTAGCCTGCTATTTTTTTTTTACAGATAGTCCAAGAATAATCGAAAAACCAATTAATGTAGAAGCAGAAATTGGAAGCAATGTCACTCTTCGTTGTATTGTCGACAGCAACCCTCCTGCTGAAATTGTATGGACACATGAATCAAGCTCGCGGGTAAGTTCTCCTGTTTCTTAGCTTTAATTTGTCCTGTTTGTCAGTCCCAGCACTTCCAGTACCTCTGAATTTTTCAGGGTTTGCCCAGATTTCCGCGAATGAATATAAGTCTCATTGAAATCACCACAAAAATTAACTTTCGTTAATACATAAATGTCCAAGAAAATAAAAATCGTTTAATTTTTATTAACGTTAGTTTTAGGGTAAATAATTTCTAAGACCACACTAGCTATGTGTGACGTTTGACAAAAAGACGAGAAGATGCTAAAATATATATATATATATATATATATATATATATATATATATATATATATATATATATATATATATATATATATATATATATATCTATATATATATATATATATATATATATATATATATATATATATATATATTATATATATATATATATATATATATATATATATATATATACAGCACTGGCTCGTACGCAGGGGGAGGCCTCCGGGCCTGGCCCCCGAAATCTCACAATTTTCTTATTTTCTCATAATTTCCTGATACTTCTCATATAATAAGGGATTTGAAAAATTTGCCCCCCCCCCCAACAAATTCCTGCGTGAGTGCCTGATACAGCATATAAAAAAGAAAACAAGAGAAGGGGAAATTCAGCCAGTGGAAAAAAAACGCAGCGAAAAGACAAAACAAACATTTCGGCAAGGATTTCCGCCAAGCCGTCCTCAGCGCTTAAAACAAAACAAACCAACCATTTATCCATTTATACATTGCAGATTTCGCAAGAGCTAGGGAAATTCTGGGAACAATGAAAGCACAGGCTAATCCAATTCCGGTGCACATCAAAACAAAACGCACAATACGCATTTTATAGGATTTGAGTTTCTAGCCTACACACACCTCAGAAAATTGTTATTGCTTTTCAATATCAGTGAAAGAATCCGAACGCTCCAATTGCGAACGATCCACTCCGAACGCTCCACTTACCAAACGCTCCACTTGCTCCACTTCCGAACGCTCCACTTGCCATTTAAGTGTTCAAATCAATTTGTACTTAAAACAAGGGTTGATTCACACTTCGAGTTGATAAAAAATCACGCAAAGATCTACCGAACTATTTGTTTATAAATAGAGTAAAAATATCCTACTCAACTCCTTGTACGTAATTCATTAAAAATGGGATGCGTTGGTAATAATGAGGTATGCGATATCATGTAAGTAACCAAAATACTATATTTTCAAGGTATGACTTTCTTTCCCCCGTTTCTTTTCTTATTAGGAGATCTTAGTAATAACAAGAGGGGAAATACAGTCTAAAGCCAATTTGTTACCAAGTTACTCTCAGTAAAATGTTTAAGTTGCATCACAGAAAAAACATATTGATTTCCTGAACTGGGAAATGTGGGGGGATGGTCACTAGGGAGTGTTAAGTAGATAATTGCGCTAAGTGATAAAACTTTTATGGTATTATAACTCCTAGAGAATTGTCTAGGATTTCGTGAGGCCAATATTTTTTATTGCTATTTAATTTGTACTTGTTGTCATATTTAGACTGGAGCTAGGAAAGCAGTTAATACAATGTTGCCAGGTGCATCTTTTTGGAAGTAAATTAAGAAAGAGTGTCACTCACACGGACATTTAGGACCTGGGTTGCATGTTTTTGCTAGTGAAGAGTAGTTTAGTTCGTAATATTTATAAAAGTTAGCCCGGCTGAGCAAAATTAGTTTTAAAAAACGGTAAAATGTGCCCAACTCGGCTAATTTAGACCAACGATGTCACATAGTGTTTTCAGGTGCAACTTTTTTTAATAAGTAAGTTACGTATCTTCGTCTGTCATTTGGACAGTAGAGTCAGGATTACCTTTTGGCTCATAAAATTTTCAAAAATTGGCCCAATGTGGCTAAAATAAGCTCAATAAAATGGAACATTTAAATGAACCCAATTCAGCTAATTTAAACCAACGGTGTCAAACAGTGTATCCAGGTCCATCTTTTTTAGAAGTAAATTACGTAGGATTGCCTCTCATTTGGATAGTAGGGCCATTACTACCTAATTGGGCTATTTTCTACTAACTGGGCTGATTTGCCACACAAGACTTAAAAAAATTGGCCCAATTGGGCAAAAATTAGCTCAATACAATGGAACAGTAATGTAAACTCAATTCGGCTAATTTAGACAAACAATGTCACACAGTGTTTCCAGGTGCATCTTTTTTTTTTTTTTTAGAATTAAGTCACTTAGCATTGTCTGTCATTTAAACAGTATAGCCAGGACTACCTGATTGAACTAATTTCTACTAGTTGAGTCAGTGAGGATTAGATTTAGCTCCCAAGATTTACAAAATTTGCCCAAGTGGTCAAATTAGCTCAAAAAAGGGAACGATAAATTAAGCCCATTTTGGCTAATTTTGACCAATGATGTCACACGATGTTTCCAGATGCATCTTTTTATTAAAATTAAATTGCATAGTGTTGTCTGTTAATTGGACAGTAAGGCCAGGACTGTCCAATTTGGGCACAACATTTGACAATATTTGGAGGTGTCCACGGTGTCAGTCACATGGATAGTAGGGCCAGTTATAGTAGTACAAGTAGTACAGTAGTACAAGGGTTTTCAGTGTCAGTCCACGGTCCAGTCCGCGGTGTCAATCACATGGACAGTAGGGCCAGTTATAGTAATACAGTAGTACAAGGGTTTTTGGTGTCAGTCCACGGTCCAGTCCACGGTGTCAGTCACATGACAGTAGGGCCAGCTATAGTAATACAGTAGTACAAGGGTTTTCGGTCTCACTCCACGGTCCAGTCCACGGTGTCAGTCACATGGACAGTAGGGCCAGTTATAGTAATACAGTAGTACACTAGTTTTCATTGGCTGTCAATGACGAAGATCAATAATATTGAATATGGGGCTTGTAACACAAATTAAGTCATTTAAGGAATGTATAAATGGCTTATGACGGGTTTTGCTGTCTTAAGAGTGCATCTTCCGAAATAGGATATACTGGTAGAAATTTATGACTACGCTACTAGTACTACTACTTACAACTCGTCGAGGCACCAAGCCGCTTGACTTCAACATTCTCCTCTCCGCCCACTCCATTTCAGACCCCGTTCTTTTTATTTATTAATTAAAAAAACTTTTTCCACAAAATAAGTTTTTCAAAGAAAAGTAAAGAACTCCATTAAACCAAAAATGAGCAAAAATAAAATAAAATAGTCTACCAAGCTCGAAACTACCAGAAATCAGCATCGATAAATAAATGAAACCCAAAACGAACAGAAATTAAAATAAATAACCGAGTCAAACTCAAAACGAGCAGAAATTAACACAAGTTGGGCGCAAAACCCCTATGCCTTCCCAAGGCCAGAACAAAATTTGCACTTTACTGAAAAATACAAATGAATATGCATTGTCAGTTTAATATACATATACTGATATTTAGTAATCAAAATGTTAAAATTATTTGATTTATTAAAGTTATAAAAGTAAAAACATTTATATTTTTTTCAGTAAAGTGCAAATTTTGTTCTGGCCTTGGGAAGGCATAGTGGTTTTGCGCCCAACTTGTGTTAATTTCTGCTCGTTTTGAGTTTGACTCGGTTATTTATTTTAATTTCTGTTCGTTTTGGGTTTTATTTATTTATCGATGCTGATTTGTGGTAGTTTTGAGCTTGGTAGATTATTTGATTTTATTTTTGCTCATTTTTTGTTTAATGGAGTTCTTTACTTTTCTTTGAAAAACTTATTTTGTGGAAATAGTTTTTTTTAATTAATTTCTGTTCGTTTTATATTGACATAGACTTTTCAGGGAAAAAGAAAATAACACTTTAAATCTTTTCGTTTTTAAGACTTTATAGTTTGGGCTGCTATTTGTATGCTGGAGAAAAATTTTCAGCAATTTTTAACAACATACACCATTTTAAAAATCTGGACACAAATAGTACTGTTTAACTTAGTCTCATACCTCCTCTAGTTGACCTGAAATGGAAAACTTGATACCATTCGCAAAAAAAATCTGTTTACTTTCTTTGATAGCTTTGATACACTTACACTATTTTGATTTGGTTAAATTTTAAGAGCAGAAGTAGCCTCGAAAGTTTGAAATAATACCCTCAGTCGTTCTTGGGATACTGCTGAGATGCCTTATTGGGAATTAGCAATATCACGGTGCATTTTGGTTTAATCTTGAGGCAACATTTAGTTTTTAAACATAATGGGCAAATGGGAGGGTGGGAGTGGAAGGGGGATTATTTGCCCTCCAATCACTTTCGACTATTAAAAAGGGCATCAGCCCTTTCTATTTTCAATCGAATGAGCCCCTTTCGAAGTTCCCACGACAACTCCTTCGATACGAAGTGTCCTGGTCTAAACAACAACAACAACAAAAAATATTACTAATCACTTTCGACTATTAAAAAGGGCACTAGCCCTTTGAATTTCAAATAAATGAGCCCTTTTCTGAAGTTTCTACGACAACGTCTTCTATAAAAACCTTATATGCCCCCAGGGCATAACTTTAAGCCCTTGCCCTGAGGGCTGTGTCGGAGTATCTTCCTCAAAAACATATTTTCTATTTGTAAATCAACTACGCTGAACAAAATGGTTATCTCAATATTTTTATTGGATGTGTTTGGGGGAATGATGGGCGTGGGGGGGGGGGGCTAGTTGCCCTCCAATCACTTTCGACTATTAAAAAGGGCACTAGCCCGTTGAATTTCCAATCGAATGAGCTTTTTTTTGAAGTTTCTACGACAACGCCTCCCATAAAAACATTATATGCCCCTGGGCATTACTTAAAACCCTTGCCCTGAGGGTTGTGGGGGAGGGTCCTCCTCAAAAACATATTTTCTATCTGGAAATCAACCGCGCTGAACAAAATGGCTATCTCAAAATTTTCATAGGATGTGTTTCGGTGAATGATGGACGTGGGGGGGGGCTAGTTGCCCTCCAATCAGTTTCGACTATTAAAAATGGAACTAGCCCCTTGAATTTCCAGTCGAATGAGCCTGTTTTGAAGTTTCTACGACAACGCCTTTTATAAAAACCTTATAAAACCCTTATATTAAAAACCTTAGTTTCTATGACAACGCCTTCTATAATAACCTTATATGCCCCCAGGCCATAACTGAAAACCCTTGCCCCGAGGGTTATGGGGGAGTGTCCTCCTGAAAAAAAATATTTTCTATCTGGAAAACAACTACGCTGAACAAAATGGCTATCTCAAAATTTGGATTGGATGTGTTTGGGGGAATGATGGGCGTGAAGGGGGATAGTTGCCCTCCAATCACGTTCGACTAGTAAAAGAGGCACTAGCCCTTTGAATATCCAATCGAATGAGCCTTTCTTGAAGTTTCTACGACAATGCCTTCTATAAAAAACTTATATGCCCCCAGGGCATAACTTAAAACCCTTGCCCTGAGGGTTGTAGGGGAGTGTCCTCCTCAAAAATATATTTTCTATCTAGAAATCAACTACGCTTAACAAAATGGCTATCTCAAAATTTTGATTGGATGTGTTTGGGGAAATGATTGGCGCGGGGGGGGGGGGAGGGGCTAGTGTAGCGATAGAAAAATATTGAAGATAATATTTGTTATGGTTTGTGATAGAAAAATTAATCTTTGAATCAAACGTATTCTTATTAATCAAAAACAAAACCCGGCTTTCTCAATAAATCAGATATGAATGGCATAGGTTTATTTCCCTATTTCTTATTTCCTACATTTGAACCGGATGCCGTAATTCCTCTAATATACATATTAATCGAATTGTATTTTAATGCTGATATTGAATATCTTTGAATTATTTCATTTAATTTAATCCATTAAAAGTTACGAGGAATTAAGAATTATTGAACTATAAATTTTGACGACTCAAAGCTTTGTTTCCACGGCGCAATTAGATCTTGCTTAAGAGATACGGATTCTTATAGGCTAGCAGGGGTTAGAAACTCTTTCTAAGCTGTGGCGATGACAACTTTTGATGCTTGTAGGAATGAAAAAGCGTGGCCTCTTCTTCTCGGGCTATCTGGAGATCAGATTCCTTTGGGAGCGTTTACCTTGGAGACCTGCGAACTAATTACCCACTATCGGACTAGACTCAGACATATAAGAGAAACAAACACATATAAAAAGACAATAGATTTATTGAACTTACATGCTTGGTCGCACAGGAACAAGTCACTTCTATGACAATAACGGTGACCAAAATACAATAAATTCGTCTGAATCTCTCTAGTTCTAAGGTACTAATCGCTTCAAATCTGGATAGAGATTAAAATTAAAAAGGCACATTTACCCCACTCCCAAACGCAGTTCTTTCGTCCTGTGCTATAGGGACTGCCTGCCATTGGCTTACGTGGCCCAAGGACGCGAACCCTCGTCCAATAATACGTCTTAAATATTTTTGATGATTTAGGCGTTCACACGGTTCTTATCGTTTAAACTTCCTTAAAAATATAGTGCGTAGCACTTTTCTTATTGCTCACTGTCTTAGCGAAATCCAAAGACTGCAGTTTCTTTTCTTTGCTGATTAAGGACTTTTTCATTTTTGAAACTAGATTTAGCTTAATTATAGGAGTCCGAATTAAAGAAGGAACTTTATTTTGGTATTTCAAATACATCGTGTTTTACTCCCGGTACATATCACCCTTCCCATCAATTAATGACGTCCCGTCATTAGTAACTGCTCGCCTTTGGGCTTTTTTAAATGTTCGCCATTTATTAACTATTTTTTTTTTTTTTACATAATTATTTTATATATATGTTATGACTTAATCAGGAGTGCTAAAAATTTTCTCTATTACTTTTCTTATTTTATTCTACATCCCTATCTAAAATTCATCTACCGGACTAAGATTATTCATGGTTCTAGGCTAGCTACTATACTAAAGATTTTTTTTTTCAATTTTTACAAGGCCTTTTTTTTTGATTTTGCTGTCTATATGGCATGCTACATTCTATCTACGCTACATTAAATGAATGACATGATAATACTACAACTAATTCTACTTGTGGTACATACATGAATGATTTATAACATACAATATTTGGTTCATCATATTCACTGATGACATTAAAACACTTTCACTATTGGGATTTTTGAATTGTCAAAGTTATTAGGAAGTACAACATGTAGCTTCACATCTATTCATCACCTTTCGTGTCCTTAGTGTACTACACCCTTTTGTTGTAAATTACTGTCCTTCACTCCTTTTGTCCTGGCGAAAATTTCGAAGCACTTACGTTATGGTTTCTTCATGGAACAGTTCGAGTCTAGTTGTCTTTACACGGTAAGTTTTCCCTAATAGTCAACTGGGAAATGACCGTTAAATATCGTTCTAATAGTCAACTGAGAAATGATTCTTCCCACTGCAGGTGTTGGTGTTTTTCTTCTCAGCATATCATTTTTTTAGGATTTTAGAGGCACATAGAGAATGTATTCTCGCGTAAAATTGTTCATTTGTGCCTTTTGAAACGGGTTGTCGTCCTACTATAGTGACTCTCTTAATATATTGTCTTTAAATTCAACTTCGGACCTCTTCAACTATCATTTAACTTCAAATATCGTTAAATATCGTTTATCTTGTACTGCTCGATGGTGTTCTCAGAGTTAAAGTTCAAATTGTCTTTAATTTCTGCTTCAAATATCTTCAAATGTCTTTAAGTGTCATTTAACTTCAAATATCGTTTATCGTGTGCTGATCGATAGAGTTCTCAGAATTAAACTTCAAATTGTCTTTAATTTCGTCTTCGAATATCTTCAAATTTAAATATTATTTAACTTCAAATATCGTTAAATATTGTTATCTTGTTCTGATCGATGGGGTTCTCAGAATTAAACTTCAAATTGTCTTTAATTTCAGCTTCAAATATCTTCAAATGTCTTTACATATCATTTAACTTCGAATATCGTTAAATATTGTTTATCTTGTTCTGATCGATGGGGTTCTCAGCATTTATGTGATTATATAGTTCGTTAAAGCACTTGATACTGAGGTTCAAATATAGTGTTACCTGATACGTAATATGGTTCATAGTCGAAGAAACGACGATCGAAGGTAACTGTTGTTTTCGTAGACGAAGTTGGGATGAAACTTGCCTGGAGTTATGGTGAGTACTCTTCGTTGGTTGAGATATGATGAAAATAGATGCTACTGGGTCGTATCTGTACTGGGCAGCTTATTGTAATACTCAATGACCAAAGTGTCCATTTACTTTCCTGTAATAAAAACAGCGCGGCAGAATCACATGTTCTTTGAAGTAAATACACATACAATAATTCACGCATTAATTGGGTTATAATTTCTTAGCTATGAGACAGAATTAAATAAATACACTAATATTAGTACTCACAATGAAAATTTAAAAATTTAAAACAGAGATGTTTTCAAATTTGTTTTGAGAACGGAGACATCGATAAAGGGCTTATATACTTCTTCAATACTTATTAAATAAACGTTATTTACCCTACATTATTAAGTTTGAGGTCTAATTTTACGACTTATTTCATGCCTTCATTGTTCACGCAAGTCCGTGCTGTTTAAGAAACGCATGTTGCAGCGTCATAACCACACGGTTTTACGCAAACGATACTACAATGAGGGAACAAGACATAACAAGGACTAGTGGAGACCTCTATACCCACTAGTTTTCTGATGTCTTCCCTATTTCTTGGCTTAGACGTTCTTATGGGGCTCCGGGTTTAACGGCTGAAATGCAGAGGTTCTTAGTCTCAGGATTTTTCCGTAATTGCAAGTCAACATTGGTGCCTCATATTCGCTTTTCGAATAAGGTAATTAGATGCAGGATTTCCAAGCTTGTTCGCGTAGATTCCAGTTGATGCTTGGCAAAGAATATAAGCATAATGAAGAACTGACATCAATATCTTTTTAGAAGGCTATTGTTTGAGCAAATCCTTCAGCACTAAATAAATAAATATTATATTAAAGTCTTATTAGAATCCGTTAAGCGAGAAACACCTTCACATTAATAGGGAATTCCTTGTGGGTTTTACTTAGTCGCCATTGGACATACACAGGGTTTCAATCCATATATCTTAACTGATTAAATGGTTTTGAAATTTTACATATTATTATTGAGATATAATTTCACATCCGCCGTGAAATTCTACATATAAACGTACCATAGGTTGTTTGGTTATAGTTACCAATAGTTGGCTATTGGTACATATATTACTCGAGTAAGAAACATTATATTTCTCGAGTAAGAAACACATGAATAAGCAAACTTGCGGCGCATAATTACACTGGTAGGCCTAAAATAATTATAATCTGCACTAAGATAAAATATTTCATATAATTAGACGCTTCTGTACTGATAATTTCTTGTTTTTTTTTTTGATAATATCCATCTTGGTTAGGACATGGGTCGATTTTTCATAGAAAATCTGAGGGGACCTGAGTCAGTATAGGTAAGATATAACGTGACTGACTTGCGAAAATATTTCACAAAATTAGAGCACAATATATGTCATAGATAAACCAATGAAATTAAAGGACATTTTTGTCACAGAACTATAGAACAGTGATCTCTCTGTTATTGTATATGTCATAGATATAAACTAGTGGAATTAAATTTTTCGCCAAGGAGCTAAAGACATTAATGTCTCTGTTTCTCTTTGGAAGTAATGTTTAACACAGAGCCGTAGGACAGCATACGTCATTGATATAATATAATGAAATTAAAAAGCTTTTCTCTCTTTTTTTTCTTTTTTTTTCGCCTCGGAGCTATAAGAAAGTAAACTCTCTGTTTCTCTTTCAAAGCATTCAGATCCAAAAACGAAAACTTAGCTCACTGAAGTTTCTATTCAACCTTTAAGTATTGCTTTGACTGGCCCTGATTGGCATAAAAATACTAATTTCTTACACTTGAAGGACTGAGAAATATTCCTTCCTACGATCGTTTACACAAAAAAAAATTACAAAAAACAATCATGGGCCTTGAGTTCCTCCCCAGGCTTCCCACAAGACGTGGTCCAACACCACTTGTCGTTCTCAGTAGACCACGAGCTTCCTACTTTTGGTTATTTTCTCTGATCGCCGACGTTTTGACATCACTTGTATTATATATATATATATATTTTTTTTTTATATATTTACTTGGTTAACTTTATTGCACACTGTTACATTTGTTATGGTGTTAAATTTGTTATCTTTGAAATTTGTCTTTACATTAGTTAGGGATATTTCCATCTGTCAGGTTTTTTAACCGTTCTACCTGACTGTGTCGTTATTTTCTCCTCTGTTTCTTGCGGTTTTTTCTTTTTCGGTTTGTCTAGCGAAATAAGGTCAAACTTTTTGTATTGTTTTTTCAAAAATTCTTGCCCTTTTAATTTCGTTTGTTTCCCGTGTGCGGCTGCTGAGGTCGGCCTTGATTTCTCTATTTCTTTAGCTACTATTTGGCCTGATTCACCATCAGACTCTTCGGAACTAGTTTCTGACGAATCCGGATTGGAACTTTTAGAGGTGGCACTTTTTGTGGTATCACCTGCCATTCCTTCGTAAATTTCTACTCCCCTGGAAGTAGAAGGTTTATTCTCTAAGTCCTCGCCTTGAGTTCTCAACTCGGGGGATTTGAAAGATTCTTGAGAGCTTTGGGAGGAATCAAAAGTTTTTGCGGGGTTCCTCCATTGTTTGAAGGCCATGTCTTCAGGGGGATGGGGCATTCTTTGCACAAAGGTTTCCCTCCATGAAGTCCACTTTTTAGGTTTGACCTTGGACACAGTTATATCATGATGTTGACCTTGCTGGTCATCCTTGGGAGTTTTATTCTCGGGCAATGTACTTTGACTCTTTTTTATGGGAAATTAATTAAATCCATAGCTTCTCGCAGGTTTGTTTTAATTAAATCTTTGAGAGGAGTTTTCTTTACAGCAATGCCGGGGGTTTCTACAGCTCTGTTTAATTCCTCCTGTAAAGACAGGGGCCTTTCTATTGGTGTTGTAGGGGAAACCATATCGTCTGGAAATCTTTTGGGGGGACATGGGGTCGAGATTCTATCGGGGAAAAATTGGGTTTTTGGAGATATTGTATAATCTAAATCTCCTGCGTTTGCCGATGAATAACTTTTTGGGCTTTTTGGCGTTCTTATTCTTACTGGTGTTAGGGATTTTTTCTCTGGAATAACTAGATTTTCCATAGCCAAAAATTCTTCAAAGTTTTGTTCATCACTTTCATTTTCAAAATAATCTTGTTTAAAATTGAAAGGTTTTAGCTCTGCCAATCTTGACCTAGGGGGCTCATTTTCCGAATCTGACGAATCAGTCGAAGAGGGATGGGATACCCATCTCTCTGGAAATTTGGCTGTTTTTATTCGGCTAACATGCGCCTTGTAAGTTTTTCCACTATCGGGGTTTTCCATTTTAAAGGTATATTCATTATCGTACTTTTTGACTATTCTGTACGGTCCAGAATATTTGTTGGAAAGTTTTTTTCCTTCCGTTTTCGCCTCGTTCTTTAGGTAAACGAAGTCTCCTACTTTGAAATCTATATTCCCCTTAACTTTGGGTTGGTTTCTTAGTTCTTGGTTTATTTTACATTTTTCCAACTCTTGCCTAACTATTTTATAAGTTTTCCTCATCCTATTTATGAATTCTTGTTTATAATCTTCTGAGTCGTTATAATACTGCCGAGATTCAATAATCTCATCATACGGGATTCTAAAATCTCGACCAAAAAGTAAATAAAATGGATTGTCTTTGGTTGTTTCGGAATAAGCAGTGTTGATTACGTTAGTTAAGTAAGGTAAGAATTTATCCCAGTCGCTCCTATTGTCTTTTGTATAAATACTTAGAACGTTCGAAAATATTTTATGTCTGTTTTCTATTTTGCCATTAGCTTGTGGATGGTACGGCGCTGTCACCATTTTCTCTATATTAAGGAAACTCATTAAATCTTTTGTTACTTTTGCAACAAAATTGCTCCCGTTGTCGCTCAAAATTTTATTAGGAATGCCAAATTGTAAAAATAATTTTGCTAATGCCTTACTTGTGGCATAAGCACCTTGATTTTTTAATGCTTTTGCAAAAGTAAATCCGGAAAAATGATCTACAACCGAAAGAATACAAGTATGGCCTCTGCTAGAAACAGGTAAGCCTCCACTTGTCCCGTATAGGTCAAATGAGATAATATCGAAGGGGTACTTTGCTACTGGGACCCTTCCCATTGGAGGATTTGGATAAGCTGGGGGGATTTTTCTCAAATTACATGCTTCGCATGTACTTACAAATTCTTTAAGTTTTGTCAGTGCCGATTGTACGTAAAAGTATTGTTTTAACTTATGGAACGTTTTCATAACTCCTAAATGTCCACCTGTGTCCGAATGAAAATATTCAAATGCAGGCCCTATCAAGTTTTGTGGTAACACAGGTATTATCGAGGTTTGGTTTCTATTTGTCTCAGCAGTCACAATCCTACACAGTATTTCTTCATCAAGGTCGTAGTAAAAATTATCTATCTCTTTTCTAAGAGTTTTGAATTTATCCGGTAACGCCTCATCATTCACAAAATAATTAATTAGTGCTACACACATTTCGTCCTTTTTTTGCTTTCTTTTTATATTTTCCAAAGATAAGGGACAATAGTTAATCTTATTTTCTTTTACTGCGTCTTTGACTTTGTTTTTCTTACATCCATGTTTGCTTTTAGCATTAATAGCATTAACTTCATTTTCTTCAGTTTCCGACGGACTATTTTCTGGATATCTACTCAAAAAGTCGCAAGCTGCGTTTTGTTTTCCCTTAAATGTTCAAATTCATAATCTAGGTCTTGGATTTTCATAATCCATCTAGCTAGAATGCCCGTGGGGTTTTTAAATGTGCGCAGGTACTGCAAGCTTTTATGGTCTGATCGTAGTATAAATTTTCTACCAATTAAATAATGTCTAAACTTGTCCAAGTGGTAGATAATAGATAGTAATTCTAAGTTTGTGGCGGAATAACTACTTTCGCCTTTTGATAAGGTTTTACTTGAATAGCATATAACTTTTTCTATTTGTTTAGGTGTTCCCTGTAGAGGGTTAGGGTTTTCTACTGGGATTGTTTGCGAAAGAATTGCGCCTATGCCTTTTGAGCTAGCATCAGTGGTAACGATGAATTTTCCGTTTTCGAAATCAGGGAGTGATAAAATTGGTTCAGAAGTGAGCGCCTTTTTGAGTTGGTCTAGGGAAGTTTGAGCTTCCTGGGACCAGGTAACATTATGGGAGTTTCCTTTGGTTAATTCCGTGAGGGGTTTCGCAATTTGGGCATAATTGCGTACGAATTTTCTAAAGTAGCCAGTAAGTCCTAAAATTCCCCTTAATTCTTTCATAGTTCTGGGGGGCTTGAGGTTTTCAACACATTTTATTTTATCAGGGTCTGGGGATATCTCTCCCTGGGTAACTACTACTCCTAAAAATTTAATTTTGGATTGAAATAAATTTACTTTCTCAGGCCGGCATTTTAAATTGCCTTGCCTGAACTTCTCGAACACCTTAGCTAAAGTTGCTAAGTGTTGCTCAGTGTTTTCCCCCACGCATATAATATCATCAACAAAATGAATTATATTCTTTAATCCTCTTAACAGGTGCAATAGGGGTCTACATAACGCGCTTGAACTTGTTTTAAGCCCAAATGGTACTCTCAAGTATTCATAAGATCCATATTCGGATGCTGAAAATGCAGTTTTATGGACATCCTTTTCGGCTATTTTCACTTGGTGGTAGCCTTGGGTAAGGTCCAAAGAAGTAAAAATTTTGTTTTTGCTTGAAATTGAGTCAAGAATTTCGTCTATTCTTGGTAGAGGAAATTTATCGCTAACTACTTGTTTGTTGAGAGCCCTATAATCTACTACGAGTCTAAGATCTCCATTCTTTTTTGGTACTAAGATCACTGGTGCACTATACGGACTTATACTTGGGCGTATAATTTCGTTTCTTTCTAATTCATGGATTTTATTTTTTAACCACTCTTTGTGCTTATATGGCACACGATATGGCTGTTTTGCTACGGGATTACCAGTCGTTAAAATTGAATGCTGATAAAATGGAATCAGCCCGATATCATCTTCAGATGCAGAAAATACATCCTTAAATTTCCATAATAATTCGCATAATTTTTTCTTAAGTTCCATATCCGTAATATGATCCATTTTAAATTTGTTTAAAAATTGCGATTTAGTCAAAGGATATTCGTTATTTGAAGTTTTAATACCGTTAACTAGGTTTCTTTTAGAATTTTCCCATTTATTTAAATCATTTTCCGTTAAAACCTCGATTTGGACTAAACACGTCCCCTTTTTAATTGTAATTGTATCATTTTCATGGTTATTGGTTACCCAAATAAAACCTTCCCCTTTGTCATAAGATATAATCTGTTCCTCGCATAACAGATTTTCAGGTATTTCAGACGGTGTCGCAAACCATATTTCTGATTTGCTAATTATTGGCTCGATCATTTGTGATATTTGGATTTTTTGCATCGTTTTGGGAGGGATTTTTGTTTTCCTTATCGCAAATCCGTAATATTTCTCTTCATTTTCATTGTTTATTAGATTCATACTGGCGCTATGCTGCGCCATTGCGGCATCTTGCGGCGTCACGTTGGGTTTTATTATGTTTTTCCACAATTCCACTATTTTCTTAATTTCATTTGATCTGTACTGTCGCATATCTCCTATTTTTATTTTCGCAGCTTCAATACTGTTATTATTTAAATTTACTTCATTTCTGCGATATCTCTCAGGATAATTGAACAAATTTCCAATTATGCCCTGTCTTTGCGAGACATGGGGTTCAAAATACTTCGACATTATACCACTAGAAATTTTGTTTACTGTTATGTTATCTTCGTAACCTCTGTTACGATTTCTTAAGGTAGAAATTTCTTCCCCCACCTTAGCTGGGTATACAAGCTTCTCGTTGGCTACGTCTAATAGTATTCTATTAGACCTTAAAAAATTTGCCCCTATAATAGCTTCATATGGGAGATTGTCACATATAATAAAATTTGTCATGAAGGTTCTATTGTCTCTTTTTACGTTTAGGCAAATTGACCCTTTTGCATTTAATTTATGACCTGTAACACTTGTTAAATTGGGATTATTAGGGTTCTTTTGTCGCCTAATGTGCAGAGGCAACATATTAAATACGCAAGAGTTTATGATATTTACAGTAGCTCCACTGTCAACTAAGGCCGTAAAGTAAACGTTTTCTACACAAAAATCATTAAATATAGGTAACTTGTTAATAATATCACTACAAGAAGGCACTAGTATTGTTTTGGACCTATTAAATATCCCTGGCACCCTCTGGGTCCAACTTATGTTTCTGAGGGGCCTGAAGCGTTTCCCTGAGAATTTATTTCATTTGTCGGTGCCTGTAATAGATATTCAGACGTATTAGGTTCCGTAGGCATATTTAAATGATTTACGTCTGCCTGTCTTTGCCATGTATTATTATGGTAACGTGGATGTCTCGTGTCAGTGCCATTTGCTGGCGCTGTTTGCCAGTGCTGTTGGCTTGTAAAATTTTCATTTCTCATCGGCAAATTTTCATGATTTTTATATTGCATTCTCGCATTATATTGCCTTGGCGAGTATTTGGGTTTTCAAACCGGTAATTAATTTGCCTGTTGGGGAGAGGGTTATACAGATTTGGTTGGTACGCATTATAAGGTACTGATTGGCGCAATCCCCCCTGGCTATAGCCTATTGCACGACCGGTGCTAAAATTTGTTCTTCTGAACAAATGGTTACCGTAATTTTGCGTATTACCGACAGCATTTCTTGGTATGGGATTGGTGACGTAGTGGCACTCTCTTGCTATGTGGCCAACACGATTGCAGTTATGGCACCTTATTATTGTAGGGTTAATGGGCTGAAAACGTACTGTTTTCTGCCTAGCGGGTTCTGGCGTTTTGTTTCTTTGTGCTACTGGGGAGTTATCCCTTGAAAAGAAATTGGGGGATGCTTGATCGCCCTTGAAGATTGGGTTCGCGTTTGAGTCGCCTAGGCTGTTTATTTTTGCATTACTATGATTAGCAACCATTTTATCAACTTCGATTAATCGTTCTACCTCTTGGACTGCAAGATCCAACGTCTGAATATTCTTGGATATTACTACTCTATATAGTTTTGGGGGTAGCCCTTGCAAAAAGGTATTTAGTATGACTTTTTCATACAGTTGCCCAGAACCACTTCCGTATTTTGCTTCTACAGAAATGCGTATATTATCCAGATATTCCCTTATATTTTGTGAAAAATCAAAGTTCACTACTCCATGTTTTAATTTATTTATTGAACTGGTTTCTATAAATCTCTCTTTGAATGCTTTTAACAAGTCATCAACCGTATTTATTGGCAAGTTGGCGTTATTTCCTATGGTATGTTCGACCTGTTTTAGAAAGGTTAAGGCCTGGCCTCTTAATCGTAGAAGCAGCATGTCTTTTAATGCTCCAACGTCTGTTTTTGTTAATTGTACAAACTGGGTCAATTGGATATTAAATTCGTCAATATCTGATTGACCATTGTATTCCGGGATAGATTTTGCAATCTCTATATTTTTTGCGACTAACTTTTGCACTATTAGTAATTCATTTAGATCGTCCATGTTTTTTTTTTTTTGCGTTTATATCAACTTAAATAATTTTATTTACTTAACCTATTTTGGGGAAGGCTATTATCTCCTATGAGATATTCTAAAGGGTTTCCCTGTAGTAGCTTAGCGGCTATAGGCCTAATCACTTCCTTATATGTCTGTATCTTCCCCAAAATTAAATTCAAATTACAAAGTTTAAACAGCCTAACTAGTTCGCAGTTTTCCTCCAATTTCCGACACGCGCCATTTGTAGCGATGGAAAAATATTGAAGATAATATTTGTTATGGTTTGTGATAGAAAAATTAATCTTTGAATCAAACGTATTCTTATTAATCAAAAACAAAACCCGGCTTTCTCAATAAATCAGATATGAATGGCATAGGTTTATTTCCCTATTTCTTATTTCCTACATTTGAACCGGATGCCGTAATTCCTCTAATATACATATTAATCGAATTGTATTTTAATGCTGATATTGAATATCTTTGAATTATTTCATTTAATTTAATCCATTAAAAGTTACGAGGAATTAAGAATTATTGAACTATAAATTTTGACGACTCAAAGCTTTGTTTCCACGGCGCAATTAGATCTTGCTTAAGAGATACGGATTCTTATAGGCTAGCAGGGGTTAGAAACTCTTTCTAAGCTGTGGCAATGACAACTTTTGATGCTTGTAGGAATGAAAAAGCGTGGCCTCTTCTTCTCGGGCTATCTGGAGATCAGATTCCTTTGGGAGCGTTTACCTTGGAGACCTGCGAACTAATTACCCACTATCGGACTAGACTCAGACATATAAGAGAAACAAACACATATAAAAAGACAATAGATTTATTGAACTTACATGCTTGGTCGCACAGGAACAAGTCACTTCTATGACAATAACGGTGACCAAAATACAATAAATTCGTCTGAATCTCTCTAGTTCTAAGGTACTAATCGCTTCAAATCTGGATAGAGATTAAAATTAAAAAGGCACATTTACCCCACTCCCAAACGCAGTTCTTTCGTCCTGCGCTATAGGGACTGCCTGCCATTGGCTTACGTGGCCCAAGGACGCGAACCCTCGTCCAATAATACGTCTTAAATATTTTTGATGATTTAGGCGTTCACACGGTTCTTATCGTTTAAACTTCCTTAAAAATATAGTGCGTAGCACTTTTCTTATTGCTCACTGTCTTAGCGAAATCCAAAGACTGCAGTTTCTTTTCTTTGCTGATTAAGGACTTTTTCATTTTTGAAACTAGATTTAGCTTAATTATAGGAGTCCGAATTAAAGAAGGAACTTTATTTTGGTATTTCAAATACATCGTGTTTTACTCCCGGTACACTAGTTGCCCCCAATCAATTTCGACTATTAAAACGGGCACTAGTTGTTTGAATTTCCAATCGAAAGAGCCTTTTTTGAAGTTTCTACGACAACGCCTTCTATAAAAACCTTATATGCCCTCAGGGCATAACTTAAAATCCTTGCCCCGAGGGTTGTGGGGGGGGTGTCCTCCTCAAAAAGCTATTTTCTATCTGGAATCAACTACATTGAACAAAATGCTATCTCAAAATTTTGATGGATATGTTTGGGGGAATAATGGGTGGGGGGGGGCTAATTGCCCTCCAATCACTTTCGACTATTAAAAAGGGCACTAGCCCTTTGAATATCCAATCGAATGTGCCTTTTTTGAAGTTTCTACGACAACGCCTTCAATAATAACCTTATATGCCCCCAGGGCATAACATAAAACCCTTGCCCCGAGGGTTGTGGGGGAGTGTCCTCCTCAAAAATATATTTTCTATCTGGAAATCAACTACGCTCACAAAATGGCTATCTCAAAATTTTGATTGGATGTGTTTGGGGGAATGATGGGCGTGGGGGGGCGGGGGGGGGGGGGGCTAGTTGCCCTCCAATCACTTTCGACTATTAAAAAGGGCACCTCCAATTTGCAATCGAATGAGCCGTTTTCGAACTTTCTACGACAGCTCCTTCGATACGAAGTGCCCGGGTATGGAGAAAAAACAAACAAAAAAAACAACACATTGTGCCCACATCTTTCGGGGGGGGGCTAGTTGCACTCCAATCATTTTCGACTATTAAAACGGGCACTAGCCGTTTGAATTTCCAATCGAATGAGCCTTTTTTGAAGTTTCTACGACAACGCCTTCTATAAAAACCTTAACGATAAAATAAAAGTTCAAAATAGGGATAAAATCCTTTTTAATAGACAGTGTATAATAAATTTCACGAAAAATACCAGATATTTTGGTCACATATACAGTGACCGTCATCAGTAGTAAAACGTAGATGACGTTTCACTGTATATGTGACCGAAATATCTGGTATTTTTTGTGAAATTTATTATACACTGTCTATTAAAAAGGATTTTATCCCTATTTCGAACTTTTATTTTATCGTCATGGAAAGGCAGTGTGGTCTCCGAAATTATCTACGGTATAAAAACCTTATATGCCCCCAGGGTATAACTTAACACCCTTGCCCCGAGGGTTGTAGGGGGGTGTCCTCCTCAAAAACATATTTTCTATCTAGAAATCAACTACGCTGAGCAAAATGGCTATCTCAAATTTTTTGATTGGATGTGTTTGGGGGAATGATTGGCGCGGGGGGGGGGGGGGGGGGGGGGTAGTTTCCCCTCAATCACTTTCGACTATTAAAACGGGCACTATCCGTTTGAATTTCCAATCAAAAGAGTCCTTTTTGAAGTTTCTACGACAACTCCTTCTATTAAAACCTTACATGCCCCCAGGGCATAACTTAAAACCCTTGCCCTGAGGGTTGCGGGGGGGGGGGGATGTCCTCCTCAAAAAGATATTTTCTATCTGGAAATCAACTACGCTGAACAAAATGGCTATCTCAAAATTTTGATTGGATGTGTTTGGGGGAATGATGGGAGGGGGGGGGCTAATTGCCCTCCAATCACTTTTGACTATTAAAAAGGGCACTAGCCCTTTGAATTTCCAATCGAATGAGCCTTTTTTGAAGTTTTTACGACAACGCCTTCTATAAAAACCTTATATGCCCCCAGGGCATAACTTAAAAACCCTTGCCCCGAGGGTTGTGGGGGAGCGTCCTCCACAAAAAGATATTTTCTATCTGGAAATCAACTACGCTGAACAAAGTGGCTATCTCAAAATTTTGATTGGATGTGTTTGGGGGAATGATGGGCTTGGGGGGGGGGGCTAGTTGCCCTCCAATCACTTTCGACTATTCAAAAGGGCACCCCAATTTGCAATCGAATGAGCCCTTTTCGAACTTTCTACGACAACTCCTTCGATACGAAGTGCCCGGGTATGGAGAAAAAAAAACAAGAAAAACAACACATTGTGCCCACGTCGTTCGGGGGGGGGGGGGGGGGCTAGTTGCCCTGCAATCACTTTCGACTATTAAAAAGGGCATCCTCAATTTCCAATCGAATGAGCCCTTTTCGAACTTTCTACGACAAATCCTTCTATACGAAGTGCCCGGGTATGGAGAAAAAAAACAAAAAACAACACATTGTGCCCACATCGTTCGGGGGGGGGCTAGTTGCCCTCCAATCACTTTCGACTATTAAAACGGGCACTAGCCGTTTGAATTTCCAATCGAATGAGCCTTTTTTGAAGTTTCTACGACAACGCCTTCTATAAAAACCTTAACGATAAAATAAAAGTTCAAAATAGGGATAAAATCCTTTTTAGTAGACAGTGTATAATAAATTTCACAAAAAAATACCAGATATTTCGGTCACATATACAGTGACCGTCATCAGTAGTAAAACGTAGATGACGTTTCACTGTATATGTGACCGAAATATCTGGTATTTTTTTGTGAAATTTATTATACACTGTCTATTAAAAGGATTTTATCCCTATTTTGAGCTTTTATTATATCGTCATGGAAAGGCAGTGTGGTCTCCGAAATTATATACGTCATAAAAACCTTATATGCCCCAGGGCATAACTTAAAACCCTTGCCCCGAGGGTTGTGGGGGAGTGTCCTCCTCAAAAAGATATTTTCTATCTGGAAATCAACTACGCTGAACAAAATGGCTATCTCAAAATTTTGATTGGATGTGTTTGGGGTAATGATGGGCGTGAGGGGGGGGGGGGGGGGCTAGTTGCCCTCCAATCGCTTTCGACTATCAGAAAGGGCACTAGCCCTTTGAGTTTCCAATCGAATGAGCATTTTTTGAAGTTTCTACGACAACGCCTTCTATAAAAACCTTATATACCCCCAGGGCATAACTTAAAACCTTTGCCTCGAGGGTTGTGGGGGAGTGTCCTCCTCAAAAAGATATTTTCTATCTGGAAATCAACTACGCTGAACAAAATGGCTATCTCAAAATTTTGATTGGATGTGTTTTGGGGAGTGAAGGGCGTGGGGGGCTAGTTTCCCTCCAATCACTTTCGACTATTAAAAAGGGCACTAGCCACTCCAATGTGCAATCGAATGAGCCCTTTTCGAAATTTCTATGACAACTCCTTCGATACGAAGTGCCCGGGTATGGAGAAAAAAAAAAAAAAAAAAAAAAAAAAACAACACATTGTGCCCTCATCGTTCTTTACTTAGGCAGCGCTAGCGCACTGCCTATGATAATTAAAGCTTTTCGATACCTTTGGATAGTGCCAGGTTCAATTGACTTTTACCAAAGTAACTAAATGGAGTTCTTATATTGCAAATAAGTTCATTAATTGAACCTGAAGGAATTTGATATTTGGACCTGGTTTCTTTTTAGTTATAATTAAAGCTTTTCGATACCTTGGATATTGCCAGGTTCGATTGACTTTTTACCAAATTAACTAAATGGAGTTCTTATATTGCAAATAAGTTCAATAATTGAACCTGAAGGAATTTTGATATTTGGACCTGGTTTCTTTTTAGTTATAATTAAAGCTTTTCGATACCTTGGATATTGCCAGGTTCGATTGACTTTTTACCAAATTAACTAAATGGAGTTCTTATATTGCAAATAAGTACAATAATTGAACCTGAAGGAATTTTGATATTTCGACCTGGTTTTCTTTTTAGTTCTAATTAAAGCTTTTCGATACCTTGCATAGTACCAGGTTCGATTGACTTTTTACCAAAGTAACTAAAGGGAGTTTTTATATTGCAAAGAAGTACAATAATTCGACCTGAAGGAATTTACAATAATTGGACCTGGACCTGAAACAAATTTAACTGGTTCCTCATAGTTTCTTCGCGTGAAAACTTTTGCGAATAGAACTCACGAAACCTTCTAAGGCCATTGTTTCTCGATTTAAGAGCTTCCTCTGAAAACATTTACTAAAACTAACATTCAAACAAAACAACCAAATTTAATCTGCATCACTCCAGCTCCCGAACTTACAGACTTTATCGTCTTGTGTGGGTTTTAATTACATTTGTTTGAGTCATCTAAGTTTAGCACCCCCTTTCCTTTTTTCTTAAAATCCTTAAGGGCAAGATTTGCCCTTGTCGCACCCCATTGAAGTCCTGAGGACACGGGTTCCAGTCCTGGTGTCACTGGCTATTGGATTTGGGACGGGGGTCAATGGCGTGACTTTAAGCTCAGCCAGAGTCTACCCAGCTCTTAATGGGTACATGGAGATATCTTGGGACAAAAAGGGAAGCGTCAGATGATTTGCCTCCAACCAAGCATTGCGCTATTGCACTCCCGGCTGAAGGCAGTGAATCAGGTGATCAGTACCTGCGCAGTGCAGACCATTGGTCATTGTGGAGACGCTTTAAAAAAGGGCAAGAAAAAAGCAAAATGAAAAAGATTGATACCAGGACAATATTACAGAGTATATCTTGTCCTTCTGCCTCCTAAATTTTCATGGAATGGTATTTCTGGTAAGATCAGTCTCCGAGAAACTCCTCAGTTTTTTAAGGTTTTTTAAAGTCAGTTTTTAAGTCAGTTTTTTTGTTTAAAAGCAATGTCAGTTTTTTAAGGTACTAACAACCGTTTCGAAATTACTCGTAACAGGAAAGTAAAGTAGCTTTCACACTATGTGCGTAATTTTATATGCTAAGTGGTTAGGTTACGTTACGTTAAGCATAACTTTCACACTTTTAAACGTTCCTTCAAACTAGGCTAGTGTAAAAACCCATAAGCCATCATATTCATCGTCTAAAATCATCGCAATCATCATAAGCAAACTGCTCAAAAATTAGAAATATAAAATGGAGATGGAGATTTCTGATCATATGGGAAAGGCTTTCTAAGAAAAGTTTGTTAATTTTTTCTCAAAATTTATTAATTGCTTATCTGAATATTCCAATTTGTTGCTGCTGTGTTGACTTTTCCGTAACGTAACATAAACTTGTGCACCACACAGCAAGCAGTTCCTGGTAACGAACTGAATTTCTATGTGCATGAACTCCCCTACCTCTCACCCTTCCAACGGCCATTTGTTCTCTAAGTTTATTGTTGTTGCAAACAACATGTTTGCATATTTTCGTTAAGATTTGAATAAAGTTTGTCGTTAATTTGATCCTTCGAATGTAATTTCGCTGCTTTTTTTAGATTTTCCCACCACCCATCCTCCTGTTCTTAAAATTAAATTTCTTAATTTATTAAGAAACTATTGTTCTTAATTAAGTTTTTAAAATTCCTTAGTAAATATAACGTAACAGTTCAGAAAAATTAAGCCTTCTATTAGATACCCTCAAAGAAATCTTTCTTGCAAGAAAGAAAAACTTTTCACCCCTCCCTCCTGCTAGACACGATAACTTATCCTGTAAGATGGAATAAACTGAAACATGTTACATCAGCTTGAAATGACTGATGGCATATCTCCACCTCCCCCCCCCACTGTCAGCGTTATCACCCTGTGTACTAATATATTATTTAGTAATTTTATGATTTTTGCAAAATTTTCACCCCATCGCGCTCTTAAATTCACTATCAAATATAATTTAAGAGTTCAGAAAATCTAATTTTTTTTTTTCACTATAAAATTTAATTTTATTAATAAAAAATAGAAATTGACAAAATATACATATATATATATATATATATATATATATAATATATATATATATATTAATATATATATATATATATATATATATAATATATATATATATATATATATATATATATATATATATATATATATATATATATATATATATATATATATATATATATATAATATATATATAATACATGAAAAAACAAGTCTTTCAACTAAATCTTCTAGCCTGCCATGAACTTCCTAAGGCAAGTTGTCCTAGGGGCGTGCCAGGAATAGAAAAAAAGAGAAAATTTAGTACTAATTTATAGCACAAATTAAGTATACCAGAAATACTGATAATATAAATATATATATATATATTATATATATATATATATATATATAATATATAATATATATTATATATATATTATATAATATATATATATATATATATATATATACTATATATTAATAATATATATACATATATATATATATATATATATATATATATATATATATATATATATATATACTATATACATATATATATATATATTATATATATATTATAATATATTAATATATATATAGATATCTATATATACTATATATATATATATCATATACTATATATTATATTATATACTATATATATATATATATATATATTATGCTGAGTTACTACTGGAGTCACCGTAACAACAAAAAAAAAGGAAAAAACTGTCCAAATAATCCACTATACTCCTTCACACACCTCAAAAAAAAAAAAAAAAAAAAAAAAAAAAAAAAAAAAAAAAAAAAAAAAAAAAAAAAAAAAAAAAAAAAAAAAAACGAATAATAGCTTAGGACTCTTTAATAGAGTACATTTTTTCCTTCACTTTACTTCTAAATTTTTCCAAACCATTTTATACCATTAATAATCATATTATTATTAATCCATAAATTTATAAATCAAATACAAATACAAATAATAATTTAAAACTCATAATTAGAATACATTTTTTCCTTAACTTTATTTCTAAGTTCTTTAAAACTTGTTGTGTCATTAATTGTCTTATCATTAGCATTCCATAATTTTATTCCTCGATAAATAAAGGAGAACTTAGACCTTGTAGTAACGGCAATTTGAGCAGACAGTGCCTTCGTTTTATATGTCAAGTGTAATGTTTATTGCGAGAGAAAAAACTTTTCACCCCTCCCCCTCCTGCCACATGCGTCTCCTCGGGTCATATGTTACGTCTGCATTATTATACTCTATGTGCACAGATAAGTCGCTGGGAATTGTGTTTCCCTAAGGAAAATTAAGAAATTGCAGTCTAGAACACAATTTCGAATTTGAATCCCTCCCCATAAAAATCATTCCATATTCAGCCCTCCTCCCTATCCCAAAGAATTTTTTGCATGCTTTTCTTTAAGTATTCATAATCTTTCGGCAGCAGTAAAATTCTTATTCACGCATCATCGAATTTCCATCTCCGATTTTCGAATAATAATAAGTTCCATTTACGAAACCGAGGGCCTTCATTTCCGTTTTCCTGTCTCCTCAATTTTTTCATTAAGTCGCACTTAAAGCAAAACGGATCTAAATTTTGTATGCCTACAGGCCAAGTGTCGTTCGGAAGCTATTGGGAAAAGTATTAATTCTCATTTACCGGAAGGCAAAGGAATCGTATCTCCCACTGAAAAATTTTGACAATCAAATGGAAACTTTTTTCTAAGATTTACTTAAATTAGATTTCCTAAGAAGCAACACAGCTTTATGAGAAAAAAGAAACTATGATGTTGAAAGCTTATTTTTTAAACTAAGGGAGAATATATTTTTCTAACCCTGTTTCGTTTCTTATACGGGAAGGATAATCAGAGCTGTGCAGCCCCTTCCCTAAAAGAGAGAAACCATTTTAGAATAATTAGAACAATATTAATTTGTCATTAATTCTTGATGATGTTTTGATTTATGAATTCTGCGGAAATCTGCGAATTTGTTAGACACCTTAAGAAATCAGAGGTAGTCTCAGAGACACTAAAAAATGTTCATTATGACAGGGGCATTATTGTTGCAACTAAATAAAATTTATCCCCATATAGAGGAAGGGTATGAGTTCTCACATCAATTTAATGTTGAAAATAAGAAGGACTGCTGCACGGCCGTCAAAATGAACAAACGCGTATATACACTTTTCATTATTCGGAGAAAATCGTCTTCAAAGTTTCTCAAGTTTCTGTGGCACTTTTCCCGCCCATTGTACCCCACTAGACAGAGGATTTAACTGAAAAGTTCTTAGCATTGATTTTAGACAGTATTCTTTCCAATTATGCAATTAAAATACATACCAAAGTTCGCTGACAATGCTAAATGCCAATTTTTTAATTTTGGCAAACGGGGCAAAATGTTGCAGATACTTGTTTTTGCCAGGAAAATCTTTGCAGGGAATTTTATGAGGACATTCTTGCATATACCATTCGATTCGCCTCTTTGAGCTGTATTCAGTGGTAGGCTATATCTAACTCGGGAAGTGAGTTTTCGTGTATATACGCGTTTCTACCTTCAAATATTTCTCACTTCAAATATTGAAGTGAGAAATCTGCGTAAGTATCAATAATTTGTGGTCGAAGCACACCCTGTAGGCATACCCTGTAGGAATTATACAAAATATCTTAAAAAATATTAAAAAAAACATAAGAGAATACTTAGATCAGAGAATACTTAGCTGCTAAGCTTCTATACTGATCTAAGTATTCTCTTATGTTTTGTTTTATATTTTTTAAGATTTTTTTTCTGTAATTCCTACACGGTATGCTTCGACCACAAATTATTGATACTTACACAGATTTCTCACTTCAATATTATTGCAAACCTCAAAAGTTATCCGATGAGATGATTTGGATTCCTAAAGGTTGACGACATCCAATGACGTTGCCTAGGCGGATCGTTATCCTATCCATTAGAGTTAGGTGAGATTGCTCGGGCGGCGAGTTTTTTAGATAGCCAATGTAATTGAAGAACACGTCGGCCCATGCATTTTGCTAGGAGGGAGAAATCTGGTTAAACCTAATAGATAATATGTACTTCGAATACGAAATAACCATGCAGGAATATAGTCAAATAAAAGTAATTACTCGTCATAGGCACACACACAAGTTCCCTATTTCAAATATCAAGATTATTATGATTTTGCCCCAGCTCCTTATATTTTCAATTTATATAGCCTAATTCGTTTTTTTCGAACTTCACCCTCCCTCCCTCCTTGTTATAAATTAATGAGTATATTTGTCTTCTTCTT
Source organism: Artemia sinica (assembly GCA_027921565.1). Classification (NCBI taxonomy): domain Eukaryota; kingdom Metazoa; phylum Arthropoda; class Branchiopoda; order Anostraca; family Artemiidae; genus Artemia; species Artemia sinica. The sequence continues at coordinate 15,313,834 of CM051262.1, forward strand.
CGAAGAAGTGCCTTATAATGCTTTGTTTCATATTCATTATCCCTTAATGTAAGTAATATTTCATTTTACATCAGTAATTTTTTCTTACTAGATTTAATTTTCTATATATGTTTTCATCTTTAGAAAAATAAAAAGAGACTAGAAGCAAGTTCATTTCGCATACAAATTAACCTTATAAGAAACACACCCAAATGGAATTTGATACTCAAAAGATAATCTAAATAACTCATTCCCTGTGTTCCATCAAAGGAAGTTATTCTTTAATAAGGAAAGATAAACACTATGTGATCCCCTCCCCCAATTTCCTTGATCCGCTAATTCCAGCCTCAAGGACACTTCGGAGGTGTGAGTTTCTTGTCTCTCGTGAGACTCCAATCTTCATAAATATTCTTCCTAGGGGCAACCTGTTGATACCTCGATTAATTCCCCTCCCAGATCTAGTTTAAAAATATCCGCCCTTGGCTAGGATATAAAAGGTTTTTCAAAGAAGGGAAAGAGAAACGTCCTTGTCCATTTATTAATTCAAATTTGAACAGAATTGAATTAAATTGATTTTACTAAAATGTCACTAAAATTAATTTAACTAAAATTAAATTAATTTTGGGCATTTATAAAATAGATATGCAAATGGTCTTCTTACAGTTTTTGGTAACGGTGTTTTCAAACTACAGTGCAGGCAGGGGGAAAGGGTTCAGTCCCCCAAAATCTTGAATTTGACTGAAATTGTGGGTACGTTGTAGAATTTTACGCTGTTTAAGTTCATATTACATTATGGAAGAGTCAACATTGTAGCGACAAAACGGAATTTCGGGATGAGGAATTAACAAATTTTTAAAATATACTAATCAAGTTAGAAACCCTTTCGCGCTTGACTTGAACCTACATCTCCATTCCACATTTTTAATTTTTGAATAGTTTGCTTAATATGACTAGTAGATAATGATCATGCCTAGACGTTGATGTCTAGCTAAGCATGCACGTCAATCGGACATAACTTCAGGTAAAATCCGTTTATTTCTATATATTAATGCAGCAAAGGTGGAAAACCACTTAGAAAAGCCTGGCTAGCTCAGTAGAGGACTTGGTAGAGGACTTTGTAGTTTAATTCAGATGCAAAATAAATGTGTGTATCTATAGCATGTTGAATCTGTGTAACTTTTTTGTTAGTAAGTTTAATTTGGATGCAAAATAGATTTAATCCTGGTCTTTTTTGTTGTCCAAGTATATGCAGAATGAAGTTTATTAACGAATAACTTTCTCTATTTAAAAAACGAAATGGGTTATTTAGTTCAACCGCTTGGCATTTAATTTGGTTGGGCTATGTTGTTATACAAGTTTAGTTTTAGTGTGAAATGAATTTTTCTTTAGGTTTACGATGTTTAGTTTTAGTACCAAGAGACCGAGCTGCGTTCCATGAAAAGAAAGGCAGTTCTTTAATCTCTTTCACAGTTCTTTAATCTCTTTCACAGTTCTTTAATCTCTTTCGCAAAACAACTTTATTCTATTCGCTGTAGAAAGTAAAACTATTAGAATATTGGACGTCTGGGTATTTGTAACGTCATTAATATGATTTTTCTTGCCAAAAAAATTAAGGCCCTAAACGAACTTTCCCAAAGTTGTAAACTATCCAGATCGTTTTTTCACACCAGAAAATGAACATTCATCTTATTATGAATGACCTTGTTAAACAAGCGATAATTGTATGTACGATATTTGGTCAACAAAAATGTCTTTCTCTAAAAGCTCAGAATCAATTGATTTGCCAACAAAGAAATTGTGTTTTGAAACTCCTCCTACTTATGTTCAAGGCTTTCAACCTTCAGGGATATCTAATTTCAGTCAGCAGACAATTTTTTGAAAGTCTTGAGGGGGCTGAGTGGAAGAAAACATCTTCCCAAAGTCGTGACCTAATTTGATCCCTTTTTGACAAAGGAAAATGGTAGTATACCAATTTTCAGACGAAACTATAATGCCGTTTCCGAGGAAAATTTTTACAGATGTACAGTTTTTGCTCGTTGGTTAAAAAAGTAAATAAGTATGTAAGTATGACGGCACTAGACCCTGAAGGTCCAAACTGGCGGTGCTGATCTCCGTTTCGTGGCCCTTCAGCCAGGAAGTGCAATGTTGGGGGGGGGGGCTATCCTTCCTGTGCTCTCGCACACCCTTCCTGCTTACCTTCCCCAGATTTCTCCAGGTACCCATTTAGAGCTGGGTCGACTTTGGCTGAGCTTACAGAGTCACACCACTGACCCTCGTCCCAAACTAAATAACTGACCACGCCAGGGATCGAACCCGTGCCCCTTAGACAAAGAATTCTCAACCCAGCGCGCGTCCACTTAGCCAAGACGGCTGTATGTAAGCCATTCCGCTACGAAAAATAAATTATTTTGAAGAATAGATTCACAGTGAACTTTTTTTAGGTCTATTTTGTTTTTCTTAAGTTGTAAAGCTATATGGAATGTTAATTTTTATCATAGAATAAATATCTCTGAGCAAAAGAGGCATTACCGGCTGAGCATGTTAGTTTGTTTAACTGCATCTTTTTTAGGAAAGTTAGCTTGTCTACACATGTAGATGTGTGAGATTCAAGCGAATATGAATATTGAAGTTCTGTTTAAGCCATTGGAAGCTTTCCATATATTTCAAAAAAAAAAAAAAAAATTAAATTCCAAAATATTAATTTTTTATATTTTTCAAAAACTTCAAAATCTATAAAAAAAAGTACAAATACGATAGATTTATGCATAATAAAAATAGAAATTTGTCAAAACTTTGATAAAAAGTGCATACTGAGCCACCCAACATATGTATGACAGGTATTTACATAGTAGAAATTTGAGCCAAAATCCCAACATTTTACGAGTTTTCTGACAACTTTCTATTCTTTTCACTCAATTACCCTGTTCGGTGTATTTTATTTCAAGGCGGGATCCAGGATTTTTTTTTTTTTGGGGGGGGGGGGGTAATAATTTTTGACTTTTTCGGGGGGGGGGGGTTTTACTAATTTTTGACTCAGTTTTCGACTTAATTTTACTGATTTTTTACCTAGTTTTACTAATTTTCGACTTATTTCGACTCGGTCAAAAATTTCGCGAGGGGGGGGGGGGTCAAACCGGGTAACCACCCCCCCCCCCCTGGATACGGCCTTGTTTTATTTGCCTCTTTTTCTTGCAGTAATAGTTTAATTGTAAAAAAGAACTCTCCTGTACGTTAGCTATCTAAGGACGCTAAACCGATCCGAGGTTCAATCCTGGAATTTGGCTGAATCCAGTTACAGCTGTCCGAAATTTCTGAAATATAATTTTTTCCAGAGCAAAAAAAGGCTTAAATACATGACTTTAAAACGATAGGATATTCCAAATCTTCAATATACTGGAGTTCAGACTGCCTAAAAAGTTTCTAGAGAGACTACGCAAAATATCACGGACGTTTTTTAAATTTCTCACTAGTAAATAAAAGTAAGTTAGAAATAATGATGCTTAAAAAAAGGAAAGTTATAAGTAATCTCTGATTTGTAAAAAGCAAACGAAAATTATTTACAAGAAGAAGAAACGATTGCAAACTATTCTCCAGATTGATGTGAGGTTGAAAGTCATGTCAATCTCCCCCCCCCAAAAAAAAAAACCTGGTTGTGTCCATTGGAAAATTCGCTAATCAATCGTTTTTTATTCATTTGGAATAACTTTCTCGAAAATTATGAAAAAATATCTTAGTTATTTATTATTTATTAATTATTTACTAATAAATTACTTAGTTATGTTATAATATCATAACTATTTTTTTTATAGTGATGCAAACAAAAAGGCAAAAAAGGCAAATTAAATCTAACCCAATCCGACTAAAAAATCATTTGCTAAACTTTTTGCTGAAAAAACAAGTTTTTTTTTTTTACCATTTTTAGTTTAGGCTACAACCTTATTCTTTCGGTACAATCTTTCGAACTTTCTGCCCTCGAAAATTATTTTTCCTGCAGAAATTTAAATTTCAGAGTTCATTCAATTTTGAATGCCGAAGCTGTTTAATTTCAGTCGCAGTCATAGGCTTGCCAGGAAAGATAATCAAAGAAAGATAAATAAATAAGTAAAGAAGTTTTCTCCCCAAAAGCAATCACTTCTAACTTGCACCATAGATCTGGAAAAACCCCTTCTTTGATTCACCCTCTTTATTGAAAAGGGGATTTATGACCGGCTTATATTACTGGGACTGTTTATTCATTTATTTTCTAAGGAAAGAGGCGTTGAACTAGCTGAATGAAAGCTGAAGATAAGTGAATTCTAAGTAGATTTAAAATCTTTTTTGTGATATTCGAAATGTGGTATTTATTTCTTTCTTTGTTCCGGAAGATGAAAATGTTTACTTCTTAAAGAAGAGATAGTAATTTGTATCTTTCTTACTGCTGCTTACTTTTGAAATGTCTTTCTAAATTAGGAGCATAATTTAAAAAATCAATAAGCCTTGTGATTTTTCAAATTAATGCAAAAATATCTTACTTAAACTTCTGATGGACTTCTGATCGAAAACTTCTGATGGACTATAAGAAAATACAGATAAAATACCACAAAACCAGCACACAGTTTTAAGAGGTTAAGAAAAATCATTAATTCGTTATTTTAAGTTAAAAAAAATTGAATCATAAAAAAAATAATCATGTTGAAGTCGTTTGCGCAAAATCTTCTTCTTGATTTCCCTGGCTTATTTATTATATTCAGCCAAATTCAACATATTAATAGACAATTAATTTCAACAAGTAAATTTAATCATGAATATTAAAACAATCATGTTGAAGTTGTTCACATAGAAAAACTTCTTTTTGATTGTCCTGAATTGTAGAAGCCACCAGGACATTCCAAAAAATACAAATGGCAAAGACTGCAAAAAAAAAGGTAAAGATAAAAATACAAATGGCAAAGACTGCAAAAAAGGTAAAGATAAAAATTTCGCTGCGCCTTTTGAATTAATGCCGGAAATGAATATTTCTAGTGTAGGAACAGCGTTGATCCTGTCCTTTTTTTTAGATCAGTGGTTCAATTTTGTCAATATCCTAGGGGGGGGGGGGAGGAAAAGTGAAAATGGAAAAAGGGCTATGTAGTACCATAAAGGCGAAGGAATACGGTAGGCCTATATTTGGCCTATATATAGGCCTATCTTAGTTTTGACAATATTTTAAATTTCAGCTAGGGGGTCTGGGGACAGTCCCCGCCCTCTCTGCCCCATAGCCAGGGCTGTCATATATGGGGGGGACGCCCCCCCCCCAATGTTTTTGGTCGCTCGGTAAAAAAATAATTAGGTAAAATCGTGGCGCAAGCGCCACGATTTTTACGACGCCGTTAAAATTCTTTGTTCGGTTCAATAAAGACCACGAAAATACTGACATGTCATCTACAGAAATTTCGAATTTGGTCGGTAAATGCAGCAGTTTTATCGACCCCTGCCGTGATTTTATAGATGGTGCCACAACTTTCAATTTTGTTAAATAAACAGCATTAAAACAGTGACATGATATGTAGCGAAATCTAAATCTCGGTTGGTAAATGCAGTGGTTTTACCGACTCGTGTAGTGATTTTACGTACTGTATTAGAAACGGACATTATGCTAATTATTGATAAAAAACAGTCGGTAAAAATAACCAGCCAGTCGATAAAATCTCTTGCTCCCCCCTCCCCCCCCCTAAAAAAAATTGGCTAGTAGCGACACTGTCCGTAGTAAGTTACGCATATCTCATGAGATTCAGGTTTTCGGCAGAAAAAAAAAAAATCTATATTGCGTTTGTCGAAAAGGCAATGAAAAGTTTTCGCTCTCAGATGACAATTTTAAAGCTTCCTCAATTCAACGACGTTATCGATGGTTTACATTCCTATATTGCTTTGGCAAGATCATTAGTATATATCTTTTTTTCTTTTAGAATTTTCCACAGCTTTTAGTATACAAAGAAAACGTTTTCCATATGTACAATAGAAAGCCCAAATGTCGATTTAAACCAGAAAAGCTAATTTTTCTTTTCTCAGACAGAATGAATATTTTAGGAAAGTCGTGTTTTCTTTCCAAAGTTTTGTGCGTTGTATGTTGAATATTCCAATTGCTTCTTTTGTATTCCTTAGAAAATGGGAGATCGGGAGAAAAGTGATGTGGTTGGAATGCTATTTAAGGCTGTTTGAAAGGAAACTTTTGTTCTTTTACCCTGTTTCTTTGTCGCCAAGTTTTCTGTTAAAATGAAAGAAACTAAGGGAGAATTAAACCGACTAGAAATTATCTAAGTGATATTGCACCTCCGTGCTAGGATAGAAAATGTATTGCAATCGTGCGTGTCTCCCTAATATATTTGATATACTAATTGAAGCATTAGGACTAACAGTCTCATAAGGGGCGCCAACAGAGGGGGGTTTTGGAGGGGGTACGGATTTTTCATAAAAATAAAAACGACTTTCAAAATTTAGAGGGGATATATATATATAAATATATATATATATATATATTATATATATATATATATATATATATATATATATATATATAATATATATATATATATATATATATATATATATATATATATATATATATATATATATATATATATATACTGAAAATGCCTAAGATGGTATTTTCAGAATCTAGGGAGCAGTTGCTCCCCCTCCAGTTGGTGGCTCTGAGTGTCATAGCGTGTAAAAAATAGTTACACTGCCCAAGGGTCTGTCCACACTCCGCCGCATAGTGCACATCTCAGAAGTCCCATTCTGCCACACGTGGTACACTTTACCACACCGTACCTTTTTGCGCCACGAATGGCACACTTCTACCATGCATGGCGCGTACTACCTCGTTTACACGTTTTTTAAAAATTGTAACCCCTCGACTTGACAGGGAATACCATTATTGTTTGTTTTTTTTTTCCTCAAGTTACATTGTAAGAGCTCCTGAGATTTCTTGAAGTGGGCCATCTTGCGTACATTCTTTCTTCGTACACACATTTCTCAAAATGTTAATATCTAAGTGGACCGTGTGGCCAGTTTTAGAAAACCGTTTACGGTTATTCCATCTACCTTGTTTATGCTGTTTAAAGAAAATGAGCTATGAGTTAAGAGTTATGAGTTAAAGTTAAAACGTTAAGTGTTATGAGTTAAAGTTAAGAGTTATGGGTTAAAATGTTAAGAGTTAATGTTAAAAGTTAAGAGTTAATGTTAAGAATTATGAGTTAAAGTTAAGAGTTATGAGTTAAAATGAGCTATGAGCTATGAGTTTACATTTGGACTTTGGATAGTTTCGGTTTAGCAGATAAAAATTCTCACCGTTTTTCCTGACACATACGTTATGAATCGATTACCCTACTATTTATCAAAGCATTGTATTGCATATGTTATTTTAATTTCAAATAGGGCATTTTTATAGTGTAGATGTAAATGTCGAAATTCACCGGTGAATGTCCGAAATACCTTTTTTTCTCCTTGGATGTAGTCAGCGTTGCCAATCAACTTTTTCAGTTCAAGGTTTGATGATGACAGGTTAGATTAGGTTTTAACCCATTTCTGATATTTATAACCAAATTTAACCTAACCTAACCTAAACTAACATAATCTAACCTAACTTCAACTTTTACCATCATAGCTTGCATAAGACTGGAAAAGCAGACTCGCAGAGGTAATTGAATTCAAGCTAAGAAAAAGAAATTTTGGACATTCAACGGTGAATGTCGACATCAACCAGATTTTGGACATTCAAGGTAACATAGACACTACACCGTTCTTCCCTGGCGCGTTTTACAGGCTGGAGACCGTCTTACCAGTGTTTCTGAACTTACCATTAGATGCTGAGAGGCTGTTTTCAGTGTGTCTGACATCCCCATTACAGACCGGTATGTCTGTACTTACCATAAATGTGAAGGTGTGAATCAACCTTACTTCCGAAGAAAAGACCCGGATAATACGAAATGGCCCAGAATTACTGACCAGATAAACCGGATAAATGCGTTAAAATAACTTTGGTTCCTCTAAATCCACTTTTTTGGCTTAGAAAACCGTTCGTTGAGCGATATCATAAAAACCATGCCTCAATTTCAACGATTTAAAATCAGTCGCAAAGTGTATTTTGATTAAATAATCTAAATATCTTCATCAAAATACTGATTATCCAAAACCTCGAGTTTTTAAGATACCTGCTCTTTGCCAAGCATGACAGTATACTTTCAAATTATGCTATTCCATTATTGATGTTGTATACTATATATACCTACTTCAGGCGTCCGTAAATTTTAACAGTTTCAAATTAATTGTCGAATTTATCTACAAGAGTTCGTGGGAGTTCGTAAATCATTGTCACTTTGTAATTTCTTGCGTATTTCGTACGGGAATTGAACTGCTCGTGTCAGACATTTGAGGGCTTCCTTGCATCTTTTCAAAATAGAAAAGAGTCTTTTTTTTTTTTTTTTTTTTTTTTTTTTTTTTTTTTTTTTTTTTTTTTTTTTTTTTTTAGTATTAAGAACTAACTGTAGATAAGAAATAAGTAAAAAGAACGCAAACCAATACAATCAGCAAAACTTGTGTGTATAGACTAGGGCCATATCCATGTGTTAGGGAGAAGGAGCGGATGTAATTAAGCAAGAGATGAATATAGAAATAAGTAATCTTGGTTCAAAGATTTCCCTTCTAGGCTTGCGAGGGTGACTGTTCAGTTTATACTCTGTTTTGAATTAAATAAATTAAATTTGAATTTTTAGTCAACAAAATTTTTACTTCATCACTTTCAGAAAATTTATATTTGTCGGATTTTTGGACTATCATTTGGGGGTAAAAAAAAAGCTGTTGCAAATTCTGGACAACGTGTCATAGTTTTTTCGGTGCGGGCCCGGAGACTCGTGTTGTGTATATCCTTGATTCGTCAATAAGTATATTAAGATGTTGATGTCTAAGCTTACACTGACGTCGGTTTTGGAAATCAACCTATCCTTATTAAATTTATATCATATAATAAATTTATATATTTATATCATATAAATTTATATCATATAATAAATCTTTAGAAAAAGAGGGAGTAGGTGATCAGTAAATGAACAAATTGGATCACGAAACAATTGAATAACGAATGCATTTGCTAAACATTTATATTCAAGAAACAAACATGTGCTCGAACCAACCCCTTTAGAGGTCTTGTATGATGGCCAAACTATAATATTTAAACAGGGCAACACGAGGATCACAGCCTGCCAGTTCGTTAGCCTTTGGTGTTCTTGCTGCAATATCAGTTACAGTCAGAACGCCAGGAAAATTTTGTACCTTATTTTCATAAGTTACGTCACATTCTACTCTTGCATCGTCGATTAACGCTACGTTGACAAGGTGTATGCAGAGGCAATCTAACTGCCTATAGACAATTAGCTCACGCAATCCGAAGCCAAAGCGCACCACTGTTTTAATTCAAGTCCGTTATCAGATGAGTATCAGATGATCAAATGTTTCGCTTCAAATTGGAAGTGTTGGGTGATAATTTGATTTAACGATATATCGATGTTTTAACTTTCTATATATGTTATATTGATTTCGATAGTTGTTATATATGTCTTCTTGTAAATATGTTTATATGTCTTCTTTTCTTGTTCTTAATGTTAGGCGGAATTTATGACAAGTTAATTAATAATTAGCTGATAGTCTGATTGTCTTACAATATTCCTACTTTCATTTTTATTTTGTTTTTTTCTAGGTTTTAAGTACGGGTCCAGCATATACATTCTGGATCGGTCGTGACATGGGTGGCCGCTACGTTTGTACTGCTCGTACGCCAGGATTCCCTGAGGTGAGTGCAGATGCCGCTGTCTTCTTGAAAGGACCCCCGGCAGTCAGCAGCAAGAGGATACAATATGGTGCCATGGGAGAAGTCAGTCGGCTAGAATGCACTGCTTTTTCTATCCCACGCCCGGAAAGGGTGTTTTGGGCAAGAAATGGTATTGAATTGGATTTGTGTAAGTATCCAGTTATTTTTGTGGTATTAAAGGGTGAAATGGAAACCTATAAATTGGTGCAAAACACGCAATTTCGGGGGGGGGGGGGTTACTATACCCATAATTTGTTTTCTTGAGAAAATTTCCGAGCTCTGACGCAAGATCTGTTGATCATTGCTTGTAAAAGCTTTTGACTTATAAATTTGGGCACATAATAAGTTTGAAAATTTAATAGACATGCATAAAATCCTGCTCCTGAGGTTATGGAGGCACTCAAAGGGGTCTCGGAACCCACTCTGCTCCCAAGATCCCAAAATTTTCTGAGCTTATGGGCCCTTTTTGTTCAAATTATCAAAGCAAAATTATTTTTCCTTATTCCCTCCCTCCAGAAAATTCATGCGTGCGTGCGTAGCAGAGCTCTGCGAAACGGGGAAAAAATTCAACTTTTACGGTCATTTCACCTACAGTATAATGTATAACAAATAGGCTTTCGGAAATGGCTTTAGAAAAACTGCTTTAGGAAATGGTTATTTTGATTTTGTAGTGTTACAAAATTCATTTTCAAATTAAAATATAGTATAATATAGTTAAATATAATATAAATATAATTAAATATAATATGATTTATATATAATCTTTCAAAATTGTGTTATAATCTTTAATGTAATCTCTATATAATCTTTCAATAATATAATATAATATAATTTATATATAATCTTTCAAAAAACTGTTTTTTTTTCTGTTTGAGGTGCCAATCAATCGGCTTAAAAGGAGGCATAAGGAGGGAGGGGAGCTCCTGTCAACGTACCATCGGGTTAGCTTGGTGCTAACAGGTACAATATCTTTTGGTTCTAGATCTACTTAAAATATATATATTAATATATAATATATGTATAATATTATAGACAAAATAAATTAGTTTGCACTATATAACACCTAGATGAAGCCATTGCCCTCTGGCCCCCGAATCGAAAATCCAGCTACGCTGCTATCCTGAAGCATTTATGTCAAGGGTTAGGTACACGTCTTGCATTTTATTCTTGAATCTTACTAAATGTTTAATTGTCGATAAACTTTTTTTTATTCAAAAAAAGGATATCCCTGAATGTTCATTCCCTTAAAATTCGATTTTACCTATTAAAACAAATGATATTGATTGTTAATCAATATGAAAAGAATCTACAAGGAAGCTATGGAGCTTAAAAACATTTTGAGCCGTGTATTCTTTCGAAACTTATTTTCTGTTTTAGTTGACGATCACCCAGGTTGAAATAGATGTATGTAGGAAAGAGAGGTGCTTCTTACGCACCTTCAATTTAGTTTGGCGATGAAACGGCAGAACTTGTCTTGATTCTGAACCTTCTCAGAATACAATATATTAAACAAAATAAGCTCTCTTACACTACACAATGCTGAAATAAATCCCCCTCTAGAAACAGAATTCCAGTTACGTTTCTGTATTTTATTTTGGAAGCCTGCCAAATTAATGAAATCTCTCCTGTTTTCCCCCTCTCTTCAGGCCCATAGAATTACTTTTATGTATTAAAACAAATGATAGTAAAGAATAATCAATATGAAAAGAATCTTGAAATGAAACTATGGAATCTCAAAAGGGTGTAAGCATTTATGGGGCGTAGAGGTGCTCTCAAGTGTATAAGTGGCTATTTTAATCGTTTTATTGTTCTTGTAGTGAACTAGAAATCGATGGGTGAGGATTTTTCCAGGAAAATAATATTCAAAGAAAAAAATTTAACGTGCCTGTCAAGGAAGTCACGGAACAATGGTAGAGTGGTCATACTATGATGGAGGAATATTTGAAAGGGCGAAGCTCCATTATGCCTTTTTTTTTTTAACTTTATTTTATTGCGTAGGCTAAGCCGTTTAGGGATCCAAGGGGTTATTCTGAAATGGTTTGAATCTTATCTTAACCAGCGCATTATTCGAGTCTCTATTAAAAATTCTGTTCCAAAAACTTTTATCGTTAATTCTGGTGTGCCTCAGGGTTCAGTGCTTGGCCCTCTTCTTTATCTAATTTACGTTGATACCATGCGTTTTTACATATCAGATGCACTTATAACGTCTTTTGCTGATGACACGATGTTTACGATTACAGCTACTTGTCTGAACCAGTTAATTGAGAAGACAAATAAGGCCCTCGCTGAATTGATAAGTTTTACAAATTCTAGTTATTTGGTAATGAATATTTCATAAACAAATTTCGTGACATTTTGTAGAAAGGGAGTTTTATGTGTTTTAGATAATAAAGTTGTTTTTAATGGTGAATTTTTAAAGCATGTAAATGGTGTTAAATACTTGGGCTTTAGTCTTGATTTTAATTTAAGTTGGAAATCACATTGTGATCTCGTGGCAGTTAAGATTTCAAGAGGGTTGGGTGTGATAAGAAGACTGAAAAATCAACTACCGTCAAATGTTTTACTTTTACTTTATCATTCTATTGTTAGCCCTTATTTATCGTATGGTTGCATGCTATGGACTAGTAGTTTTATTTCAAGTTTTAGAAAGGTCCAAATTTTACAGAATAAAATAGTTCGTATTTTAGGTAATTATATTCAGTTTGAAAATAGCACGTTGAATTGCTTTACAAGTTTGAAAATTTTAAATATTTATCAGTTACGGGATTACCAGTTAGCAATTTTTATTTATCAATGTTTGAATAAGTGTTCACCTGAGGTATTTTGGGAAATTTTTAAAGCTAACTCATCTTATCACTGTTATGAGACTAGAAATGCGAATGACCTTGCATCGGAGCTCCGGAATACTCAACGTGCTGCGTTTCTGCCTCGTTTTGCGAGGACCGGGGTGTGGAATTCCCTCCCGGATGCTATTAGACAAGTTGATAATGTAAGCCAGCTCAAGAGTAGATTGAAGCGTTACCTTTTGGGTTATAATCTGAATGATTAGAAATTTGAATTTGATTAATGTTTGGTATGAAAATTATTTGGACAGACAAAGGTCGCATTTTCGCGAAATTACCCAGCCAAAGCGCACGGAGTCGGCTCTATAGCGTAGCTGATATTTATTGATTTTGTCATAGTTGATTTAGTTAGAAGTATCTCATTTTTTTTTCTCTCTTTACCTCTGTTGTTGCTTTTTTTTTTTTTTTTTTTTTTTTTTTTTTTTTTTTTTTTTTTTTTTTTTTTTTTTTTTTGAGTGGATGTTTTAAGGATGATATGTGATATTTCTCAATTGCGATTTCTAGAGTGTACTTCTTTTAGAGTAGGAGATGTTCTTTATGTTGATTTAGTTCAAGTGCTGATTTTTCCCCGTAAAGAGATAGTTTTATGTGGATGTAGAGCTTTATAATAATGGATTTGCAGCCATCGTAAACAAACCTTCGGGTTTTTGTAGATGGCCTCTGTAAATTTGTTTGTATTTTTTATGCTAAATAAATTAATTTGAATTTGAATTTCACTGTCAGCAAGGGCCTTGAAAAATACGCTTTAAAAAAAGAAGGAAAATAAAGACGGTAGTGTTTTTCTTCGGAAAACAGCTGCTTAATGGGAAATCAATTTGAGTGTTCTTAAACTTACAATAAAATTGCTTTAAAGTTGCGTTGATGCAACTACAGAATTGTTGTTCCCTATACAGATTGTTGTTAAGGAGTTACTGCTTTTTATAAATTTAGTATCCGGGTTATTCTACGAATAGGGCTGTTCTGATCCTAAGAATTACGAGGTTTGGGGTTTGAAGTGTCTGAAGACCGTAAAAAGTTAACCGGTCATGAAGACCGTAAAACGGTCTCTATGATGCTCCAGTGTCCTGGTAGCAGAAAAAAAAGTGGACTCCTCAGTGCTACCCATTCAAAAATATAATTTTCATTGGTTTTCTAGCCATTGGGTTGTAAATTTCCTGTTTAGGGTTTTCGACCATTCCGATGGTGTACATTTGTTTCGACCCGACGCCATTTTTGAAGGGTTTCGGGCCGTTCCTGAATCATTTACAAATGGCAATTTTTCTCGTTATTCATTTTGTTTTTTTTAACTTTTTTCAGTTTTTGGTTACTATTAGCAGTAGTTCGTTCTTTACTAGGTTGCAGCTACCGCTCAACCATGATTTCTGCAATACGAATTACTGGAAAAAATTAAGCATAATGGGCACTGTTGTTCAATTCATCGTAATTCTCAAATAATTATCAATGCTCTTTTTAGAGTAAAGAATAAATGAGAAAAAATAACCAATCGGAGGCCATTTACTCTTTACCAAATTTACTTTTTTTTTGGTTTTTTGATTTACTCGTTGAGTGTTTTGACTCTCAGCTGAAAAAAAGACTATTGAAAAAAATTAAATGACAGCGTAAATTAAGCAGCTGCAACATTTGCAAATATTTATTCTATTTCTTCTTTTAGCAAGTGACCATTATGCTGTTGTCGAAGATCTTATGGTAGATGGAATTCGAAGTACTTTGATAGTACGAGACGTATCTGATCGAGATTTTGGGTCGTACAATTGCACAGTTCTTAACTCTTACGGTGCAGATGTGGCAGAAATAGTTATGCAACAACAAAGTGAGTAATTTCGCCAACTTCCTTTTTTTTTACCAAAACTTCATCATTTTAATAAATAAATTTGACAAAAATTCAGCTAAAGATAACGTAATGGTAATATGAGAAACGATTTAATTCTAAATATTATTGCTTTAAAATTTTTATTTTGTAATAATATCCATGGAAACTTGTTTTAATTTTTTGCCCTCCTGTAAAACCATACGGTGCAGATGGCAGAAATAGTTGTGCAACAACAGAGTGGGTAATTTCGCCAACTTCCTTTTTTTTTACCAAAACTTCATCATTTTAGTAAATAAATTTGACAAAATTCAGCTAAAGATAACGTAATGGTAATATGAGAAACGATTTAATTCTAAATATTATTGCTTTAAAATTTTTATTTTGTAATAATATCCATGGAAACTTGTTTTAATTTTTTGCCCTCCTGTAAAACCATACGGTGCAGATGGCAGAAATAGTTGTGCAACAACAGAGTGGGTAATTTCGCCAACTTCCTTTTTTTTTTTTACTAAAACTTCATCATTTTAATAAATAAATTTGACAAAAATTCAGCTAAAGATAACGTAATGGTAATATGAGAAACGATTTAATTCTAAATATTATTGCTTTAAAATTTTTATTTTGTAATAATATCCATGGAAACTTGTTTTGATTTTTTGCCCTCCTGTAAAACCATAAAAATGGTATATATCACCTGTTGTATTATGACACCTGCGTTGTATGAACCCAAATCCCCAAATCTGATAATAAAAACTTTAAAATAAGTTCATAGCTTCTATGAATTCTCGATGCTATCTGACAAATTTGGAAGATAGAATTAAAGGTCAAATGTTTCCTTTAATCCTTAGAGTATCATGACGGTAAAGAATATTTCATGTGAGAAAGTAATCGCTTGCAAAGTATGGCATTCCCATTGAATCACGGATTGCAAGATTTTTTTTTTTTTTTTTTTGCGAAGTTTTTTCTCTTCCCCATCGCGTGTCAACGGTTATGACCTCACAATGCCCTGAATAGGAAATAAGGAACTGATTGGACATTTAAAGTGATGGATTGTAAATTCTCCGGCTTTTATGTAATTTTGGAACACTAACATTTATTATGAAACAAAGCCCCAGCACCTGAAGCCACTTATTAGTTGGGGGAGTGGCTTGTCTTCATTGGCGAGTTTCTTATTATTTTTAGTACCCAATTTCAGGTTCAACATGGCTATTGGTTCGGGAAGGAGATATCGTCTGATATTCTACTAAAGAGGAGACGAAGGCGTGGTCTCTTCTATTTGTTTTATCTATGAATTGAGACAAGGCGAAATTTGATTTCTGTGTTTTATTTACAAGCTCCTTCGAGTCTGGAATCCTTATGATGTTGCATCGATCAGGACAGGGCTTATGAAAGCGAAAGGTTACAAATTTTAGATACTTTAGATGTCTTCGATACTCAGCTCCCATACCCATACCCATACTCAGCTCCCAGCTAGTCTTAGCTCTGGTAGTAGCTCTTGTTACTCTAGTAACAGTTCAAGTAAAGATGTAACTTTATGAAATACGGCCACTGAAAAGAACTAGGAAAAGAAGCCTTTGGACGAAAAAGTTCCAAGAAGCCACTGAAAAGAAGCCTTTGGACGAAAAAGTTCCAAGAAGCCACTGAAAAGAAGCCTTTGGGCGAAAAAGTTCCAAGAAGCCACTGAAAAGAAGCCTTTGGATGAAAAAGTTCCAAGAAGCCACCGAAAAGAAGCCTTTGGACGAAAAAGTTCCAAGAAGCCACTGAAAAGAAGCCTTTGGACGAAAAAGTTCCAAGAAGCCACTGATTTTGGACGAAGAAGTTCCAGAAGCCACTGAAAAGAAGCCTTTGGACGCCTCCATAATCTCAAATTGGTTTTTGGATAATTTACCTAATTTTATTATTTTTTTTTTAATTTTAGTATTCTTTTTCCTAAACTCGCGGGGCAAGGGTCCTTCCAAGTTCTTTTATGCCGCTAGTGCTTTACATCGCTCAATCAAAAGGTTGCAAATAACTTTTGAATCGTCTTTTGGTGGAGAAGTTTTAAGGAAAATCTCCTCAGGAAAAAGTTCCAAATCAAAGTGCAACGTCGAACGAAGCTGTTCTTCAAGTGCTCAGTTCTTGTCATGTCAATCTTAAGTTAGGTGGACCAAGCTACATACCTTCATCACCCTTTTTACTGGGCAGTGGGGAGGGGGCACATGTAATTCGCCTTTTTATCTTTTCAAGTTCGTCCTCCTTTCCTCCTCGAAATAAATTCCCGCTTTTGATTTTGTAGTTGACACTTCTCGAAAGTGTTAAGACAAAAAAGTGGGTACTTATCAGTTATTGGAAACACATTCAAGAATTACGCCTAGGTTACATCTCAGAAAACCGGTTTCATAGCTACAAAAACAAGTGATGCATGATACAATGCATTGGACTTAAACAGAATGCACAGGGCTTGTATAATTTGGGTTATATATTTGCACATTAGGGGGGGTGGGGGTTAGGTTACGTTAGGTTGGGTTAGGCTAGGTTATCATAATCTTGTTTCTAAAGTATTATTTTATCTTCATTTTTGGTGTTTTTCCAATAACCAACAAGTACCAAAAAGTGTTTTCAGATTCAGTTAGTCTTTCTCTCTAGAGAAAGTGTAATTGCTCCATGATTGGATATAATAAATGACGACAGTAGGAACTTGTTTATAATTTGTGATTTTTTTTCAAATCCCCCCCCCCACCTCTTCCAAGGAATAACTCCTGCGTATTTGTCTGCAAAATTAACTATCTTCCTGATGTTTCTAAGATGCAAAAAAATGTATTCAGTTGTGTCTATCTTTCCAGAGACTGTATTATAGCTCTATGATATGATATTTTAAATACAGGCATTAGAATTTTATTTTCCTACAATAATTTTCCAAGTGTCTTCCCCGAGGCTTGTCCTTGTTAGTTTACGGAAACGCTGTTTAACTTTCGGCAGTCCAATTAAGGATGTACCTGGCGTAACTAGCAAAAAAGAAGTTAAATGTTATTTCAGCGAAAAATTCTCTGCATTGAAACTGTTTCTAAATTGTTTATTTTTATGAGAGCCGTTTAGGAATTAAAAAGCTTTTGCTGGAAAAGAAAAAGAGAAAGAATTAGTTCAAGTTTAACCATATATTGTCGTATAAATGCATATATTTTTATTTTTATGAGATTATTTATAAAATAATTTTGAGACGCTTGTATAGTTTTTATTTTTATAAGACCCATCAAAGAATTGAAAAGTTTTCTGTACAAAAAGAAAAGAAAAAGAGAAAGAACTAGTTCAAGTTCGACCATTTATTGTCAGTATACTTGCATATATTTTTTACTTTTAAGAGATTATTTATGAGATATTTTGTGAGACACTTCTATGATTTTTTTTTTTTTTAGTTTTTATAAGAGCCATCTAAGAATTGAAAAGATTTTGCTGGAAAAGAAAAAGAGAAAGAACTAGTTTAAGCTTTACCATATATTGTCCGTATAAATGCATATATATTCTGTATTTATGAGATTATTTATGAGATATTTTGTGAGACGTTGGTATAG
Source organism: Artemia sinica (assembly GCA_027921565.1). Lineage (NCBI taxonomy): Eukaryota > Metazoa > Arthropoda > Branchiopoda > Anostraca > Artemiidae > Artemia > Artemia sinica. Next base: position 15,331,837 of record CM051262.1, read on the forward strand.
TTTTTTTTTTTTTTTTTTTTTTTATTATAAAATCCATCAGCGAATAAAAAAAGCTTTCTGTGTAAAAAAAAAGAATGAAAAACAGAAAGAACTGGTTCAAGTTCGAACATATATTGTCCGTATACATGCATATATGTTTTATTTGTATTAGATATTTTGTGAGACAATTCTATGTTTTTTTGGTTTTTATAAGAGCCATCTAAGAATTGAAAAGATTTTGCTGGAAAAGAGAAAGAACTAGTTTAAGTTTAACCATATATTTTCTGTATAAATTCATATATTTTTATGACATTATTGTTGAGATATTTTTTGAGACGCATGTAAAGTTTTTTATTTTTATAAGAACCATCAAAGAATTGAAAAGCTTTCTGTGTAAAAAGAAAAGAAAAACAGAAAGAACTCGTTCAAGTTTGACCATTTATTGTCCGTGTACATGCATATATTTTTTATTGTTACGAGATTATTTATGAGATATTTTGTGAGACACTTCTTTTTAGTTTTTATAAGAGCCGTCATAGAATTGAAAGCTTTTTCTTGGAAAGAAAAAGAAAGATAGAAAAAACAGATCAAATTCAACCATTTATTGTTCTATACATATATTTTGCATATATTTTTGTCTTTATGAGATTATTTATGAGGTATTGTGTAAGGCATTTCTATTATTTTTTGTTTTTACAAGAGCCATCTAAGAATTAAAAATCTTTATATAATAGGAAAAGAAAAACAGAAGATTAATGCACTTTCAGCCATTTATTGTTCCGTAAGCGTGCAAATATATTTTTATTTATGAGACAATTTGTATAAAATACTGTAATGTTTTTTTTTAAAGCCACCTAGGAATTAAGCAAATTTTGACGTAAAATAAAGTAAAGTACTAGTTTAAGCTAAACCATATATTGTTCTATTTATTTACATATACTCGAAATTTGACTTGACACAGACAAGGATAAAAAAAATATATAACAATAGGAAAGCAGGAACTAGCTAAAAGATCAACACACGGCGATATTCATCTATAATTGATTATTATTTATCCGGTATATAATTTATCTAGTATTCAAATACCGAAGGATAAACTAATAAATAACCCGTATAAAACTACAACGATATACCTTATAAATTTATTATTTTACAACAAGAAAGCTACTTGTATCAATATATTTGATAAATAGAGGGCCAGAGGCACGTACATATTTTTATTATATATATTTATATATTATATTATATATTATATATATATATATATATATTATATATATATCATATATATATATATATATATATATATATAATATATATATATATATATATATATATTATATATATATATATATATATATATATATATATATATATATATATATATATATATAGATATATATATATAATATAAAAAAGCAGAAAACAGGTACATATTTTTTTATTATTTCAATCTACTTCGGATTACCTTGATAACAAATTCTTATCAACCTTGTACCTAATGAAAGTAGTTTTATTTAATATCTCCTATACAAAAGAATGACTTAAATCACCTAACTGGAATAATCCTGAAATGGGCATCGTAAACTTGGATTTCAGGTTTAAAATTTATTTCTATAACTTAGAGTGAATGTGCTAGCCAAGCCTGTTAACCTAGATTAGTTTTGAGGGCGAAGTAGATATCTGACCTGTGATGGTGTGGTAGCTGCTGGTCCTGATTAAGGACATGAAATTTTATTAGGTCTTCCGTATGACCTGGGATATGAGATAAAATTTCTGCCTCGCTTCAGTTTTTCGTAATAGCTTATAAAAACAGGTCCTGAATCATGGATGTAATCGAAGGTCTATGATCCTTAGAGTTTTCAATTTAGTTTATATGGCCCCGTAGAACCTAATCGCCCAGAAACGTGCGATGGAGTTTATTTCGGAAGCGAGGCGCTTCTCCTTTATAATGATAATATAATACTTTAGAAACAAAATTATTGGAACTACGACAACAAAATTATGGAAACCAGGCCGCGCAGAACGCATAATATTAAATACCTAAACCTTAACCTCTAACCACCTCGAAATATTAACTATTTAATTAATATATACCTACATCGTAGTTTCTCTCACTCAAAATAAGCAAATCGTGACCGATTTCAGAGAGGCAAAGCGGTTTTTGTCAAATCTTAGACAGCTTAGTTCTTGAGTGTGTTCCGTTTAACAGACAAATTCCCCAAGACTGAGTACACGTGTTTGATTCTTTTCTCGTATTTTTTTAAGATTGATAGCATTATTCTTAACTTAATTGATTGGGACAGTATGAATATCATTGACGTTTCAAGAAGGATTAGGATTCCTATTACTTACCCTCCTCCTCGATCACTGATTTTTTGGAATAAGATGTTCAACTTCGCTAAATATAAATAAAAACAATAAAATTAAATCGTTGTAATTAATTTTATACTGGATTCCTAGTCAGGTTTAGTATTTTGGGTTAAAATAGGTTATGCCCCCTGCCCCCTACCAGGCATAGGTACATGTAATTATAATCGTTATAAACAAACGATGAATATAATGTTTCGAATGTATGAATTTCTCCGTTGTTCACAATATTGGTTCCCGTAGTAATTACAGTTGATTTTTTAAAACTGTCAAAGTTTTTATTTTCGATAATATATTTGATTAAAAAAAAAAATTAAAAGAAAAGAATTGCCGTAATGCGTACAGCAACCCAAAATTTTCACCCGAGTTTTAGGTAGAAATAATGTTTCTGTTAAAACAATGGTTTTCAGTAGATTTGCCCCATCCAGCCAGGCAAATTTTGGCTCATGTAATTATTGCTATTAGTTGCAAATAATGATTATAATGCTTCTATTGCAGGAAGTTTTCCGTTGTTCACAATATTGGCTGCTGTTGTAATTGCCATTGTTTTTCTCGTGTCTTGTATGATTCTGCTAATAGTTCTGCGCAAGCGATGTAGAATGATTGGTGATGGTAAGATATATCATTCGTTTTCCTGTTTACTTTGTAAAAAAAAAAAAAAAAAAAAAAAAAAAAAAAAAAAAAAAAAAAAAAAAAAAAAAAAAAAAAAAAAAAAAAAAAAATTCGTTGATTTGTCAAAAGAAAAGAAAAAGAAGCCTTATATAAAATTGCCGATTCATTTCCCCTTTCATTCCCCATTCATCGATCCCTTAGATTCTCCCCCCTTGTGGTTTTGAAAATTCCTTTTTTGTATTTACATGAGAAAAAAAAAAAAATAAAAAACAACCCGATTGTTTCCACTAGATTTTGAAAAGCACATTTTTTTTCTTTCTTCATCAAAAATAAATAGAAAAATTCGATAAACATCAAAATGCTCCCCGCTAGATTTAAAAAAAACATATTTTTTTTCCTCGAAACTTATTAAAAATAAATTGAAAAAGGTCGAAACACAGCAAAATTTTCCTTCCTAGATTTTGAAAACTACGTTTTTTTAATGTCTACATTAAAAATAAATCGGAAAAGAAATCCTTGCCTCCTCCCCCCCCCCTATATATTTTCGAATTCGCACCACTGCTTAAAGTCTTGAATTAAAGCTGTAGGATGAATGGTGGTTTAAGTGACTCTTTTTCTCAGTGGTTTAAGGATAAATGCTCTTACCCTAGAGAAATGTAACAAAAAGTTTCAAAATAAAATATATTATCACATTGCTTCGGGAATGAAAAAGTATATTTATTTTTATTTTCTTTAAATAGTAAAATTTTCAGTTCAAACATTTAATTGACAATTGATAAATAGAACATTTGTAAGTACCAGCTGTTTTCAGTAAAGTACTAGTCAAACTTTATCGTAATGAGAGGGAGTAACAGTTCACATACTATATTTGGATGATATTTATTCCTCTCAAATTTTTAAGTTGCTCTTTACTTTCATTAGAACTTTTTATTGATTTAATCAAAGCAGTTTTTCATTAAAGATACAAATATATTCATGGAGACAATCCCTTAAAAGATTTTAGCTTTTCCTGTTTACCTTAAAATCGAAAAACAATATTTTAATGTATTTTAATTTTAACTAAAATAATATTTTAATTTTAATGTCGTGTATTAAAAACAAAAGAAGCTAACACCCCAGCTTTGAATTATATGAACTGTTTTAAGGCCAATTTGGCCGAGTAAACAGAGAAGAAGGCCATAAAAAGAGACTATAAAGTGGATGAAAAAGCTTCAAAACAAAATTTAATGTTGGTTTTAATTTCAGTATACTTCTCATTTGGTGGGAAAAAATTCTTGGATTCTTTCTTGGAGGTGGCTGTGTGATTTTTGAAAAGAAATACTTGGAAGTAACCGATATTACTGCTAGAAGAAAACTAATTACTGTACAAGATTGATTTGAATTTTTATTAGACATCTTTGTTGTAGGGGGGGGGGTCAGGTTTTAAAAAAACTTAAAATATTAATTTGGCCCGTCAGGGCTTGTACTAGTTTATATGCAAGTAAATCTTACTTAGAGGAAATTCTTGGACTTAGGGTCCATGGCCTTCCACTTTGAGAAGTTTAAAAACAAGAGACGCTTAAATTTCAAGCTCCACCTTCTATATATAGGAAATTTATAGAAATTTCTATATATAGGAAATATATATATTTCCTATATATAGGAAATATATATAGGAAATATATATTCTATATATAGGAAATATATAGAAACTCTCGTTTAAAGTATAAGGAAATCATTTGTGTTTAAACACGATTTCTCAAAAACATATTTTTTTTCTAAATAACTAGAGACTTCGTCAAAGAAGAATACAGAGATTATTGAATGAATTGAATCATCATATATCTAATGGCTAATTCTTAAACAAGAAATAAAGTAAATTAATGCTTATGTGCAAAGTTAAAAAATTAATTAAAATAAATAGAAATCTATGTTTGGTATTCAGTAATTTTTCTCAATCAATATTTTATACAGTTAATTTGTTTTTGGACGTATTTCTGTTTTGTGAAAAATTGATTCCTCAAATGGTTTATCCATCATTGAAATATTTTTTCCTAAAAAATTTTGAGACTTCATCAAAGAAAACAGGAATTATTCTAGCATAAAACACATGAATGAACTAAATTAGCATATATCTAACTAGTATTTCTTAAACAAGAAATAACTTAAATTTATTTTCATGTGAAAAGTTAAGTCCTCTTGGTACTGAATTAATAATATAAAAGCTCTACTTTGCGATGCAAATACTAAAGCCTCAAGAAAGGGGTATGAATATTAAAAGATAGTTTTGAAAGGGGATTTGATGAGAAGTAATTTTCCCGAGATATTTCCCAGAAGATAGCTACTGATATGCTCTTTTCGTATGAGTAAGAGCAGAAATTATAAACAAAATTGGGAATTATTTCATTCGGCTGGGAATCAAATGTTGTTGTTCAACCTCAAGGGCGTTTTTTTTCTGCGATACAATACGCAGAAAAAGGCAATTTTTGGCAATAGGAGGTGCCAGGTTTGATTTTGTACGAAACTGAATATATACAGTGGTTTCAATTCACGGAAATATAGAGGGTGGGGCAAAATAAATAAAACGGGGTTTGGCGATTTATTTGTATCTATGCCACAAAAAGAATTAAAGGCAATGGAAGGAAAAAGGGAACATATTCGTGGATTTAATTGTCAATAAAACAAACGTAAAGATGATATTATATTTATGACATATTTTGAAAATAAATCATTGTCTGCACAGTTTTGTTCAAACAAGTTATATTTATATAATTTTAACTATAGTTGACGATTACGTATAAAGAGGGTCGGTACGGGCTCAGCCTATCCCCCAAATGATTTTCGCTTTCCCAATAATTTCCAAAAGGGCTAGTTTTCTGATTTTTAAGAGAACTACATTTTGAGATCACAAAGCAGAGCCTGTTAGGTTAAACTTATAGGCCATTGAATCGCGCTTTTTTTTCTGTAGTCCCTATTATTCTTTGTGTCTCCTTTTATAAGCTTCCCTCCAGCTGTTTCCTTATTCCTTTGTGTCTCCTTTTACAAGTCTTCTTTCTTGAGTTTTCAAGTTTCCTTGTGAGACATTATGAAAAGGAGATCAGGATTCTTGGAACTTCATTAGAAAAACTTAAACAGGTTTATCAGATTACTTTCAGCTTACGTGTGTAAGAAGATTTTTTCGTTTTTCCCTATTTTACTTTGTTTGCTGTTTTAGGAGTCCAAATTTGATGGAAAAATTATAATAAATATGGTATTCTATATAAATAAAATATTGTATAGAAAAAAATATTTGTATAAATAAAAATATTTATATATCTATTTATGAAATATTTTCTGAGAGAATCTTTTATGAAATATGTCCTGTTTTTATGAAATTTGCATTTACTCTGAAAGAAATGTGTATATTTCACAAAATGCGTATCTGTTCCTATATTTAAGAACATGTCCGATTGTTTAATGTTGACACACAATAAAAATAATGTAGTCTGACCATTCATGCAGAGTGATAAAAAGTAATTTCGTTTAATTTTTGCAATTTTGGTGCCATCATGGAAGGGTTGTCCTATGAAGGATGGGGACCCTGCAAAACGGCTGGGGATCCTTCCTAAATCCTTCAAATCCCTTATTCTGTGAGAAGTATCGGAAAATTATGGGGAAATAAAAAAAAAATCATGAAATTTCGGGGGGGGGGATGGAGCCCCCCCCCCGTCCCTGCATACGTGCCAGCTGTAGGTAGCTAGTATATAAACGTATTTTTTTCGGAATTTAAAGATTAGTATCATTGAGAAGTGAGGAGGTAGATTTGAAAAAAGTGAATGTTGCGACAAATAATGTAGTGTGATATTTCATGAAGAGTGATTAGCGAATGAAAAGTATTTTATTGAATTTTAATTATTTTCGTGCTGCCATCTAAGGGGTGCCCTATGACGGAACGGCACCCTGCAGAACAGTTGGTCAGATGTTTGATAATGGTAATTGGTTGCAGAATACCCCAAAATAAATCTTCGTAATTTTTAACTGCTCAAGTTTAAGATTAATTGATATGATACAGATTTCAAGTATGTTGTTTATACCTGTAGGTGGTACATATATGTGGTTATTTGTTTTGGAATTTAAAAGGTTTGGTACCCCTTAGAAAGAGGAGGTGGGATAAAAAAAAATGGATGGCTGAAACAACTTTTTTTTAATAATTAAATCGAAGATGCATGAGGATAGAAATATGTATAGGCTATTTACAGGACTTAAATATTTTTTCAAATATTAAAATTATATTATACATTTTTAAATAATATATATATATATATATATATTATATATATATATATATATAACTATATATAATATATATATATATATATATATATATATATTATATATATTATATAATATATAATATATTATATATATATATCGAAAAAGGGGGGAAACGCCCTTAAAAAACCAAGTGATCTTAATGAAAATAATTTTATCAGATTAAGCATAAACAGGGAACCCTAGTGTAGAGGTTTCAAACTCCTATGTACAAAAATGTGGAATTTTGCTTTTTAGTCAGGAGAAAGATCACGGGTGTGTGTTTATTTATTTTCCCCGGGGGTGATCATATTGAACCAGTGATCGTAGAATATTGGAAGAGGGCTCATTTGATCAGAAATAAAAGTTTTAGTGTCATTTTAAATTAACCAAAATATTGGAGGGCAGCTAGGCCCCTTCCCATGCTCATTTTTTTCCCCAAATTCACACGATCCAAATTTAAGATAGCAGTTTTGTTCAGCATAGTCAAAAAATCTAATAACTATGTCTTTAAGGATGAATTAACTATAATATATATATATATATATATATATATATATTATATATATATATATATATATATATATAATATATATATATATATATATATATATATATATATATATATATATATATATTATATATATATATATATATATATATATATATATATATATATATCATATATATATATATTGTATATATACAATTAATAATTATATTTATATATAAAATGGTTTATAATCTGAAAAAGCAAATTGAATTACTTCTCAATGAATTGCTTATTGACTGTCTTCGTCTTGGTTCATTATAGGCCTAGAAAATTACTATATTTCGACGGCTGAAAAATTTAACCTCATTTCATCTTTTGAAGAATAATCAAAAGAAAGAAAAACATTTCTCCTGTCCTATCTTAGAAAGAATTCTAATTCAGTTCAGAAAGTTTGATTTGGAAGTCAGGGTGGCAATACAAGAAATTTTATGCTAGGTCAAACTGGGAAAAGGAATTTACATCATTCCCAATGATATTTTTTCTTGTAAAAACGGAAATGAGACATGGAAATTTTGTAGTTAGCTGAGCGGAAATGATTCCAAATTTCTGATGAGACGTATTTCATTCTAATTTTATTTCTAAGACGCCAAAATTTCTGCATTTCTTCTAGATAAATAAAAAAACTGTTTTCGTCCTAACACAAGTCGTTATTTCAAAACAAATCACAGGTAATTTACTATCTCTGTTTCCAATTTCATAGAAGGATTTTATACAGGGGTAAGATTTTTTTTTTGGGGGGGGGGAGCTCTTGGTTTCTTCAACAATAGAAATGGAATCAAGCTTTTTCGATTTTTTATTGATTTTTATTATTGGTCTAAATACCTTGTTGTCTAATATCAGGCTAAAAATCTTGAACTGAGCATAAAGAATTCTTTAGGGAGGGGTGGGGATAAATTTTTCACCCCTTGAAAATACAGTAGGCTAATTTGCAAGGCCTATAATGGACCTAGAGCAAATGACTTGTCTTTGAAAAAAAGTTCTTTCAGTAAACTGAACTTTTTGACATGTTCTTTTTATGATGCTTTAAATTAGTCTAAAAATATTAATATTGATCTTAAAATCTAAACATTGGTCTTAAAGTTTATAGCCTTATTTTAAAACCTGAAAAGTCAGTCTAAAAATCTCGAAAACACTATTAGTGTGTTTTAGTGTCAGGCAGTCAATATTTGCATATCTACTTTATAAATAATAATGAAATATTTCTCGTTTCCTCTACCAATGATATTTCACCCTCTCATAATTTTTCCTCCTAGTTTTGTCTTTCAAATTCCATATTCTATTATTTAACTTTTTTTGTCATTTATGTGTTGAAAGTAATTTTGTCGTGCACCTGTTTTAAGTGCCTTAATTACACAGGCCATGGTGTTAAGATCAGTAGCGGTTTTAGGTCTCATAATTTGGGGGGAGGGGGTGCAAGGTCTACCATAGGAGTGTAAAAATTTAAAACAAAAGGAAACGTTTGTAAAACTGGGAGTAGCAGCTGCCCTACCCCTGCCCAGGCCTAGAACCACTACTGGTTAAGCCCTCCCATAATTTTATGACTGGTTATCTTAGACCTACTGACCTTATTTTGATTTGACTCCAAATACAGCTGAAATTATATCAGAAAAATTGAGACAAGCTTGATTCATTCGGATGGCAAGTACAAGACCCAAAACTATGACGATCAAAAGACGACAAAGGGCGTATCAGAAGACGGTCCCAAAATGAACCACTTTTAGGCTAATTAACGTTGTCTACCGTGCACTTTGCTCTAATTTGGCGCCCGGCGTGCCGTAATAAAGGAGATTTGTATGGAAATAAATAATCTTAGTGTCTAGTAATATAAGGTCTCTCTGTTAGCCCTTCGTCCGTTCTAATGTGCCCTAAGGATTTGGATGTGACGGCCACATAAATAACAATCAGTTCAAATGCTGTTAATTCAAAAGATGCTGTGTCATATTTTCTGTAAAATTAGGATTTATAGTCTGCCCCAAGAGTATGGGTAACTTATTAAGAGAGGGAACTGGGGCTAGTGTCAACAAAAGAAAAACTGCGCCATCTGGCGTTTGGCGACACTTAGAATTTTTTCAAGCTTCTTAATCGTTTTCTGTCAGGAACTGAGATTAGACATTTATTTCTAAATTTGAAAAATTATATTAATTATTCTTATTATTATATTGAAAAAAAATGCCGAATTTGGAGAACGCTAGATGGTGTTGATGTTTTTTTTTGTCGGCACTAGCACCAGTTCCCTCTCTTATAAGTTACCCATACTCTTTGGTCTACTCCTCAAAAGATATTGTCGATTGGTTAAATCCTTTGTTAAATATCACCTATTTTTCACTATTAAACTATTATTGTCTTGTTTTTATTAACATTTTTGCCTTTATTAACAATCATTGTTGGTGGCTATCATAAATTTTTTTCATAAAACTAAATATTATAATAGAATATTTCTAACAACTTTAAAACGCTATTAATTATTGTAAATTATCGTTAGAAATTACACAATAATATTGTTACTAACAATTGTTATTAAAAATCATTTACGTATCATCTCTTTTTGGCTCTGAAGATATTTAAACGCTTAAACTCGACCAAAATGCGTTATATCCTCTTTTCTCATTAATTGAACATAGCTATGAAATGGAACTTTATTCTTTGTGAATAAACGTGTTTTTTTTCTAGATCTTCATGCTATAAGTCAATCAGTTCACTTCCCAAGTATTTCTAACTATGTTCTTATATCTTGCACTTTTTTAATGCTTCCTTGGACAAACAAAACAGTAACAAAAAAAGTAACAAAATTTATTTTCCGGTTTCCCCTCTATATATATATATATATATATATATATATATATATTATATATATATATAATATATATATATATATATATATATATATATATATATATATTATATATATATATATATATATATATATATATATTATATATATTATATATATATTATATATATATATATATATATATATATATATATATATATATATATATATATATATATATATATATATTATATATATATATATATATATATATATATATATATATATATATATATATATATATTAAGTATAACATTAAAAATCACAAAAATGTATAAAGTATATCACGCTTAAAAATTTATCAAATAAAAAATTATATATAATATATAATGTAGTTAAATCTGAAATTAATATTGGTTAACGTAACACCTTTTGAGCTATTGCAGTTAATTCGGTCTACAACACATTTCGAATGTTTTTCTATATTGTAAATTGACTGTTTCTTCGTTTTCTAGAAAAAGAGAAATCAGGAGAAAAGCAGAGTTCCGGACATTCCGATCGATCATCGAATAATGAATCAGTTCTTAAAGTTGAAGTTCGAACTAATTCTTCATGCAGTAATCAAGGCTCTGACGAGTTTGACAATTCTAGTGACCATGTTACACCTAAGTTGAACGGTGACTCGCTGTATAGATACTCGGATCATTTTCCCGATACGTTTTGTTCCGCCACCGGTAAGTGTTTACCTTAAATCTAGATCTTCATTCGACTTGAATTTCGTATTCATAGCCGGTTTATGTTGCCTGGTGAAAAAAAATATTCATGGGGGAAACATTCGATCCACTGGTATTAGTAGTTATGTTTAGTTTGCTTCTTTTTCAAATTAAAGTTCGCAAAGTCGAATCTCGGGTCGGCAAAATTATTATTATTTAAATAATGAAATAATAATGTTGCAAATAATTTTATTGTAATGTCCTGTCCATGCAATGGTATAACTTGCCATTATCATGGCCTAAAGCTTACATCTGGCATTTTCTTACCTCTTCGATAATGGCCAGAAACCGTTTTCTTAGCTGCTCTCAAAGGGAAGTAGACCAGGAAGATGAAAGTGCAATTGATTAATTTAGTATATGTAATTAATTGAGGGATTACTACGAAATTAGTTAATTTAGTAAGTATAATTAATGGATTGACTAAATTGTAATTGATTAAATAAGATTGATTAAATTGATGCAATTGATTGATTTAGTAATTATAAGTAGTTGTGATTGATAGATTGTAATTTAGTATAATTTATTGAATTACTGGCCCTCCCTTTGAGAAGGGATTAGCAAACGGTTTTGTTCATTATCTCAGAAGGGTGGAAATGGCTAATGCAACTTCTAGGTGTTACAGCGGCCAAATGCCTTTTACGGTATTCTTTTTACTGACAGTTATTCAAAAGAGTTTTTTTTTAAATAGAAATGTTCTATGCAGGTGATAATTTTGCTTTCAAACCGTCACAACGGAAGGAATTCATACAGCGACGAGGGCTGCGCATTTACGAATATTTCTAGGGGAGTGGGGCAAGAATTTTTTTTCTTCTTTGAAGAGCATGCAATAAAGTTATTTTCTCAAATCTAGGGGGAGGACAGTTTAGTGTTTTTTTTTACCAATATGAATATGTTTATTTTTCGAAATATGTGGGGAGGTGGGGGGGGGGGGGTAACTGTCCCTAAGAAGGGCAATTATCCCTCCCTAACAGTTTAAAATTGCCCCTTCCAGCAATTTAAAAAGGAAAGCAGCTTTATCAGACAGCAGTGTTATTTCAAAATTTGAATCTCTGCAGCAAAAATGAAGATTTATTTTTAAATATTCTTTGTAATAAAAGAGTTCTTTATCATCTATAAACACACTCTTTACGCTGTTTTCAATATGAAGGAAAGCAGCGATTTAGAAAAAGTAGCTTTGTCAGATAGCAGAGACTGCCAATTTTAAGTTAATCCAGCAGAAAAAAGCTTTTATTTTAAAACATTCTTTATATAAAAGAGGGTTTTATCCTCTCAAAACACACTCTTTGCGACGTTTTTTAATTTGAAAGAAAGCAGTGATGACGTTTTTAATTTGAAAGAAAGTAGTGATTTAGAAAAAACAGCTTTGTCAGATAGTAGAGACTGCCAATTTTAAGTTAATCCAGCAGAAAAAAGCTTTTATTTTAAAACACTCTTTATATAAAAGAGGGTTTATCCTCTCAAAACACACTCTTTGCGACGTTTTTTAATTTGAAAGAAAGCAGTGATGACGTTTTTAATTTGAAAGAAAGTAGTGCTTTAGTAAAAACAGCTTTGTCAGATAGTAGAGACTGCCAAATTTTAAGTTAATCCAGCAGAAAAAAGCTTTTATTTTAAAACATTCTTTATATAAAAGAGGGTTTTATCCTCTCAAAACACACTCTTTGCGACGTTTTTTAATTTGAAAGAAAGCAGTGATGACGTTTTTAATTTGAAAGAAAGTAGTGCTTTAGTAAAAACAGCTTTGTCAGATAGTAGAGACTGCCAAATTTTAAGTTAATCCAGCAGAAAAAAGCTTTTATTTTAAAACACTCTTTATATAAAAGAGGGTTTATCCTCTCAAAACACACTCTTTGCGACGTTTTTTAATTTGAAAGAAAGCAGTGATGACGTTTTTAATTTGAAAGAAAGTAGTGATTTAGAAAAAACAGCTTTGTCAGATAGTAGAGACTGCCAAATTTTAAGTTAATCCAGCAGAAAAAAGCTTTTATTTTAAAACTCTTTGTTTAAAAGAGTATTTTATAATCTATAAAACACTGTTTACGTCGTTCTCTATAGAAAGAAAGCAGCGATTTTGAAAAAGCAGCTTTGTCAGAAACAGAGACTGCCAAGTTTTTTTAGTTAATCCAGCAGAAAGAAGCTTTTATTTTAAAACACTTTATATAAAAGAGTGTTTTATTCTTAGCAAACACACTCTTAGCGCTGTTTTTAATTTGAAAGAAAAAAGTGATTTTGAAAAAGCAGCATTGTCAGATAGCAGAGCCCATAATGTTTTTAAATTAATACAGTAGAAAGAAAGCTTTTATTTAAACACTCTTTCTATAAAAGAGGGTTTTTTCCTCTTCAAAAACACTTTTTGCGCTGTATTCAATTTTAAAAAGCAACAATTAAGAAAGACAGTGTTGTCAAATAGCTGTGCCACTAGAAAACTTGAATTAGTGAGCCAAAAATAAATGTAGATTTTGCAATAAATGTCATCAGTAAATGACGCTCCTCTCCTTTCCAAGATATCCCCTTCTGGAATAATAAGATCCATTCAAAACCGTGAACTTTAAGAGTATCTTCCAGCTATAAGTTGTTAAGTATCGTTCTCCTATTTATTGAGCTGTTTCCTTAACTTATAAATCCTTATATTTATGCAAATAGCTTCACAAAATGACTAGGAAAGCACACATCCCTCATTATCCTTAGGCAAAGTACTGTGAGATACTATTCTGTCCTTAATTACTCATTTGCAATTAGGGCATGTTGTATTAATATTCCTCTTGAATAATTTCCCCCTCAAGCTCTCTTATGCGGCTAGATTTAAACTCGAGGATTTTCGATCAAACGGTGCCACTCATCTTGTCCTTTTCGTAGACTTAAGTAAACATGTCGTAGACATAGCCTTTACCTCATTCAAGGTCATGCTAAATGTCATATTTAATGGCCACAAGGTCACATAATTCAAAGTCATACTAAATGCCCCCCCCAAAAAAAGAATATTGATAACCGTTCTTTGGGCCTACTAGGCTACATGGAAAATGACGATGTGCCGAAAATGATTTATTTGGGTCATAATTTTTTATTTATCTTATGGGGGGGGGGGGTATCTTTAACCAGTTTTATATGAATTCTTGTTTTGAAACATTTAATTCAGAATCCTCCCTTTTAGCGATTTAATTAGCTTTTTTGATCTCTTTGTAAACTTTGCTAGTTTTATTATATATTTTTGACAATGTTATGATGGGGGCCGCTCCCTGGAAAATTTCCACAGACCCCCCCCCCATGGAAAATTAACCCTCACCTCGAAAAACTCATCCTCGGAAATTCTCCCTCCCCCCATGGGAAATTCTCCCATACACAAAATTGAGCAGTCACAGAAAAAGTACAAAATACAAAAGCACCAGATATAAAAAAGGCTCTAGGACAGGGGCTGGTTGGTCTCCTATTACTTTTGACTTAAAAAGAAGAGGACTAAAACTCTCAGTTTCCAATCGAATGAGCCCCCTCCCAAGTTTATACTACCACATTTTTCTGGTTAAATTGAATCTGGTAAAAAAAAATAATAATAATACATTGAAGCCTTAGGGTCCTCTACTTTAGGCAACGCTTGACTAATGCCTACTAATCTGGTTTGTTTCGTTTGAACTTTTGCTCAGAAAATTTTTGCTCCATTAAGTAATTTTCAATTTGGTTACTGAAAAAGGCTTATTAAATTTCATTAAACAATCAGACATCTGGTCATTTTCTTACCCCTTAGGACATTTTGAGGTACCCATTACAGGTACCATTACCCCATTTTGTACCCCATTTGAGGTAACCATTTTCTACTTTCTTTGTGGCTGCTCATATTGGATATGGGATAATTTTAGTGGGCTGGGAGAATTTCCCAGGGGATTTTCCGCGGAGTGAATTTTCTAGGGGAGTTTTCTGCGGGAGGGGGGTAATTTTTCGTGATTTATTTTGCGGGGGACGCCTAGCACCATTATGACTTTCTCTCCTTTTATCTTACCGATTCCTGTCACATTACGCCTTGACCAGATTCTCTCAATGAATGATTCAGTTTTGTGTGGTGCTTTTTTGTGTAAATGAAGTCTTTAACCAGTTTCACATAAATTTTTGTTTTGAACCATTTTATGTTTTTGATGCCAAATTGTTAACCCTTCTTTCAGTTTTTTTTTTTTTTTTATTTTTTTTTCTGTTGGTGTTTCTTTTTATCCTCCTTGTTATATTTTTTCTTAGTTTGGACTCTGAAATGCGAATTCGTCCCATCTGAACTCGTAATAGGCATTTTTTTCGAAATGGATATCTTTTCATGGTTAATAACCGTAAATTTTGAAAAAAAAACTGTTTATCAAAAAAAGAAGATAAATAAAAACAAAGAAAAACCGTTAAATGACTGTTCTAGTCTTTTTGCACAGGGAGATTAAGATCCTATTCGTGTTGAGATTTTACTAATACCGAGATGTAACTAGCGCTAATTTGAGCATATCAGAATTTTTAATAGTATTTTTCAGCCAATGAAGAAATCATGTGAAAAATCTGATTGGTTAAAATTAGCTGAATCTATGTATTAGTTAAATCTCATTGCGTACGGGCATTAAAAAGAAGAATTTCTGAAATGAAGCTTCCCATGACAGTACATAAAAGAAAAAAAATTAAGAACCAGATACTTTGTTCATAGGATCAGTGGTCATTATCAAAAGAAGATAAAACAGGAGAACGAAAACCGACAATAAAACGTGGGCCGTTGTATTCCCCGAACACCCCCCCCCCCTTTCTTGTTTTATACCGGGGGGATTTTACGCAGGATGGGTGGGGGCTCCAGGGAGAAAATTCTTAGCGCCAGTATAGTTATATCAATGTATACCGGTCTTGATAACGATAAAAATCCCGGAACTAGAGATACAGAGTTTCCGTTCTCATTGGAAGAGGTTGGGACTTGTCATTTTCTGTTTAGTCCTATTCTGGTAAGTTAAATGAAACTTTTCATGGATTCTGCAGAACTTCAGTGGAAATACAGTAATTCTAAGAAATATTTCCTATCATAAATATACCTCTAGCCAAGACCGTATCCAGGGGGGAATACCTGGTTTGAGTCCCCCCTTCAAAAGAAAATTGTCCGACTCATGAAAACAAAAATACATATAAAAAAATCTTTGATGTGTTTTTTTTAAGTTTTTATGTATCCATCCCCACAACAGAAATCCTGGATGCGCCCTTGTCCACAGGCTACTAGTTTTGGAACTTTGAATCCTTATCTGCGACTATTTAATTAATCTATTTGTATTGATTTCTTGCATGTCCAGCTTATTTTAATTTTTCTAGTTTTACAGGAGAAGGATGTCTCATTTATTTCTGTTATGATATTTCCTCTGTTATTATGTATGTTGTATCACAGAGAATTTTTGTTTTCAGGATGGACAGACAAATGTTGGCTATTACAGTTACCAAGACCTGGATCCAGTGAACTTGTCCGCAAGTCGGAACTCCTTATACATGCAAACCCTGAAAAACGGGACAGGAACAGTAATAAACCCCCATTTCTCCGCCAAATACGGCAATCCGTACCTTAGAAACTCTTCCACCTCCCTACCTCCTCCTACTCATACTGTGGGGTTGCCACTCCCCACTCGGGGGATAAGTGCCGTGCCACAGTCTAGAAACTCTCAATTTATCACTGCTAGTAACCAACAGTTATTAAAGCCAGGGACCTTAGCCACTCATGTTTGATGTACAGTGTTGTGAATAATTGTATATTTTGGCCAGAGATGGTAATAGTGACTATTTTGTAACTATATGTGCTAAAGTTTTATACTACCTGACATCTTGTTATTCGTTATTGTATTATGTGCCTCTGATGTATGTGAATTTCTTAGCACGAGTACTTTTATGCTTTTTTTGCTCACTCATTTTTTAAAAATTCTATTCTGTTACCCGAATTCTAGTTAATTTTATTTGTTTGGTTTAAAATTCTGAAACATTTGAATTGTATAGACAATGGAAGGTAATGTAAGAAACAACATTTTAAAACCCAAAGTGCATTTTCAGGCTTAAATATTTATACAAATGAACTCTTTGAAACTGAAATAAGTTTCTCGGCGGAGGGGGAGTCCCTCCCTTGTATGCCAGTTTAGACTCAAAGTCCTCAGATATGTGAAAAAGAAAGGATATTAGTCATAAAAACACATTATATTTTAAAAATAGCTGAATTGTAAAGAAAATGAAAGAAATTATATGAATAGCTTAGAAAAGAAGAAAATTAAGGAAACTTAGAAAATTAGAAGGAAACTTAGAAAATTAAGCCAACCAGGAGCCATACTAAGCTAGCTACTAAAAGCCATGCTAAAATAATATCAGGCTATCAAAGAAATTAGAAATGAAAAAAAATAATCTGTCCAAGTTAATTTATAAATCCTCCTAGGCAATCTCCAAAGTTTTGTGTCACTTGCCACTTTGAAATTTTGAAGATCCCCAAAGTTTTTCTTATAATTCAGAGTAAAGCTTACAGATAATTGAGACTATACCAAATTCGAATTGTACGGAAAATATGTGAATTATAAGGAATATTTAAGAAAATATAGCAGCAATTGTAAGAATCTCAAGTCTTAAATATAATATAAATAATATAGCCTATAAAGTCTAGAATAGAGGTAAATTGATAATTAAGGCTAATAGGCTAGTAACTGCTATTAGAAAAGGCTACGCTAGAAAGATAAGTTAATTCGAGAAATTCTTGTCTTTAATCAGAGAAATTGAAAAGTGAATTTAATCAGAAATTAATCACGGAAATTGGAAAGAATTGGCTCTTCGACATAAATCGATAAAGATGCATTGTAATTTTTTTTTTTTTTTTGGCTATATTTTGGCAAAGCGATATTCTTAACCCTCGTATCCAATTTCAAGAATTTGAGAACACTGTTTTATACTAATCCATATTAAGTGTTTTTTTTTTATCTCAAATTGTGCCTTCATGCCTAGGCCGTATTATAGTCACACTTGTCGATAAAATCGAAATTACGGACGACTACAGTGCCTATTATGTACACCGTTCGTAATATCTGGATTTGAACACTGTTCAACCTCCAAGCATATAATTCTTTATTCAACAATCAGAGTCGAGATGTCAGGCATCATTTTTTGAAGCTTGACATAATGAATGCTTGGAACAGAAATTTTTCTATCTGTAGCAGAAATTTGACAAAGTTAAGAAGACGTAGTATTAGTAGAGACCAGTTGGAAATAAATTAAAAACAAACAAATGCATAAACCATTATTCATGAGTCGATTTTCTTTTTACCTAACATCATCTTTTCCTCTCCGTTGTATTCCCAATTTAAGCAACATAGTCTTCTTACAGATTCTAAACAAATATTACAAAATTTAAAACAAATTTAAACCAATTTCTTGCAATTTTAAATTTCTGCATATGAAATACAAGTGTGGCGCTAAAATAAAATAACAAATTTAGAAAAATAAAAAAAAGTAATTCATAAATTTGGCTTCTTATCGACAGATGTGACTATGGTGTGACTCGGGCATATAGTTTTATTGATCGTTCTCCTTAATGGTTTTGATTTAGCATGTTTTGTATCATATTCTAGTCGAAAGTGTTTAAAGTTTTTTATATTCTATTATAGTCAACAATAGTTACAATTGTGTATTTTATTATAATTAGACGTAGTTTTATTTTTAACAGCTGCGTTTTGTTATAAAAACTCCACCAGTTACATCTTTTTAAATAAGGTTAGATAATTTCACTATGAAGATGGATCAGAATCGTATAGGAATCGGGAACATCGGTCTTTTTGTCGTAGCTTTCTCCAGTCATTGCAAAAACTTCCGATAACCTTTTTTTTTTTTTTTTTAACTAGGAATATTCACCTTGAGAAGGTCGACTTTTTTTTATGTAAAATAAAAACTTAACGGATTCTAATATGGGGATCAAGGCCATGTCCAGAGGGTACCAGGTTGGCCCCCCCCCCCCCCGAAATTCTTCTTCCGACTCGTAAAAACGTAGCAAAAATCAGTACTTTTCAGTTGGAAGCCGAAGAACTCTTCGGTTGAATACAGCAGCTCTTTTTAACCATTAAAATAGCTTTTTTTTTTCTTTTTTGAAATAAATGATCGCAATCATAGGATATAATCTTCAATATAAACCTTAATGATGGGAAAGTTTGACCAAACCCTAATTGTCACCCAGTCTCCAGAAAATGTTCCTATTAAGCATAAATTTGTCAAATCTCTAAGTTGAATGCAGAGGACCAACCCCCCCCCCCCCGCTCACAATGGTCCATCTGTTTAAGAATACTGTGAAAGTAACAAAATGGGAAACAATTCATATTCAATAAGAACTTTATAGAGGACTGATGACGTCGAAGCGTGAGTCTCCTTTTATATAGCAGGGGACTTACGGGTTGCCTAGGCTGCCACTCTTTGGATTTTGTTAAATTCTTAACTTGATGAGGAGATAGTTGCTGCTTTGGTAGCCTTTGTTAATAGTATCGACGTAATCATGGGTATCAATAGTTAAATTTTGCCAGGGGGTATTGTATTTTTGAGAAGAAAAAGTATGACCCCTTTCAAGCTTTGTAATCGTTTGTCTGTCTGGAACTGAGATCAGACACTTACTATTACCCTAATTTTACCGATTACACTAATTAATCTAATTATCCTTATTTTTACACTGAAAAAATTCCAGGTGTCACTAAGCTTTAGAGCGTTGATAGTTTTTTTGTCGACGGTACCGCCAGTTCCCGCTCTTATAAGTTATCCCTAATCTTTGGGTATGCTAATAACCCTAATGGTTTAGGGGGAACCTTTATACTATAGCTTATGTGTGGAGAAAATAATGAACGCCGAAACTTAATAAAAAATTTAGGGGCCTTGTCTAGCATTATAAAGAGAAAGCTTTGTTCCATTCTTAATCCCCATAAGTCTTTTTGACGTCTTGGATTTCTTTCTCTCTTGGTCTCTGGAGTGATTTTTGACTTCTTAGCTCCAGTAATCCTCTTAGAATGATTTTTATTTGTGATTTTACATTCGAATTAGTAAGAAAAGCATTTTAGATATGGCCTAAATCCTGAACTAGTTTCAATAATACTCTAGTTTACTTAAATCTTGATCGGCTTATATACGCTACTATGATAGGCTGATTAAAAACGTGATATTTTTCAAATATGGTGTCCGATTCTCAATTTCTGTCGACAACCATTTTGGCAAAGACAGTGGATAGAACATACTAAGCCAGTTTGAATCAGCATCGTTTTTAACACGAGAGGGAATTTGCCGTTTTTTGTTTTTGGTTTTTTATTCTATCGGCAAATTGGGCATTCGATTTGTAAAACCTTGATTTTGAAGCATTCCAGGTCTTTGCGGTAATTCAATAAGTGTTATGTTACACGGCAACGTTGTGCGGATCAACGAGTATGGATAGCTTATCAGAATGGAAACTGGAGTTAGAACTGGAAAAAATCACCAACGCCATCTAGCATTTAGTGTTTATCGGCATTTTTCAAAATTTGTAATTGTATTTTTTTTTTAGAAAAATAGATCAAACACTTATTACTACACCAATTTTACCTTATTGCTACTCTGAAAAAAATTCCAAAAAACGCCGAAAGTTAGATGCTGTTGGCGATTTGTGTGGCGACACTACTGCTAATAATTTCACCTTATTACTACTCTGTAAAAATTCCAAACACTAGATGGCGTTGATGATTTTTTTTTTATGTCAAATCTCAATGAGAAATCTCACATAATTTCTTTTGAATTATCGTACCTAAAGAATGTTGGAAGGAGTGTTAGCGGGTTGTGGGACATTTCTTACAATAGTTGTTAGAAAAGTCTACATATTTGCTGCATCTGTTAATTAGTCTATTAATACTTTTTATTAGAACTACTAATTGAAACTAATTAATATACTTGTTATGTTACATTTCATTATCATTACCTTATTAAAGATAATGATTATTACCTATTAAATCACCTACATTATTAATTACCTACTTTATCAATACATATTAAAGGTAATTCCTTATGAAAGGAATTTTATAACATCCTTCAAAAGTGAAATATCAAGTCAAATTCGTAAAAAGCCAATTTAGATTACAAGTTTTTTTTTTAGTTATTTTATTTTTTAACCTAATATCCTGACACTACAATAGGTCATATAGAAGCTTATGTCAATCATGAAACTAGTATAAGTTTAGGAGTTAACTAAAACGTGTTTTAGCACTTGTTGTTTACGTTTTTTTTTGAAAAGTTCCTTCACTTTTGTATATGTTTTTAGTTTCATTGTATTTTGTGCCATTTTAGCCAGCGGTTTTTCATTGTACCGAATTTGTTGCGTATCAGATAAATATCATTCTAATGTGCTTTATGCTAAGTATATTCTATATATTTTAATCTAGCTTAACAATAGGATATCGTATTTTAAATTTTAAGTGAGCCATTAAAAGACCAATTTCACCAAGCGTAGGAAAAAATTAACAATAAAAAATATATTCATTATCGGTTTTATTTTGGTGTACCCATAATAAAAAAAAATATATTTTCAGGATTTTTAATCCTTGAAAATATTTTTATTTTCTTTAAATTAAAGGATTAAAGGATTAATTAATCCTTTTAATTAATTAAAATTTATTAATTAATTTTAATATAAATTAAAATATTATATTTAAATTAATTTTTAATAGACCAATTTCAACCTAATATTCAAAACCTAATATTTAAATTAAAAGGATTAAGGAAACTTAATCCTTGTAAACCAAATTTACAAAATATTAATTATTGTGAATATCCTCTATGTTTTAATCCATTTAAAAAAAAAAAAAAAAACCACAGAATATTCGTATTTTTATATCGTTACGTGACCCATCCAGAGGCCAAATTGACCAGAGAGAGAGAGAGAGAGAGAGAGAGA
The DNA here is from genome assembly GCA_027921565.1 of Artemia sinica. Classification (NCBI taxonomy): domain Eukaryota; kingdom Metazoa; phylum Arthropoda; class Branchiopoda; order Anostraca; family Artemiidae; genus Artemia; species Artemia sinica. The sequence continues at coordinate 15,354,066 of CM051262.1, forward strand.
GAGAGAGAGAGAGAGAGAGAGAGAGAGAGAGAGAGAGGAGAGAGAGAGAGAGAGAGAGAGAGAGAGAGAGAGAGAGAGAGAGAGAGAGAGAGATGCTATTAAAATTGAGGGTTTGTCAACTTTTAGAAATCACGTACACAGGTGTTGCGTGCCAAGTGCTGTGGGGAAGTGTGGTGGAGCTGTGTGGCACACGTGGTGCTCTGGGATGCACACCACCAGTGGCGGGAATTGTGGCAACCCCTTGATTAAAGAAAATAGTGTGAGGACGGAACAAAATTCAAAGCTTTTTAATGCAACACACCTCAGCACCATTCCTTATTCACATAAAAGATTATTGATTCATCCAAATAAAAAATAGTTTTTACTCCACCCTCCATTACTTTGCTCAATTTTAACAATTTTTAGTTGGGAGTTTGTGACAATTGCTTTATAACATAAAAGCAAAATAAACTTATTTAATAATGAAATGATGACTGCTAATTAACAAATAACCCTAATAAGCAAATAAACAAAATATATGTGACATTTTGATGAATTTTTTAGTTAAGCCACACTTAGAAAATCTAAGGAACTGATTTAGAGGAGGGTAGGTTGAACAAACTTCCGAAAAACATTCCCCCTCTTTTCTAAACTTTTAGGCTCCTACTTAAAAAGATATTTTTTACATTTCCCTATATTTTTTAGTCATTAAAAGCTCTTTGCTAGGGTGTTAACACCCCCTCCCCTTATTTGAGACTTAAGAAAGATGGTACATTTATTACCTCCCCCCTCAGGCCCAGCTTTCTCAAAATATGTATTTGTTTTAATCCATAAAGGGGGCCTGGAAAAACTTTTTGTGTTTTGAACTACCCCCCCCCCCCACCAGCACCTAAAAAAATGCTTTCTTCTTGGGCTCCCAAGGAAAAAAATGAATTAAGTTCGTATTTCTGAGCCTCATGTTCCATAAATTTTATTCTTACTAGCAACTATTTTTTTGTGTCACGTCACGTTCAGCTTAATAAAATATTAAATAAAAATCAATCTTATTTCTCATTAAAATTTATTAAACATGTACTAAGATGCCATCTGTTCATTAATAAAAATTGCTAATAAATTTGGGAATGAATTCTTGGAAGTCAACTTTAGAAATTACGTTGGATCTCTATGTCTTCACTAATTGATTTATCTGGTTTTTTAATTACTAAACATTTCAAGATGAATAACTGATGGGGGGTGGGGGGTTAAAGTTTTCTTTCTTCTCTCAAAATATGTATTGACTAACAATTTTTAAAGTGAAACATAAAAAAGTACCGTTTTGGGAACCCCCGAAATTTCTTCTATTCCTTACTGTGTTTTTGTCTTATGTTGTTAACTTAATAGAGGGATGTCAACTCGTTGATATTGCAATTAATTCAGGATTACTTTTGACTGGGAGAAAAAAAGGGGAGAAAACGAACAGAAATTATTCCGTATATGAAAGGGGCTTTCCCCTCCTCAACGCCTCGCTCTTTACGCTAAAGTTTTTTATTGTTTTAAAAAATTAAGTTGTGAGACAGAGTCAAACTTTAGCGTAAAGAGCGAGGCGTTGAGGAGGGGACAGCCCCTTTCATATACGGAATAATTTCTGTTCGTTTTAAGTTTTATTGTCGCTCCTTACTTTGACTGAATTTGATCTTTTCTAGGATGGGAGGGAGGATTGGAGGAAGTTCTGCTTAATACCATGAGAGCTTATTTGTTATTTACTTAACTTTCCCAAGAAAACATTATCTTATTCTAGTTAAAAAACTAAGTCAAATCAGGTTACGAAAATGGAACTTTTTCGGTGGATGGGGGGGAGGGGCACTAACCCATAAGACTTAATTATGATATAGTAGATTCTCGGAGGTTAAATTTAATGTAGCACAGACATGCAGGGATACAAATATTTTTTTTACTTTTTTCTTTGGGGGGGGGGATAAGAAATGGATAATTTGAATAAGAGGTGCACACAATTTGGTTTTTTATATGGGGGGAGGGGCTCTTGTGTATGTCCCATTTATTTATGTGTCAAATTTTCTTTTTCCAAAACCAAAAGCTTTTTTAAACTAACTTAATGTTAGAGTTAATATTCTGAAACAATAAACTGCAATCTATAATATGTTTTCCTTTAATTGTTCTTTTTTCCCAGTGCAGTTCCTAAATTGGACTTACCATTCCACTTTTTTTGTATTTAATACATTTCTTGAGGGTGGAGTGAAATAAATAGATGTTTGTAGGGTATGTAATGGATTGCAAAATAAGGAAATATCAACTTGGGTATTCTAAAACCGAACAAAAAATTGGTATTCAAGAAGACCATTGAAAAACCACCTCCTTAAAATTGGAATGAAAATAGCTTACAATGGTATTTTTTAACTTTTCGATATCAGAAGTGAATACGCTATTTGAACAATGTGACGGTGCTAATATAATAATACACATTAGCTTTTAGACTCAAACGTCATTAATACGTAAATTAACAATGACAATGAAATATTAATAATGTAGTTTTTACTACAGTCATTCATTACAAATTAGTAATTAAGTTAATTAGTAGCGCTTTATTAAAGTTAGAGTTTTGTACTTTGAAGGTGCTGAATCTAAAATTCAGAAATCCTTCCAAATTTCACTAAATGTGTACGCAATTTGACTGTATTATCCGATTATATTATTTTAAGTCATTGCCAGGAAGTAAATTAATAGGAATTGAAATAATAAATAAATTGTCTTGTATTTTTTCCTAACAATTAGACATTTTACATAATTGTTTTAAATACGAGGTCAAACATGGCGATCTTTTTGAGGCTCGAAAGTTAGGTCGAAGCAAAATATTAAGCATATTAAATACACAACTCAATTATCAGGGCTTGGAGTTAGCTCTGCTCGTTGGTGTCAATTTGTACTAATGTCATACGTCTTGACTTCTAATTGGCGGCCTGCATTTTTCAGTGGCTTGCTCGGCCGAAAATTTGTTTAAAAATTCTTTTACTTTTGGCTATACTGATTTAAAAAAATTCGTTTCCCCAATTAGAATTTTGGGATTAGTCTAATCAGGCATCAATAAATGCGGTGAACTGGGTTTTTGAATCTTGCACATCGATTAGGGACGTCTGAGAATGACTGATTTATCCTGGTCCAAAACGCTGTATAGCTTTTTTTATAGCTGACTACATAGTTGCTCAGAATTCGGAATTTTGCATTCCCTGTGTTTTGGTTTTGGACTCAGATTGGTCTCATAGGCTTCTATTTTACCTTGTAGTTGTTATATCTGTTAGTTTTTCATCTACGTTTTTAGAAGCTAAACTAAATTAATGCGGTAATATTTTAAATCAAAAATGGTATTCTGATTACGAGAATTGTATAGTTGAAAGATCTTTGGCTAATGTTGTTTGCATTTTATGTCGCCCCTCCTTCCTAATTAGAGGAGTTTTTCGCCCTTACAGGGCGTATTGTGTGATATTTGTCTCTCAATTTTGTGTATTTGTATTATTCGATGAACAAATATTTGAAAAAAAAAATAAAGTTAAAAATTTACATTTTGATTTATCCGTGTTTTCGCTTAGGGTGGATTTAGAACATGACTGTTGTGATCTTCTTTAGCGTGATTAAGGGCGCTTTAGTTCAAATTATATAAAAAAAACAATGTTTTTTAAACTGAAAGTAAGGAGTGACATTAAAGCTTAAAATGAACAAAAGTTACTCCGTATGTGAAAGGGCCTGTCCCCTCCTTAACGCCCCGCTCTTTACGCTAAAGTTTGACTCTTTCTTATAACTTTACTTTATAAAGCAATAAAAAACTTTAGCGTAAAGAGCGGGAAGTATAGTTTACCATTGTATAGTATAGTTACCAATACTATATGTAAACAATGGGCTAAGTTTATAATCTGCAGCCCTTCCCCCGGGGACTGTGGGAGATTAAGTTGCCCTCAAAGACATAGTTATTAGATATTTTGACTATGTTGAACAAAATGGTTGTCTCAAAATTTTGATCCGGTGACTTTGAGAAAAAGTGAGCGTGGGAGGGGCCTAGTTGCCCTCCAATTTTTTTGGTCACTTAAAAAGGTACTAGAACTTTGAATTTCTGTTCGAATAAGCCCTCTCGCAATATTTATTCTAGGAGCACTGGGTCGGTACGATTACCCCTGAAAAAAAACAAAAACAAACAAACACGCATCAGTGATCTTTCTTCTGGCAAAAATACAAAATTCCACATTTTTGCAAATAGGAGCTTGAAACCTCTACAGTAGGGTTCTCTGATACGCTGAATCTGATGGTGTTTTTTTTTTTTTTTTCATTAAAATTCCATGACTTTTAGGGGGTCTTTTCCCCTTTTTTTCGAAAATCAGACAAATTTTCTCAGGCTCGTAACTTTTGATTGGTATGACTAACTTGATTAAACTAATATATTTAAAATCAGCATAAAAATACGATTCATTTGATGTATACATTGGTATCAAAATTTCGTTTTTTTAGAGTTTCGGTTACTATTGAGCCGGGTCGCTCCTTACTTACCACGAACTGTTAGGAAGAGTTTCGGGAACCCAATTGCAGGGGCACCAATCCAGGAAAATGTAGGTGGTTGGGGTGCACGTTTTTCTTTAAATGCATATACAAAAAATCTATTTCAAAATACGGGGGGGGGGCAATTTTGTTTTTTTTTGATTTTTTCACTTAAAATGTCAAAAAAAAATCTCAAAATTTAAGCGTGGAAATCAACCCGTCCAATTGGCGCCCTGGTCCAGTTAAGGCCAAACGAATAGTAGAACTTCTTCGAGGGAATTATTCCCTTATTCACTTAAGATGAGAGACACAGGTTGTTTAGCCTAGATGGGCATCATGAAGCGGCTGGAATCCCCTGAGCGGTTCACCATCCTTTCTGGCGACGTTTTGGACAGTGTGAAGTCAGAAAACCATTCTTACTTCATAATATACAGAATAATTGTAGCTAACACATTTTGCATGCAGACCCGCTGTACTTTACCTCCCACTAATGTAATATAACCCAAATTTGTTTCTGAAGTATTTTATTTTTATCATACTTAGGTATATTTTATTAGGATTAATCTAACTTTACTTCTAGAGTGGTAGGGGGTATATCATACAAGTACCGCTCCACCTTTAGTATCTATGAATGACCTCAGATATTAAAACTCTCTCACCAAATGAATAGATTGTCCATAAAGGCATGTAGAAGTGTCATCTTTGGTTGAAAGATTCTTTGTTTTGGCGATGATAATCGCGAGTCCTGGCTCACTAGCGGCATTCGCTACTCTTTCTATCATATTTTGTGTTTTCTGGGCGATGTCTGTGAGTAGAGTACCATAATTTGCATATTCAATGTCTGCAATGGTCTCTTGTGCTGAAAGGCCGCACGAACATCTTATTTCAATACGTTCTTAATAACCAGTCTATAATATAGTCAAAAAATTGGCGATGCCAGACATCCTTGGTGGACGCCATATATTATTTCAAATAATTCCGTTAGCTCCCATATTCCTGCGTTCCTCAGGGTATTCGCATAGAACACCATCTTCGAGTATTATTTACGACAGCAAGGGTCGTAATATCGAATCAAATACAGCAATGATTTGAGAAAGGCCTGCGAAGAGTATCCAATTTGTGAATAAAACGTTGGTGAAGAAGAAGGTGCAGGGCGAAGATTAGGTCTGCACACCTCATTCCAGGGCAGAAACCTACCTGGTCCTTAATTATTCGTGGCTATTGCACCTTTCTAAAGCGGTTTACTACAACTATTGTAAATATGTTCCCAGTTAGGTCTATTAATGAGACTTCCCGATGATTTTACTATCTCTTTTCTTCATTTAAAAATTCGCACAGGAATTCTGGCAAATTCACCCAGTGTAAAATTTCCCCTGAAAAGTTCACTCCCTGGAAACTTCCCCTCCATGGAGAATTAACACCATGCAAAATCCTCCCAGTAGAAAATTCGTCCTCCCCTTCTCACCGGAAAATATATGCATACTTCCCAATAACAAATAAAACAATGTGTTAATTTTATAACTTAGAAACCTTTCCCCAGGGGCTGTAGGGGTCATTTTGTCTCTAAAGACACAGTTATTGGGCCTTTCAACTATGCTGGAAAAAAAGCTATCTCAAAATTTTGATCAGACAAATTTGGAAAAAAAAGTGGCGTGGGAGGGGGCCTTTTCAGAACTTTTCATTTGAAAATGAGCTCATTTGAATTTTCATTCAAATGAGCCCTCTCTTTACGTTCTAGGCCCACTGGGTCACCCCTGAAAAAAAAAAAAAAAAAAAAAACAGACACTCATCCGCGATCTTTCTTCTGGCAAATATTACACAATTCTACATTTTTGCAGATATGAGCTTAAAACCTCTACAGTAGGGTTCTTTGATATGCTGAATCAGATGGTGTTATTTTCATTAAAATTCTATGACTTCGAGGGGGTATTTCCCCCTTTTTTTGAAAATGAGACAAATTTTCTCAGGCTCGTAGCTTTTGATGGGTAAGACTAAACTAAATGAAATTTATATATTTGGAATCAGTATTCTTTTTATATGTCTATGTTGGAACCCTTGGTCCCAGTTTTTTTCCGATAAATGTCCCTCCCAGATTCCTTTCTTTTGGCCCCTTAATTATTTTCCTTCCCCGAGTTATAAATATTAATTTTCCTTTTATTTTGTGACGCCATTTTGGGTCCTCTTAACTGCGTACGTGCTTAATAGACCACGAGGTAAAGAATTGCGCAGTTAGGGAGATTGATCAGTAAATTAGTAAGTCCTAGGATTGGCTGGAAAGATTCATTTACCACCCTCGTAACCCCTGCCGCAGCACGCGGCTAGCGGGCTGGGAGAAAGAGAGTTTTAGTTCAGTTCTTATATACAACGTGTTGTGAATACAGTAAGCTTTTTTTTACTATGTACTCTTATAACTTTTCAGCTTAGGTCGAATCTAAAGAGTTAGTTAGAAATCTTATCGGTAAACTTTGGCTTTAAATGTGGTCATAGACCATCCGATCACGTTGGTATATACGGAACCGTTGGGTAACCGCGGAAATCCCACTAATTTGGGACCGACGAGGGATCTCCCCCTCCAGTAAGTGGCATAGCAACTCTTTGCGCCATTTTTGCCTTTAAAAGTGGTAACCCCCGCACGTTAAACATCCAATAAGTGGTGCCAGCGGTACTTACACTCCAATAAGTGGTGGCAGCGATTTAAGGTCCTATCAGTAAATTATTTGAAAAAAACTACGTTTTCTAAAGAGTTAAAGAGGCTGAGTTACAAGGTCGAACCTTAAAACGTACAGGGATTAGGAGGCACAGTTGGGGGGCTGCCGCCCCCCAAACCCCCCGCTTTCGCAGCCTTTAAATAAAAAAAACAAAGTTTTTTAAACTGAAAGTAAGGAGCGACATTAAATCTTAAAACGAACAGAAATTATTCCGTATATGAAAGAGGTTGTGCCCTCCTCAACGCCTCGCTCTTTACGCTAAAGTTTTTATTGTTTAAAAAAAGAGTTGTGAGAAAGTCAAACTTTAGCGTAAAGAGCGAGGCGTTGAGGAGGGCACAGCCTCTTTCATATACGGAATAATTTCTGTTCGTTTTAAGATTTAATGTCGCTCCTTACTTTCAGTTTAAAAAACTTTGTTTTTTTTATTTAAAGGCTGCGAAAGCGGGGGTTTGGGGGGCGGCAGCCCCCAACTGTGCCTCCTAATCCCTGTACGTTTTAAGGTTCGACCTTGTAACTCAGCCTCTTTAACTCTTTAGAAAACGTAGTTTTTTTTCAAATAATTTCTGCACGTTTTTGTACAGTTTATTACTTATTATTGCTTGACTAACTGTTAGATGATTGTGTATTATTCTTTTCTTTCTCGACAGGGTGTTTTAAGGGTCGACCTTGTAACTCAGCCTCTTTAACTCTTTAGAAAACATAATTTTTTTCAAATAATTTAAAAAAGAAACTGAGTTTTTTTTTCAAAATTTAAATTCAGTATATAAAAAATTTGATCTAACGGTGAATCGAACTCGGGTTTCCCGCCTGACAGCGAGGAGTCTCACCGCTACACTAAAGAAACATAATTGAACTTGTTTTTTAGTAAAGTGATGAATCTTTTTGACGCAAGCAAAACTAGATATTTGGTTTTTGGAAAACAGGGAAGGAGTGATCAGATTGAGCTGAAATTTCCAGGATAAGCTCCCAGGTCCCAGGAAAGCTTATCCTCTAAATTTCAGCCCGATCAGACAACGTTAAAGGGGGGTTGTGGTGGGAAAAATTAACATGGGCTAATATAGGAAAACAAGGTTTTTCGTAAATGTAAATTCGGGGGATAATTTTTTCGGTCTGAAAATATCAAAAGGCCCTAACAGGTCGAATTCTGCTTCGAATGAGTCCTCATTCAACCGGATCCGTTGCCAACTGTGGCCTGTAGGCGCGGCTAAGAAAAAAAAGAAATGATGAATTTTAAGTGGCTATATTTGGTTTTTTGAAAACAGGAAGGAGTGATCGGATTGAGCTGAAATTTCGAGGATAAGCTCCCGGGTCCTAGGAAAGCTTAACTTCTAAATTTCAGCCCAATCGGACAACGTTAAAGGGGGGCTGTGGTGGGAGGGTCCAAACTTCCGGCCCAGTTTACCCCATGAAGATAAAGTCGGAGGAGGATGAAATTTTGCAAGTTTCTTAGTTTGAGCTTGGGCTACAAAATGCGATTACCGCCGTCTCTCTGCGATCTCTAGGACCTGAAATCGCTTAACATTGTGGTGGGTCGCCTCTTTATAGAGGCACAAGTGTGCCTCCTTGATCTGATAATAAAAGAATTCCACGTTTTCGAAGAGACGATTAATTTGGCCTAGAAAGTAGCCTATTGTGGTGACATATAAAAAGACAAAATTACGCATTTAATTAATACAATTATGAAAGTCTATAATGGGCTGTAGGCCTTGTTAGACAAATATAAAAAAGAATAACGTGAAATTAATGAGTTGAGTTTACAGTGGGGGAATCTCCGTATTTAAAAGTATTACAGGGTTTAAGGACAGATAAGAATATTGAGGACGGCAAATTAGGAGAATTTGTCAGTTTGTGCGGACATTGAAAAAGGAAGGTGGGAGGCACCTGTCCTATTGAGTAATCTGCCCAGGAGGAGATTATATTTGGAATATGAGTATCCAGGGAGGATACGTGATTTGCTTTACAGGGTAGTTCCCCTGTTTGAGTTTAGTCCAGCTAATTCACTAGTGGAATAATCGCGCGGTTTTTCTGATTATTTTCTTGTCTAACCCCTGTTAATTCGTTTTTCGGAGATATCATTCACTCGCGTAAAACTGCTTATTGTGAAAGAAGTCGTTATTCCCTAATGAAGTCTAGACATTCCGGTTATTTGAAAAATTGTTGAATCTCATTACACGGAGCTGATAATTCACAATAGTAATTGCGTACCATAATTTTTGCGTGACAGTTTTGAGTTTACCAAGATTGACTGATTGAATAAGAGATAATATAATCGGAAAGAAGTATACGCGGTAAAATGAGGGGGTACGAAAAAAACTTAGGAAGGATAGGTGAAAAAACAAAACGAACTAACCCCTCAGAGGCTGTGCCAAAGGAAGGGGAGTTACGAGTAAATGAAAATACGGATAAAGAACGAACAGAGTCAGAAAACGAATTAAGAGAATATAAAGACAGTGAGATTCAGAGTAGGCCAAGTAGCAGGAGTAGTAGAAGCTCAATTTCCAGTAGGAGCTCGCGAAGGAGTACACAAGTAGATACAGCGCAACAAATATTAAATTTCATGAGAGACAGAGAGATAGCCAAAGAAAAAAGGAAGAGGCTGATAGGATAGCCAGAGAAAAAAAGGAAGAGGCTGATAGGATAGCCAGAGAAAAAAGGAGGAGGCAGACAGAGAGGAAAGAAAATGCATAATGGAAATGACTGTAGGGAGAAATTACCAAGAGCCTCAGAAATCGTCTACAATAGAGATAATGCAGGCAGTAAACCTTCAACCAATGAAAGAAAATGAAGATGTACATTTATACATATGCAATTTTGAAAAAAACGGCGGAATTAAGCGGATTGCCGAGAGAAAATTGGGTGACAAGAATACAGCCTCTCCTTAACTACAAAGCACAAATTGCACATAAAGCATTACCAATGGAGTACTCAAGGGATTTTGAAAGACTAAAACAAGCCATTTTTGAAAAATTTCAACTCTCCCCCGAGCACTTTCAAAGAAGGTTTAGAAGCGAAAGAAAACGAGACAGCGAAACATATAAAGAATTCGGGTACAAATTGAAAGATATGTGTTTAAAATGGCTAGAGTTAGAAAATTATAGAATGTATGAAGACCCGGAAGAGATAAAAGAAAAATTGACGGAAGTGGTAAATAAAACAGTAATGGAACAATTTTTAGAAAATACCCACAGAGAATTGAAAATATATTTGAAAGAAAAGAACCCAAAAACAAGCGAAGAAATGGCGGAAATGGCAAATAGGTGGACCGAAATAAGAGAGGAATTTGAGGAGACAGACATATTTCAATATAGAGAGTATAACCAAAATAGGCACTATAACACAGCGCAAGGAGAACTAACTTGCTATAACTGTGGTACCACGGGGCATTTTGCAAGAAACTGCCCCAGTAAACATGACCAAAAACCACATAAAATGACAGCCTGGGCCATGACCCATAATAAGGAAATAAATTACGCATTTGCAGAGTCGCATAAAATATACGGAAAGTTGAACGGGGAATTAGTCGAAATGGCAATTGATTCCTACAGTGACCAAACCTATGTGCGAACTGGCCTAATTAATAGAACGAAGATAGAACATAAAAATAACATTACAACATTATGTTATTATGGAGACAAGCACCCATTCCCGTCTGCTTGGGTAAGAATAGAAATTGCAAAGATGGACGGTACGGTCCAGAGAAAAACGATAAAAGTAGGCTTATACCTACGCTAGCAGTGGATGTTTTAGTAGGAGGAGACTTTGGAGATATCGGAAATCTCCTATCGTTAGAAGCGACTTCTTTAACAGAGGAAAAATTACAAAATTACACTACGACGGAAAAATATGCTACTTCGTTGACAAGGCGGGAAGGTGAACCAGCCCATAAAACAAATGGGAAGGCTGTGCCACCCTATCGGAAAAACGAAATACATGATACGCGTGTTCAAAATGTGGATAATCCACAAAAATGGGATGCGGAAGTAATAAGACCACATAATATTGAAAATAAGACGCGCGAAATTGATTTTTCAGGAAAATTTGCAAATAATAAAAAACTTGAGAACACTTTTAATGAATATGAGACGCTAACAAGTACAGGCCAAAATGAAACGCTGAGTGTACCAGAGAGAAATGAGACGAAATTTATTGTACGCGCTTTTCCTTGGAAAGTTCGAGAGATTTTAGTAGAATATGAAAAACCAAATGTCAGAGTTCAATTCCCATTTGATGATGAAATATTTGTTTCTGCGGTAAGAATAAAAAAGACTAAAAGAGAGATGAAAGATATTAAGCGGAACTACAATAAAGAAAGACAGTCGAAGATGGACATTAGAGTCCAATTCAGATTTCATGACGATTTATTTAATGCTACTACAAAACAAAAGAAAACTAAGAGAGAGAAAAGAGATATTAAACGGAGCTACAATGAAATTAATCAGTCAAAGATAGTGGACACTGGAGTCCAAATTAGATATAAAGGTGATTTATTATTTTGCGCGAATGACAGAATTGAGAAAAGTAGAGACGAAAAGAGGAATGCAAAGAAGAGACAAAATTTGGAGATTCAGCCTGCAGTGGCGAAAAACAAAAAAATGTTGGATGGGCTGTGCCTTGAAAACATGGATAATAAGGGGGAAAAAGAGGTCAAAGACCCATGGGGAATAAAAGAAATGGTTACAAAAGAGAGATGAATGACCTACAACGGGTTGAGGGAAAGTTGGGAGATATTGAATGTCGAGTCAGATTGGAAAAATTTGGAAACGAATCTGAAATTAATATTATCAATTCAAAAGATATGTCGATCCTTTATGAGGGGGAGAAATCCCTTGGGGAAGATCCCCTGCGGGAAGTCGCAAAAGGTAGCCATTTTCCTCAATGCACAACTGGCGGACAAGTTGTGATCCCTTTATCGAGATTTTGCCTTTCTGATCTGGAGTCCTTGGGGGATACTCTCTCCCAGTCACTTCATACTTCACCCAAACCGTTGTCCAGCAACCCTATTCATAGCTGTCATTCTTCATGGGAGTCGACAAGTATTTCCGGCAAATTGTATTCAGTGGGAGATGTATCCAAATTTCATTTTCAATTAGCATCAACGTATATTCTTCAGTTAATTATCCCAGGGGAGGGAAACCAGAAAAAAGCGATTCATGGTTCGCTCAGATTTTTACCTCATTTTCCTGAACCCTTATCGTTTTCACAGGCCTGTGTATTTTCGGCCTTAGACTATTTGAAATTATGCAAAGGGGCAATTTACTTTTTTTTATCGAGATTTGGGGTTGTTACCACAGATGAAATTAAGAGGCTAGTGCAGCCAATTTTTCACGATGGCTGGCATCATCACATGTGCCAGAAATTGATTCTCTGCTCCTCTCAAATGTAAATTCGTGAGAGCAAGAAAATTTTTGTTTTTGATTGTGCTGTGCACAATGAATTTCTACGAGTCCCGAGGACGACATCCTGCAATTATTTCCAACGGAGGAGGAAGAGAAGCTACTGAAAAATGAGGAAAACTTCATAGTGCCCCACACTACTCGGCAAGGCAGAAACCCCCGCACGGCAGGAGCTCTAAGGAAGAAGTAAACCTGGAAGACCAGAGCAAGATGAAAAAGAAATTTAGTGTTTATTTTAATTTGATTTTGTGTCTGAATTTCCAGCCAATCCAACGGGGATGTGGGCCATTTATCTTAGGAGGGAGGTGTTTGGAACCCTTGGTCCCAGTTTTTTTCAGATAAATGTCCCTCCCAGATTCCTTTCTTTTGGCCCTTAATTATTTTCCGTCCCCGAGTTATAAATATTAATTTTTCCTTTTATTTTGTGACGCCATTTTGGGTCCTCTTAACTGCGTACGTGCTTAATAGACCACGAGGTAAAGAATTGCGCAGTTAGGGAGGTTGATCAGTAAATTAGTAAGTCCTAGGATTGGCTGGAAAGATTCATTTACCACCCTCGTAACCCCTGCCGCAGCACGCGGCTAGCGGGCTGGGAGAAAGAGAGTTTTTAGTTCAGTTCTTATATACAACGTGTTGTGAATACAGTAAACTTTTTTTTACTATGTACTCTTTTAACTTTTCAGCTTAGGTCGAATCTAAAAGAGTTGGTTAGAAATCTTATCGGTAAACTTTGGCTTTAAATGTGGCCATAGACCATCCGATCACGTTGGTATATACGGAACCGTTGGAGTAACCGCGGAAATCCCACTAATTTGGGGCCGACGAGGGATCTCCCCCTCCAGTAAGTGGCATAGCAACTCTTTGCGCCATTTTCTCCTTTAAAAGTGGTAATCCCCCGCACGTTAAACATCAAATAAGTGGTGCCAGCGGTACTTACACTCCAATAGTCTATTGGTATCAAAATTCCGTTTTTTAGAGTTTCGTTACCACGAACTGTTTTATTACCCATCAAAATCCAAGTAGAGATCGTTGAAATATTGATCGTTTTTTCCTGCATTACCAAAAGCATTGTATTCATAAAACTTTACAGTTTCATGAAATGTAATTAAAAAAATAGAAAAGGCTTTTCAACTAAAGTAAGGAGCAAGTTTAAAACTTAGAACAAAAATAAATTACTCTGTATATAAGGAGGACGGCCCCCTTCTTAGCACCTTGATCATTAAGCAAAAGTTTTTTAGCGTTTTGAAAAACCTTATCTTTCCAACTGCAAATTTTCTTTAAAAATTTGGAAAAAAGCCCAACTTCACAGTAAAGAGTAAGGAGCTAAGGAGGAGACAGCCCTCTTCACATAAGGAATAATCTGTTCAAATAGGTTTCAAATCTGTTCCTTGCTTTCAGTTGAAAAGCTCTTTTGTTATTTAATTCTTGATTGTTTTCCAAATCCTACCCAGGCCTAACCAAGATATAATTTGAGGGTACCGGTCCCTTAAATACCTGGTTAATTGCTTTTAAAATGTGTAAATCAATAATTGTACGTTGACTAGTACCGTCTTACGTTTAAATTTGCAATTTCTATGTTTGATAAAATTTGAACATACTTAAAAAATTGGCGATGAACAGTAATTTGGGTAAAAAGTCCTTGTTAATATTACTACTAAAGAATTCCGGTTGTATGAAAAGGAGTATTATCGTTTGTTTGGATGCAAATTCTGTGAGACTTTTGATCTTCTACATAACTGAAGCCATCACAACCTCTACAATAGGATTTTCTTATTGATAAATACATTACATACATTTGATTAAATACACTGAAGTATTTCATATAAATAGAAAATAACAACGTTTAAAATTGCTGAAAACTAAGTTCCTAGCAGTATTTGCCACCCCAAAGAAATTCCCGGGCGGGGCTGATGATGACCTGCCTTACCTTTTCCACCTGTGTGCTGGTAGATATGGTGGTGTAACATTTTAGCTGTATAGAGAAACAATTTAATTATTTTTTACTCCCCTACCTCTTTCAACATTTATTCGAAGCCTCATGAAGAGTAAGCAGTTTGTCCATTAAAATGTACTTTTTTAGGAATCTACCCTACCCCCACCTAAACAATGACTCATCCCCCTCATAATTTTCTCAGATTTTTGGTTTTGGGTGGGTAACATTAAACTGAATGAATTTTATATATTTAGAATCAGCATAAAAAGCCAATACTGCCGGTGTAGCAATTTTCATGAGAATTAAATTTTTAGTTTTGATGAATATTGGTTCAAGTCACTTCTTACCTTCAGTTTTTTTTTTTATCACAAACTATTTGATAAGATTCTCTTGTGACGGAATTTCTTTTGAACCTGTTCATTGTATTTAGTTGAATAGGATAATAAAAAGAAAGAGGGTCAATTTGACAGCTGGATAGTAAGTTCAAATTTTGTTTTTCTTTCGCTATTCTATTTTTTTTAATATCTTAGTATATAAGGGATTTAAGTTCGAGGAGGAGAATTGTCCAGTTATCAAAGAGGTACATTTTGCATGGCCGTTACAAAATCAAAACGTGGTATCTATGCAGACAGGATAATTTTGAGTATCTCTACTCCTTCTGTAAACTATTCTAAGGCGTAGGAAACTGTATAGACAGGTCTACATCTGTTATTATCTACAGAAGCAATAAATCTTTCTGTGATTTTGGTTTGAGTTTGATTTTGTTTAAAATGAAATGCATAATAATTAAATATATTATTGATTAAATAAATTGATCCCTTTGCCAGGAATCCTGGTCGTTTAAAATTTCCTGTATTTTGTTTCATTTTTCATGCAATTTTATTGCTCTTTTTATTTGAGAGTTTATTCCCAAGAGTATTTAAAAATCAACTGATTCCTACGAAAAAAATTTCCCGAAATATATTCCCTGTCACACAACCACCACTGATATTTTGGCGTTTGCACCCCCCCCCCCCCCCTCCTGGAAAATTCTCTGCCGATGCCCTTGAAAAGCTCTCTTTTTTCTTGTTACTTTAAGGATATATTTTGAGGTTCCAGGGCGGAATATATCCCCCCCCCCTCGTCACATACAAAATAGCTGATGTTCATTTTCAGCTTAAGCATTGCTTTTTATTTTCATTTGGCAAAACTTGTTTTTTTTTTAATTCAACTCATGTCAGAAGTTCAGCTCTGCTAACTTATTGAACTTACCAGAGAGATATACGTTTTCTCACTTCTGGATAACCATCCTTTTAGGAAAACAAAAGACAAAACGAAGTCATTAGAATTTTTACAACTTATGTGTGAGACATACACATCCTGAAGTGTTCCGATTTTCGGAAATTTTAAAGATTACACAAAACTAACGTATCTAACAAGGTGTACTGTACTTGAATTTTACGAAGGACATAGGCATTATGTCCTGGGGGGGGGGGGTAAAATACATATAACAGTGGGATACTGAAAAAATAGCCGTAAAAATACAGACATTTTAGGGGGACGGGAGAGGGACCAAAAGACCCCCACCCTGCGAACAAGGACAGTCTACCAAACAATTGTTACGATACATAGAATGCACAGTTAAGTGCAGATAACTCCTAAATTTGCTTCACTTTCAAATAATTTTTGAGTATATTAATATTTAATGAAGAAAACAGGGAAAGGAATGGAGGCTAAAAAGCCCATTTTGATATAAAAGTCACCTGAAAATGAAATTGAAACTAAGAATTTCATTATCGGCAACCACTATTCTGCCATCTACAAGAAACACAATGCTCCAACCTGTGTTTAATAAAAGATTCTCTGAACAAAATGTCGTGAAAATTACTAAACTTAAAATGAGAAAAAAAAAATCATTACATGGTTTCACAAATGAAATACCGCATTAGGTCACTTCTACATCTACGCAAAGTTTAAATATAATTCTACTAATTCTGCAACAAAAATATTCTTAAAAAGAAAATACAATCAACTCCTAATACACAATCAGAATAAAACCTCGGATTTAAATAAATAAGGAAAAAAAAAAAAAAAATTAAAAAGAGTCTCCCACCCTACCCTAATATTTTATAGGCCTTATTGTCATTTATTTATTTCCCCCTTATTTCAAACTATCAGAAACATTAAATATAGAATTTTTAAACCACACCTCTTGGGCGCATACGAAAATTTATTTCCATGTACTGGGAGAGAATAGGGAAGCTAATTCGGTATGTTTCACATCTCTGACCCTGTATCTGGTGCAATTTTCGACCATCTGAGGGAGGGGGCGTGTCCCTAGAACCAACTTCTAGAACTACTCCCAGTCCACAACTGAGTATGCTGTATCAGCTGGCTCCACCCACCCTCCAAGACCTCATTTGGTTATCATGAGTTTCTTGTCGTTAAGATGTTTCTTTTAGTTTTTAGTTTTAATATTTTTTTTAATACATATCTTTGCCTTTTTATCACTTAAAAAAGTAAAACAATAAAAATATATTATGCAACCAAAATATATCACGAGCAATATAGTACCTTACTATGCGTCAAAGTGTCCCAAGAAACCCAGAATTTCTGTGACAAATTTTGTGAAGCAATATTCACTATCTAACTTGAGATACGTCTTAGGTTATTTCTTTCGCAATATTACACCTTTCCTGAGTACAATAACAATTTTTAAGGAATAGGCCGACCAATTCATTTTGTTTTACGAGAACATTATTCAATTTCGAGAAAAAAAATCAGTCGCAAAATTGTTTTTTTTTTTGCGGAAAAACCTTGTTTTCTTTGTTTTGCCTCTTTTTGTCCAAAAAGAAGTTTTTTTTTATACCCAAGTCACAAACGTCACAAAGACAGCTGGTATTTCCACATAATCTGTCCTTTGAAAATGAATTTGTACATTTTCATGTTAGTTAGCCTACTAACTACGGAACTAGTAGGCTAACTTTGAAGAAGTAGAAGAGTCAAAACGAAAACAGATAATTGTAAGCACCGGATGCTTAATTATTTAAAACAATGATTTTTACTTTCTACTCAATTCCTGTTTTTCTAATCATTTTATGATCAAAATCTACTTTATCTTCACCACAGCAAAGGGGAAGCATTATAAATCTGTTTATCCCTAATAAAAACAAAAAATGACCTTATCTGCCCCAGAAACCACTCAGGGAAGACACTTAGCATCTAGCTGCCACCATTTTATTATATTTTCAATCATGATTAAAAAAAATCAAAAGATTTAGTTTTTAAATCTCTATTAAAACTAGTTTTGTCTTAACCCTTAAAATAACCACGAACAAAATTGCTTATATATATATATATATATATATATATATATATATATATATATATATATATATATATATATATATTATATATATATATATATATATATATATATATATATATATATATGTAAAACAATTCGGAAAAACAGAAAATTCAATTTTTAGTGAACAAGACCTCCATTTTTATGCAGTTTTCGGTATTAGTGAATGCCAAATTAAAAAAAGAAACGTATAAAAAATCAGCAAAAACTAAGCTACAAACATAGGTATAGTTTTCCCTTGAAGGTGTAGTTGGGAACCAGCAGATTGTTAATGTTTTACGGACCAAAAGCGTTGTCAAATTAAATTAATTAGTTCTGTTTATTTATTTTCATGGTTAAACATGGTAACACTGATGAAAATGTGGTATTGCCCTAAAAGCTTCATAAATTTGAAACAACGAAATAAGCTGGGAAATAAGTTTAATCTGTTCAGTACAAATTACCATTTTTTTTTTTAAACTACCAGTTAGAGTATCAAACAAAGATGTAAAAAGCGTTTAATTTTATTTTTAATAATTTAATTTTGTATAAAAAGAGACTTCTTCTCTCCTTTTTGTTCTTGGTTATTTTACCTTTTATGTCATAAAATCACTACTTGTCTAATAAAATCACTTATTACTTTTTTAGGTTACCAACTTTTTTTAGTTTCACTTATTTGTTGTCATTGTTCAACATGGCAACACTGATGAAAATGTGGTATTGCCCTAAACACCTCATAAATTTGAAACAACCAAAAATTAATCTTAGAACATAACGGTTTCCAGGCCCGAATACAACTACGATAAGCCCAGGGAGCAAAAATGTTTCTCTTTTGATTTCTTTAGTACTTTTATTCGTAAAACAGGAACATGTTAGTCTGTTAAACTATTATTTTCAGATATCATGAAAAATTCGATGTTTTAAATGGCCCTTTAGATTCTACCTAGGCTACAAACCACTCACAGAAAGCGCATACCATCCACATATGTATGCGGATGGTATGCGCGGATGGTATGTTTTTAAAATTTGGCTTAAAAACAAATAATGTCACAATAAATTGACAAATAAATTTGATATGTTGTTTGCAATCGCAACACTTCTAAATACCAAACCTAATTACTATTTTAAATTCAATAGAATTAAATTATTTGATTTTTTGATTTTTTAATATTAGTATTATACTTAATATGAAATCTTAAAATTTTTAAATTCAATGGTATTTGTCTATATTATAAAGTATATATTTAATATCCACAAAAATTGAGATTCCTGTGATATCTTGTTGAAAGACAATTGAGAAAAGGAAAACAAGATGAACAGTCCAGAAGCCAAATTGATTAATAAATTTACAATTTTCTTAGATATTCATGACTAAGCAATTGATTGACCCTTCTCTTTGTACTTAAAAAAAAAATTCTTAAAATTAGGGATCAATCTGGGTAGAATTTTTTTTCTATCCGAATTGATTTATGATTTATGATTTTTTTTTCTACCCAGCCTGTCCGATTTCCTGACGATGGAAAGCATCAAACCGAGCAAAGCCCTAACGCTTGCAATGAACCGAAGCGGATGAAGGAGGCAGACGAAAGCGGATGAAGGCGGAACCGAAGCGGATGAAGGAGGACTTAATCGAATCGGCGTCTGTAAAATTAATACAGCAAACTATCCACGAGTATTTTAGCAGACACTGAAGTCCCATAACTTCACAGTTCTATCATAAGATCCAGAAACAATCACAAAGTCATTGAATTGAAGACAAGTAACGCCATCTGTATGATTTCTCAGGGTTGCAATCCTTTGCCCAGTATCTAAACTCCAACTTTAAGGGTTCTATCGTCTGCAGCACTTACTAATTTTGACGCATCGGCTTGAAGACAGCGAATGACACCTAAAATAAAATAATATAATAACATAATATAAAATTATATTATATATGATATAACAATACAATATAATAATAAAATAAAATGTGACCGTGATAAGAAATAAGATTGCAGAACAATAAAGAAAGCTTCAGAGCAAATATATACACTATCAAACTGTTCTTGGTAACGAACAGTAAGTAAGGAGCAACTGAGCCCAATAGTAACCGAAACTCCAAAACTCACAATTTTGATAGCAGTAGATACGTAAAAAGAATTACTGATTCTAAATATATAAAATTCATTACTCTTAATGTTACCCATCAAAAGCTACGAGCCTGAGAAAATTTGTCCGATTTTGGAAAAAGGGGGGAAACACCCCCTAAAAGTCAAGTAATCTTAATGAAAAATACACCATCAGATTCAGCATATCAGAGAACCCTGCTGTAGAATTTCAAATTCTATCTACAAAAATGTGGAATTTTGTATTTTTTTTACCAAAAGTGATTTAATGGATGCGTGTTTATTTATCTATTTTTATTTATTTTTTTTTTTTATTGGTTTTCCCAGGGGTTATCATATAGAACCAATGGTCCTAGAAGATCGAGAGAGGGCTCATTCGAACCGAAATAAACCCTCGTGCCGTTATTAATTAAGCAAAAAGACTGGAGGGCAATTAGTCCCCATCCCACGCCCTTTTTTTCCCAAAGACTTCCGATCAAACTTTTGGGATAGCCATTTGATTTAGCATATTTCAAAAGTCTAATAATTATGTCTTTGGGGATAATATGACCCCAATAGTCCATGGGATAGGGCTGTAAGTTATGCAATTTGCCCATTCTCCACATGTAGGATTTGTTATAGGAAATATACGAAGAAAATTCCCCCCAGACAATTCCCCAGGAAAATTATCCCCACGAGTAAAATCGAGCTGCCAAAGAAACAGCAAAACAAATAACACTAATTCCGTATACGAATTCCAGAAAAGAATTCCGCAAATTCAAACATTACAACAAAACAACACTTCCTAAATAGAGAGCTGAGCTCATAATTGCTGTGAGAGCTGAACTTTTCAACACAAAGAAGTAGATGACTGAATAAAAATCAAAAGCACAAAATTATAAAAGAAAAACTCGACATGGGCGGTAATGGTAGGTAGAAAGTAGACGGAAAAGGGTCCGAAATGGACAAAAAAGCAAAAATAATAGAGATAAAATATGTTTATACTCCATCATAAAAGCCCAAGAAGCTTTGTCAGATTTTTATAGCCAGTCTTTACTTGTAAAACAGGGATAATTGGACAATCTAAACCTGGCACTAAAACTTAAAAACAAGAGAAAAATTTAACTCAGCCAAATTGGCATCTGAAAGGCTCAATGCTGCAAGAAAAAAAAATCCTATGCTACTATGTTTCCAGCATAATTTCCCATAGTCTATATTTTAAATATATGCATAAACGAGCTCGTTAAACACCCAAACAGCTGAGATCCCACTAGAACATATAATGAACATATTTAGAATATAGAGAATATCCAATGTGATTATAATCCGTCTTCAAAGCTCAATAAATAGTACACAATATTTTCCGTTTCACACTATACTGATTACGTCCAAATGGCTCACTTGGGATTTTGTCTCTCAACCTATGCTTAATTGAAATTAACGGTGTTTGATATCTTTGATGATGCTCATTTTCGCGACGTTTTGACATCAGTTTGTTCAAGATACAATTTGGTGCTTCGTCGGCTTAGTCATTTCTCAATTGATGTCAAAAATTTTCTTTTTTCCTATAATACTAAAATTTTTGGATGGCCTCTTGCTTCATGGTCAGTCTATGCCGTTTTAAAGTGATCTATAATACCTCCCTACCTTTTCTGCATAGATACCACGTTCTGTTTGTTCTACGAGGTGTGTGTGGACATAAAAAGGTATGTGCTGTGTGGATATTGTAGATCCATGTAAAACCCCCAAACTTTGTCCGTGAAGGACAACCGACGAATGGTATCAAAATTATGGGAAAATATAACAGTCATCTTAAACATTTTTACAATCCTTTTTTTTTTGTTGGGAGGGGGGGGGAAGGGAAGTGTAGGCTTAATGTGCTGCATCCGAATTTTTTTTTTGCCTAAATTTGACAACACAACCGTTAAAGTGCCACTGCTCTTTCGGTCTCTGAACTTCCATGTAAGTTACCTATAAAAATCACTGGGAAACTGCGTTACTGGGCTACCTATTAGAAGCTGTATAAAACTTCTCATCCCTTAAAATTACCAAGACCCGTGAGCCTAACTGTATAATTTTAATCCTAACCACCACGACGCATGAATACTTGGAATGCAATATCATTTAACCAGGTTAGTGTTTTGAAGCTATTCTTGACTATTAAGAACTAAAAAAAGCTCTGAAGCATATACCACTTTAATTATGGTCAAATTAGAGTATTCTGGTGCATCACCATTTGTGAGCGTTGTGCAGAATTCTAGGTTAGAGGGAGAGACTATGAAGATGAATTTTCTTACCCTGTCATACATAAGACAACAGAGCATTTATTTTTACATTTTCTCTGGCCTCAAAAGTTTTATCGATTTTTTTCTCCAATTTGTGCCTCACCAATAACGTTGTCAAATCCTCGGAGTTTTCAAGACGTTGCGTTTCTTAAAAAACGCACGTCATCGTAACAACATACTGATTTGATTACATCAATGTAGCTTCATATAGATCTTTGCGCAAAAGACTCCTTCCATCAGACAATAAGTTGGTTGATATGTTACACTTTCCGATTTTACAATGATGAATCATAATATAGAAGAAGCTTTACCGGCCCTTTGAAGATGGCTAAGATATTTGTGTGTTATCTTCGTTCCTTTTTCTTTTTTATTACATATTCTGTTTTGACTAAATCAAAGCATTGTATTTTATTATATGTATATAGCGCAATTCATTTTTCTTTGGTGGACTGGTTTGAGTTTCATGTCTTATGATTTTCTCTAGCATTTGATCTAAAAACTAAAGATTTGATTTTAACTATATTTTTTTCCGATATTATCTTTGAGATAGAAAGAAAATTAAATCAACGAATCCTAAGACTTTCTCCATTTTCTAGGTTTGATACAAAAACAAATAATATTTAATAGATCTTTTTGGTAAGATTTGCCGAATAAGTTATCTTAGGTGTCTGAGGCCGATTAAGTCAATCAGTTTTGTTTTCTTCCCTTCTTTTGTCTTTATTTTAATTGAAATGTTATATTTAGTCCCTTAGAGACTACAGCCTCTGAGCATAGTCTTTCATCTATGCATTTCTTCTGACAAATACAATTACGAGAATGATTTCGATTGTTCAGCTTCATCATTAGGTTTTATGTACCTGTTGAGCTAATCCAGTGGTTCTCAAACTTATTTGGACACTGTACCCCTTTTTACCCACAAAACATTTTAGGTACCCTTTTTCAGTTACCGGTACTAAGTAAACTATGGCCAAAATATAAATAAAATTGCCAGTTCTAGAGTTAAAGGGTTGTTTTATTTATTTTTGTTGGCCGGCCGCTTACCCACTAGAAATTTTGCATACCCCCAAGGGGTACGCGTACCACAGTTTGAGAACGACTGCACTAACCGAATGCAATAAATTCAACTTGCCAGCGATACGGGAATCTTGTAGACACATGATCAAAAGGATGAAGAGCTTTATACAAAATAATCAAATTGTTTCAACTGGCAAGTATCTGGCCATCAACTGGGAACTTAAATCATAAGCTATTTGGCAATTTAGAAATATTCCCTTCAACACTCTAATTCTGCAAAAAATTGTTTCTACATAACTTTAAATATTACATTCATACTTACTAGTACATAAAAGTGTATTATAGTCACCAATTGGCAACCTAGCCATTTGGAAATTTAGCTATTTAATTTGCGAAGTTATTAGCCGCCCATTGGCACGTCAAAACTGCAATTGCTACGACACCAATAAAACAATTTCTTACCTGTATGTCCTTCTGAGGACATCCAGTCAATTGTATTAATACAATGTCCTAAATTCAAATTCCACACTTTAATCGTTCGATCTAAGGACCCAGAAAATACTCGTGATTGGTCAAAAGATATACACGTAACTGCATCTCCGTGCCCTCGTAAAGTTTTTGAGCAAGAACCAGAAGGCAAATCCCATACCTAAAAGAGACATAACACAAAGTTGCACAATCAAGGTTCACCTCTATTTTTTTAACATATCTGAGGGATATACTTTTAAACAAAATAAATTAGAGTCTTTTAAAGATCAGCTATAAGTTTTTTCGATAATTTGGTTTATTATAAAATCTCTATTTTTGATCATATTACATTGAAATACTAACCGGCCAAGAAATATTTATCTTGGCAGTATTTGAGCCACCAGAGACCAAAATGATCATGTCCACGGAACAAGGAAACAGAAGAGAGTCCAGAAACAAAACAAAGGCTATATAAGGGGAGAAGTTAAGAAGATTTTAAAGGAGTTCAAAACAAGAAAACTGTGTTTTCAGACCAAGGTATACAAATTTATTTAAAATGTTTTACCAAAAACCATCCTTGAATCTTTTGTCCCATTATATACGTGAGAGAATTTTTCTAAATTGGTAGAAGCCTACTTTCATTAAATTCCACTAATCCTGTCAAAAAAAAAAAAAAAAAAAAAAAAAAAAAAAAAAAAAAAAAAAAAAAATCAAACTGTATAAAAGAAAAGAAGCGTAAAATTAACTTAGTAGAAAACCCTTTAATGTCTTCCCCAAACATTTTCAAGAGTCCTTCGGTCCATCTTGATTGGGGAAAATTCCCTATTGTCTCCCTAGATACAGACCTACTTCAATTAAATGGTACTGACCCAATCCAGAACAAAAGGTATCTAAAAACAGAAAACTAGAAAAAAAAATAAAAGACCTACAAAAATGATTAAGAGAAAAAAGACACTTGATTGCTTTCCCCCCAAAAATTTCAAGGATCCTCCGCCCATCTTACACTTGAGAGGTAATCCCTTTATTTTTAACCTAGGCAGAATACACTTCAATTAAATCTCCGTGACACTATCCAGAAAATCTAGAAAACAAAATTACCAACAAAAAGGACCATCAAATTAGTTTTATGGGCAGTTTGAATTTTCTCAAAACAATTTTAGGGATCATCTAACCCATCTTACACGTGAGAGATCATTCCTTTGTTCTCTACCTAGGAATACTAATATTTCAATTAAATCTCGCTAACCTATTCATAAAAAAATACACACAAGAATGTTATACAAAAACAATAATAAATGACACTTTGACATGTTTTGGCTGCATCAAACGCTTACTTTAGAATTGTCGCAACAACATAATTAAGTCCATTTATAATTTTAAATTTATAATCCAGTTACTTTTGTGATGTTAACGAGGGTAGCTGGCAATTGTATATGTGAGTAATTGTATATATATATATATATATATGTATATATATATATTATATATATATATATATATATATATATATATATATATATATATATATTATATATATATATATATATATATATATCTATATATATAATATATATATAATATATATATATATAAATATATATAAATATATATATATATATATATATATATATTTATATATATTTATATATATATATATATATATATATATATGTATATAAATATATATATATATAAATATATATATATATATATATATCTATATATATATATATATATATATATATTTATATACATATATATATATATAATATATATATATATATTTATATACATATATATATATATATATATATATATATATATATATATATATATACATATATTATATATATATACAATTACTCATATATACAATTATATATATATATATATATATATATATATATATATATATATATCTATCTATCTATATGTATATAAATATATATATATATATATATATATATATATCTATATATATATATATATATATATATATTATATATATATATATATATATATATATATATATATATATATATATATATATAAATATATATAAATATATATATATATATATATATATATATATATTTATATATATTATATATATATATATATCTATCTATATATATGTATATAAATATATATATATATATATATATATATATATTATATATATATATATATATATTATATATATATATATATATATATTATATATATATTATATACATATATATATATATATATATATATATATATTTATATACATATATATATATATATATATAATATATATATATATATATATATATATATACATATATATATATATATACAATTACTCAATATATACCATTATATATATATATATATATATATATCTATATATATATATATATATATATCTATCTATCTATATGTATATAAATATATATATATATATATATATATATATATATTATATATATATATATATATATATATATATATATATATATATATATATTTATATTTATATATATATATATATATATATATATCTATATATATATATATATATATATATATATATATATAGATAGATATATATATATATATTATATATATATATATATATATATATATATATATACTATATATATATATATATATATATATATATCTATATATATATATATTATATATATATATATATATATATATATCTATATATATATATATATATATATATATATATATATATATATTATATATATATATATTCGTTTGATTTTTGTTTTCTTCGTTTCCTTTTACTGGCCATAGACCCGTTTGTCATTATCCAATTCATTTCTTTGTTTTTAAATTTTTTTTCAGGGCCACATGGCCAATCTTAAACTTGAAAAGGAATTAGGTACTGCATTGCCAGATACAGATACACTTCTACGTTCTATTATATCTTATAGACATGTCACCCCCCCCCCCCCCCAAAAAAAAAAACAAAAACAAAAAACACACACATCATAGGCAGCGCGATAGCGCTGCCTAAGTAAAGAACGATGTGGGCACAATGTATTATTTATTTTTCTTCTTTCTCTATACCCGGGCACTTCGTATCAAAGGAGTTGTCGTAGAAACTTCAAAAAGGGCTCATTCGATTGGAAATTGCAGTGGCTAGTGCCCTTTTTAATAGTCGAAAGTTATTGGAGGGCAACTAGCCCCCCCCACGCCCATCATTCCCCCAAACACATCCAATCAAAATTTTGAGATAACCATTTTGTTCAGCATAGTTGATTTCCAGATAGAAAATGTGTTTTTGAGGAGGACACTCCCCCACAGCCTTCAGGGCAAGGGTTGTAAGTTATGCCCTGGGGGCATATAAGGTTTTTATAGAAGGCGTTGCCGTAGAAACTTCAAAACAGGCTCATTTGATTGGAAATTCAAAGGGCTAGTGCCCTTTTTAATAGTCGAAAGTGATTGGAGGGCAACTAACCCCCCTCTCACGCCCACCTTTTCCCCAAACACATTCCATCAAAATTTTGAGATAGCCATTTTATTTAACGTAAATTTAAGTTCTGTAAATTAGATCTTTGAGGATGAAAACCCCCTCAAAGCCCTCAGGCCAAGGGTTGTAAGTTATGCCCTGGGGGCACATAAGGTTTTTTATAGAACGCGTAGTCGTAGAAACTTCAAAAAGGGCTCATTAGATTAGAAATTGAAATGGCTAGTGCCCTTTTTAATAGTCGAAAGTAATTGGAAGGCAACTAACACCCCTCTCACGCCTACCATTTCCCCAAACACATCCAATCAAAATTTTGAGATATCCATTTTGTTCAACGTAGTCGAAAGTTCTGGAACTTAGGTCTTTTAGGATGATAACCCCCCTCAGAGCCTTCAGTGCAAGGGTTGTAAGTTATACCCTGGGGGCATATAAGGCTTCTATAAAAAGTTGTTTTAAAAATTTCAAAAAGGGCTCATTTGTTTGGAAATTGAAATTGCCCTTTTTAATAGTCGAAAGTGAGTGGAGAGTAGTTGACCCCCCTCTCATACCCACCATTTCCCCAAACACATTCAATCAAAGTTTAGAGATAGCCATTTTGTTCAACGTAGTTGAAAGTTCTGAAAATTATGTATTTAAGGATGACAAACCCCCCAAAGTCCCCAGGGCAAAGGTTGTAAGTTATGCCCAGGGGGCATATAAGGTTTTATAGTTGTCGTGAAAACTTTAAAAGGGGCTCATTCAATTGGGAATTGAGAGGGCTAGTGCCCTTTTTAATAGTCGAAAGTGATTGGAGGGTAACTAACCCTCTCACGCGCACCATTCCCCCAAACACATCCAATGAAAATTTTTAGATAGGCATTGTGTTCAACGTAGTAGAAAGTTCTGGAAATTAGGTCTTTGAGGATGAACCCCCCCCCCCCCCCCTTCAGGGCAAGGGTTGTAAGTTATGCCCTAGGGCATATAAGGTTTTTATTGAAAGCGTTGTCCTAGAAACTTCAAAAGGGCTCATTTGATTGGAAATTGAGAGGGCTAGTGCCTTTTTTAATAGTTGAAAGTGATGGGAGAGCGACTAACGCCCCTCTCACGCCCACCATTTTCCCAAACACATCCAATCAAAATTTTGAGATAGCCATGTGATTGGAGAAAGACAAACACCCCTCTCACGACCATCATTTTCCCAGACACATCCAATCAAAATTTTGAGATAGCCATTTTGTTTAACGTAGTTGAAAGTTCTGGAAATTAGGTCTTAGAGGATGACAACCACCCTCACAGCCCTTAGGGTAAGGGTTGTAATTTATGCCCTGGGGGCATATAAGGTGTTTATAGAAGTTGTTGTCGTAGAAACTAAAAAGGGCTCATTCGATTGGAAATCGAAAAGACTAGTGCCCTTTTTAAGTCGAAAGTGATTGGAAGGCTTGACATTTTTATAGTAAAGATCGATGTGGGTATAATGTATTATTTTTTTTGTTGTTGTTGTTGTTTAGACCAGGGCACTTTGCATCGAAGGAGTTGTCGCAGGAACTTCGAAAAGGGCTTATTCGATTGAAAATAGAAAGGGCTGATGCCATTTTTAATAGTCGAAAGTCATTAGAGGGAAACTAATGCCCCTCCCACGCCCACCCTCCCATTTGACTTTATGTTTAAAAACTAAATGTTGCCATAAGATTAAATCAAAATGCACTGTGTTAATGCTAATTCCCAATAAGGCATCTCAGTAGTATCCCAAGAACGACTGAGGGTATTATGTTCAAACTTTTGGGGCTGCTTCTGCTCTTAAAATTTAACCAAATCAAAATAGCGTAAGTGTATCCAAGCTATCAAAGAAAGTAAACAGATTTTTTTTTGCAAATGGTATCAAGTTTTCCATTTCAGGTCAACTAGAGGAGGTATAAAACTAAATTAAACACTACTATTTGTGTCCAGATTTTTAGGAGGGTGTATGTTGTTAAAAATTGCTGAAAATTTTTCTCCAGCATATAAATAGCAGGCCAAACTATAAAGTCTTAGAAAACTTAAAAAAATTCTTAATAAATTCTCAATTAACATAAGTTGGGCTCAAAACCCCTATGCCTTCCCAAGGCCAGAACATAATTTGCACTTACTGAAAAAATACAAATGAATGTGCATTGTCAGTTTAATACCCATATACTGATATTTAGTAATCAAAATGTTAATATTATTTGATTTATTAAAGTTATAAAAGTAAAAACATTTATATTTTTTTCAGGGGCATAGGGGTTTTGAGCCCAACTTATGTTAATTTCTGCTCGTTTTGAGTTTGACTCGGTTATTTATTGTAATTTCAGTTCGTTTTGGGTTTCATTTATTTATCGATGCTGATTTGTGGTAGTTTCATGCTTGGTAGATTATTTGATTTTATTTTTGCTCATTCTTTGTTTAATGGAGTTCTTTACTTTTCTTTGAAAAACTTATTTTGTGGAAAAAGTTTTTTAAATTAATCTTAAAAGAGAAAGTTAAATGAAAAGAAAATGAGAATACAGACAATTTAGAAGTAAAGGCACCTTGATTGTTTTATCTGCAGATCCACTAAGCAGCATATCACCAAAAAAATTGAACGCATAAAACGTGATCTTCGTGGCCATTAAGTATTTTTTCGCAGTTTCCTGTTTTTATATTCCAAACGCGAACACTTCTGTCGTAAGACCCGCTAACAACCTTCTTCTCATCCATCTGTCAAGAATAAAATAAATTAAGTAGGTCACAGGAGCACATAGGTCCAACCCTGGCGAGGGGGTCCTGTCATCTTTCATAGAGAGGGGGATTCAAAATTGCAAAAAATAGATATTTGGACCACAATTTTTCACAATTGTGAAAAATTATTCCTCTCCCAGACGTCAGTCCCCCCCCCACCCGCTTAAATTTTGTTTCTTACAAAATCTTGTCAAAACTAAGATAAACCTACATAATTCAAGCATCAACATAAAAAGATCAGTTTTTTTTAGTACATACCTTTATAGTGCTATAAAGTACCTTTATAGCACTTTTATAGTACTAAATAGTACCTTTATGATACCAAATGGCTTTATTTTTAGTTTCTACCGTCATTTTCACATGATTTTGAAAAATTGGTTCCAATTTTGCCCCCCCCCTCCCCCCAGAATTTTGACAGAATTACACCACTGATGCCATGCGATGGCTGATTTGTTACTAAACTTACCATATGCGGTTCATAGAAAATCAACGGTAATCATTATCGTTACTTGTAAACTTTATTTGAATAAGTTGATACATCTAAGGCTTCCTTAATTTTTGCACACTATTGTTGAATTTGACATCAACTACTAGAACGAGTGAGGTGGTAGAAGCCTCAAAAAATGGAATCTCGGGTCCAAGTTTTCAGGTCCTCCGCGAGAGGTCCTTCAAATCAATGGGGAGGGAGAATTTACCACCTACCCTGCTTTGATTTAAAGGAACATATTTGGATTACAGTAATATGTATGCTAAGGGAGTGACAGCCCTTCCTTACTGCTGAAATTATTCAGTGTAGTACGGATGATTGCATTCATATAAACTTTTTGATTTTATCCACCTGTGTGTACTTACTTGCATAATTACTTGGATTCCATAAAAACAACATCTGTTATAATAGGAAATTAAAAGTGATAACCCAAAAATTCTTTTTGACATTCAGATATCAGTCCCAGAGAGAATTTTTTTTGTTAGCAAGAAGAACTGAGGGTTAAAGGGGTGACTCCCCTATTTGTTTTAGAAAGTCATTTTATTACGTAGAGCAAATGGACTTAAATAAGCATTGTTATAAAATAGTTGAACTCACTGATATATTACTAGGATATCAGTGCTGACTGAACTCAGCTCACACACTGCAGGTTCTGGCTCAAGAACAAGAAAAAAAGAAGAAGCTGTTTTTGAACTTGCTTTCTTTCTTTCTTTCTTGAAAAGCCGTTGCTGAGTAATTATTTATACGAGACTTCCAATTTTGAGGAAATAGTGTTTTTGTAGATAAGGACGTAGTATTTTAGAGAAAGTAAAAGAGATAAGTCAGAAGAGATCCAACAGTACTTGCTTGACTGACAACCGTTATTGCAGACATGATCTTTGATCATCGTAAATTAATTGAAATATCTAGAAATTTTGATAGTTTTATAATTGATTAAGCAAGTGGAGAAATCTGACTTGTTTTCCTTCCTTTCTTTATTCCAGAGGTTTTAACTATAATTGAGAATTCCGCATGCTAATATGACTCAATAATAAGTATTAACAGTACATTATTGAACAGTGCCTTAATAACTGTTTCTGATAAAGTACTTCAGCGAAACTTTTATTCTTGGGGAAGACAGACGAAATGTTTTGTACAGAAAAGTGACAAATTTGAACACAGGAAACTGTGTCTTCCTGACTACTACTGTCACCTTACAGGCGGCTCCCGGCCATTGTGGATTATCTGGAAGATCCCACACTTTGATTGCTTAACCACACAATAAAACAGTTTAAATTAACGAACTGTAAGTAAGGAACGACTTGGTCCAATAGTAACCGAAACTCTAAAAAACGGAATTTTGATAACAATTGATACACCTACAGAATTGGCTCAAATTTTTTCCTGATCATGACAAATGGGGAAAACACCCTTAAAAAGTAAAGCGATCATAACAAAATTGCACCATCACATTCAACATATGTGAAAACTCTACTGTAGAGTCAAGCACCTACCTTCGAAAATGAGAAATTTTGTATTTTTTACCACAAGAAAGATCACGGATGCGTATTTATTTGCTTGTTTTTCCCAGAGGTGATCGTATCGAATCAATGGTTCCATGAGAATGAGAAAGGCCTTATTCGAACGGAAATCAAAAGTTCTAATGCCCCTTTTCCATGACCCAATAGATTGGACGGCAGCAAGTTCCCCTTCCGCGCCCCTTTTCCCCAAAGACATCAAATACGAGTTTTGACATAGCCATTCGATTCAGTATAGTCGAATGTCCAATAACTATGCCTTTGGGGAAAACAAGACCCCACTTAGCCATTGGGAAAAGGGCTGTAAGTTACGCAATTTGCCCATTGTTTACACATAGTATTTCTTTTTGGGAAATGTGCGAATTCTTTTAGGGAAATTTTCTGCGAGGGGGGGGGGGAGGTCCATGGGGAGGAAAGTCTTCACAGGCAATATTTCAGGTGAAATTTTACACGGGGGTGGGGGAAATTTCCTGGCATGACTTGAAATTAGTCAGAAATTAAATAATAAAAAAGCAAGTTTTTTAAATGAAAGTAAGGAACAACATTAAAACTAAAAACGAACAAAAAGCATTCCATAAATGAGATGGACTACCCTTTCATCAACCCTCGCTCATTAAGTAAAGATTGCTCAAACACAATGGCCGTTGAATTTGAGTAAGAATCATTTTTAAAAAAAACTTTTAGACTTTAGTGTAAAGAAGGAAGGTTGAGTAAGAGGCAGTCCCCCTCATATGCGGAATAAGTTCTGTGCGTTTTAAGTTTTTATGTGGGTTCTTGCTTTCAGTCGAAAAAAAAGCTTGTTTTTGTTTATTCAATATGAAGTAGGTGCGGGTGCCAGAGTCGTCATCTTTTCTTTCTTTTGTTTATAATTTTTAACAATTTAAACTTCCGTTTCCCGAGGCAAGTTATTAATGATTTTAACAGTTTGTGTTCAATACCAGTTATTCAATATAGATATTGACAACAAGTGTGTAGCAATTGTCCAAAACAAGGTATAGGTATCTTATAACAATATGTGCAGAAGAAATTAGAAAAAATCCTTATAAACTTTAGATAAACTTGTAGAAAAATCTTGGCATTATTGCAATTTAAAAAAGTCGTAAAATGCTACCCTTTTAAGTTGGCGATTGGGAAAACGGGGAAATATCGGGTGGGTGATGGCCAACTTTAGATTCCCACTAATAAAGATTAAAACTATTGCACCAAAAACTTGATAGGGATAAGGAGACACTATGATGAAGAATCCACTGTCCCAGATATTGCCTCCAAACATAGATTTTTAAATCCTTGTAATGATTCTGATTCAAGGTGCAAGATGCATACCTTTCTACTAAAAGTTGAGGGAGGGGTAGGAGAATCATTATCAGAGGGGTACATACCTACCTTTGTGCTAATAGTTGGTGGTATAAGAGGCGGGACGGTAATTTGGTTCTCCGTTCAAGCTAATCAAAAACCGTCATGTAATTCCAGTTCAAAAAAGGTGCAAGCTGACCATCTTTCTTCTGAGAAGGGGAAGGGAGTATGTTCAGCACCAATTTGGGGGGAAAGAGGATGTTGGAGGAGTCATGGGACCACTTTACGTCTCAAGAGTTATATACATCATGAACAAATTACGAACGATATAGACCAATGAACAATGTAGATCATGAACGACATAGATTCATGAACAAATTCTTTTAGAAAAAACAGGTGCAATATACATTTATCAGCTCTTCAAGTTCAAAAGAACTTTAGGGCTCACTTCCTAATATCACTAGTAAGAAACAAGCGAAGAAAGACCTCTAATTTCTTTTGCAATGAAAGAACTGCTAAAGTTTAGGAAGCATCTATGGTACCACTGCTCAGTCTCAGTCCCAAGCACAGGAAACACAACCAAAATCACAAACAGGAACGACTTGTAAAAATAAATGGCAGCGATTTTGAACCAGTTGGAAAAATACTCATTTTCTGGATTTATAAACTTTTCTATATATTTTCCTAAGAAAACATATTAGCAATGAAGCGAGGAAGCCCTTGCAAATATTAAAACATTCAGATTTCTATTTGACTTTTTACTCTCAAACTGCTTCCTTTCCTGCTGCAATGAAGCTTCCCACTCGAAAGCAGGAACAGGGTTCGAAGAAGCAAAAGCTTAGTGGACACTTCACCTCTCACACTACAAGTTCTGGCTCAAGAAAAAAAAAAAAAAAAAAAAAAAAAAAAAAAAAAAAAAAATCCTTTTCTGAAAATCTGTTTCTGGTTAAATATTTAAATAGAAGCGTCACTTTTGGGAAAAGACAGCGATGCCATTTTTGGGGAAACATACACGTTAATTTGGGGAAAAGTAAGAGAGATAAGCCTGAACAAAACCAACAGTACGTGCATGACCGACCACAATCGCCTTACACGAAATCTCTGATCATTGTGAATTTTGACTTATCCCATAACTCTGATCGTTTTATCAGTTTATTCACTAACCAGCCAATTATTAAGCAGGTAAAGATACCTGTTTTGCTTTTGGTTCTTTCTTTATTGTAGAAGCTACAATTATAACTAAGAATTCCTCATCCTAATTTTAGTTAAAATAAATAATAACAGTATCTATTTAATGCTAAATAATCCATACAGTTAACAAAGTTCATTGAACAGTAACTTAGAAGCAATTACTAATAAAGTGCTTCTGCGAAACTTTCATTCGTGAGGAAAGACAGACGAGCTATTTTGGGCTGAAATAAGAGAGACAAACCTGACCAAAACAGACAGTACCTTCGCGACCGATCATCGTCACCTTAACGGAGGTCAGAAGCTGACGCTAGAGCTCGAATAGGAAAGGCATGGGGTGTCTTCACAAGCATGAAGAAGTCGCTTTGGAATAGACATGAAATTAGCATCAAAACGAAGATGAACGTCTACAAGGCAACTGTTCAATCGATCCTGCTGTACGCCTGTAAAACTTGGCCTTTAAAGGCCGAAGAAACACGTTCACTAGAAGTATTCAACCATCGCTGCATGAGACACATACTACGAATCAGCCGACGGTTTCATATCTCAAACGCTGAGGTTCGAAGGCGTTGTGCCCAGAAAGCCCCCCTCTCAGTAATCATAAAACAACGACGACTGAAATTCCTGGGACACACACTACGACGACCAGCTGGAACTATTTCCCGGGACCTGCGACCCCCCTCCAACTTGGAAACGGAGACCAGGCGGCCAAAAGAAGAATCTCTGGCAGACATTCAAGAATGACCTGGATCCTTGGAGTGGCTTCCGACGACACGGACGTCGTTGGGGTAAAAACTGGCTGAAGATTGCAGAAGAGGCTGCTGCTGACAGATCATGTTGGATTAAGTCAGTCATCCCAACGTCCATTGGTGCCGGACAGGATGGATCATCGTCTGGTTCCCGCCGAAAGTAAAGTAAGGTAAGTACAAGCGTTTCCGGACTATCATCGTAAATCAATTGAAAAATCCCGGAATTGATTGTGCGATCTGTTGACCATTAAACACCCATTACAAAGTTGGTACCCATTTTTTGTAGGGGGAGGGGTACCCATTTTTTTCTTTTCTTTCTTTAGTGTATGAACTTTAATTAGAACTGATACTTCGGTTTCCCAAGGCGAGATAATAACAATTTTAGCAGTCTCTGTTCAATAATCCGATTAATATTCAGTACTCCGATTAATATGTTCAATACTAGGATAACTGTGTAATGATTCTCCAAGGCAAGGTAACGCGTCTTATAGGACGAAATGAAAAAGGACTTACGGCCATTTTTGATAGATAGAAAGACTCAAACAACTCAACAATGAATTTAAAACAGTAAAAGCAAATAAAACATAAAATACCCAGTGCAAGACCGGCAAAACCCGGAGAGAAATAATTTATCAAAACGATGTTATTTAATAAAAGAACTTAACCCTATTTGGACTTTTATTCGTTCAACATCAAATCAAGGAAATCAAAAGGAAGAAATTTTGAAGAGCTTCACGATGCTTCAGCTTGGTTCAATAAGTCACAAGTTTTAAATGCAGGACAGAAAATTAGAACGTGTGATTACCTATTTCCTGACTAATTCCCAGTCAGGAAATTTTGTGCATCAATGTTACAGTTTCTTTCTGCCCTGAGGTTATCAGTGATTAAATTATTAATTTCTAATTTAATTCATGAATTTATTAAATTTCTAATTAGATAATTAATTGAATTTTCCATAATTATGAAACTCGTATTATGCATGGGTCCGTAGAGTCCGACGCGTGGAACTGTGTTACAGAGAGCATTAGGGTAGGTGAGTACCTACAAGCTTTAAGAAGTCACTGAGCAACTATCTGTTAGGTAACAGCTTTGTTTATTTCTTTTTTTTTAATGAGTTAGTGATAGATTGGTTATCTCCTTTCGGATTTTACTCGATTAGTTTTTCGTCGTTAGCAACTAATTAGTTAAATTGTTAATGAGTTAATAAAATCTAACTACCCCCCTACAAGTTATTTTTGTATTTTTCTTTAAGGGGTTATTAGCAGTTAGTTAATTGGTATTTTGTTTGTAACAAAACTGGATTGACCCAATTGATTAGGAGCAGTATTTCAAAAGCTGTTGCCAATAAATTGTTAAAGCAAGATTTTCCTTTAAGGAAAAGTTATCCGTAGCGTTTGAGGAAAAGAGACAGACAGAGTAGTTTGGACGGATATAAGAGCGACAAACCTGAACACAGCGCACAGTATCCTCGTGACCGACCATCGTCACCTTACAAGCTATTCCAGACCATTGTAAATTAATTGAGAGATCCCAAACCTTGATTGTTCGATCAGTTGATCCACTAATCAGCCTATTATCAAGTAAGTGAAGACACCTGACTGTACCAGAGTGACCACAAAGCGTAATTACAGACCATGGACTATTTGTACGCATGTCCCACACCTACAACGAATCAATTTGAAAATGTCGCAAAAGGAAATATGTCTTCATTTCTGATGAAAAATACAATAGAGAGAAGTATACAAATGCAATATAAAATTAAATTATTGTATTATTATAAATCAGTTCATGCAATTTACATAACGACACATATATCGTATACTAACGCTACTGTTATTAA
Source organism: Artemia sinica (assembly GCA_027921565.1). Taxonomy (NCBI): domain Eukaryota; kingdom Metazoa; phylum Arthropoda; class Branchiopoda; order Anostraca; family Artemiidae; genus Artemia; species Artemia sinica. The sequence continues at coordinate 15,391,049 of CM051262.1, forward strand.
AAAATCAGTGCAACACCAACCCACTCAAGGCCAGCACAGCTGTGGACCCTCCTCCTCCATCCCAATCTATTCAAAGCTTCCCTTTATCACCCTCCCAAGAAGTTCCAATTTACTTTAGATCCTTTTTTACGACCTCATCCTTTCCCTTTCTCCTTTCGTTTGGCCATAGATAGAAGGTCGAAAAGGATGATCTTTGGCAATCTGTCATCCTTCATCCGCAAAACGTGTCCTATCTATATCAACCTTTCTTTATAGCCCCAGAAAGCGGAATAGAACAACATATTTTGTAAAGCTTGCTGTTTGAAATACATGAAATACGGGGAGCCAAAGGGGTACCCAAAACTATCCGTAGGAAATTCCTCTAGAAAATATCTAGCGAATCCTCCGTTGCACCCACGTGACCACTGTCATTACAGTAGCTTCCCATATTCTAATCTTAGTTCGCAGACTATCTTCCCAACTCTTTTCAACTGTAAAAAAAATACCCTGGGCCTTGGCTATTCTACTTTAGCATCTTCATTGCATTCGCCATCTTTACTAACAATACTACCCAGGTAAACAAAGCTATCCACTCAATTAATCTTCTTGTCACCAACACCACCCCTTCATCTTCATTTATTCCTACTCCAAGCGATTTGATCTTAACATTAATCTTCAAACCTATTATTGCACCCTGAACTCTAAAAACCTCTAAAAAGTCATTTATTTTACTAGCATTCTCATCTAGACATTCAAATTATCTGCATAATCAAAGTCTAGGAGAGTTTTACCTTCCCATTTGGTTCATGCTCTCTCAAAGCCTTTGCTGTGTTCCTCAGGACAAAGTCCATCAAAATGATTTATATAAATGGGGATAGAACGCAACCCTGCTTAACTCTAAAATCATTACGAAACTAGCTACTAGCTCCGTTTCCTACCTTAACCGTTGCAGCATTGTTCTGGTACATTTTACTAACGTTTTCATCTAGAATACTCATAAATCATCAGCATAATTAAAGTCATAGGGGAGTTTCGCATTCCCATTTGATTCCATGATCTCAAATAGCCTTTGCCGTATCTCTTAGGACAAAGTTCATATAAATAGGGGTAGCACATATCCCTGCTGAACTCCTTATTCGATATGAACCCAGTTGCTAACCTCATTTCCTACCTTAGCCACAGCAATATTGTTCTCTTACATAGCACTAGTCAGTTAGATGTGTTTATCTGGTATGCCATAAGGATAGGACCTTCACTAAAGCTCTTCTATCAGTTGAATCAAGCGCTTGTTCACAACCTATAAAACTGATGACTCAGGCACTTCTCAATTGTTAATTTAGGAATGAAAATTTGGTCGACATATCCTCCCCCCCCTTTCTAAAACTACGCTGTTCTTCTCTTAAACCTTTATCTACAACATCTTGTAAGCTAATTAATTTTGTTCTTATAGAAACCAAACTAAAATTATTATGTGTACAATGTATACATTATATGTAAACTATTATTAATCACAATTAAAGAAAATATAATAAGGACGACCAACATCAACAAATTGACATAATATATGAAACACACGCTATTTTTAATAGCCAAGGAATGTGTATAAATATCCGGCATTTTTACATATTCTTTCAGTTTATTGATTGTGGCTTTTTGCACTTTTTTTTAGATTTTTTTTTTTTTTATAGATATATGTAGAAATATCCGGTCTTCTACATATTATTTCAGCTTATTATTTGTGGTTTTTCTGTGGCAAAAAGGCGAAAAGTGGCAAGGGAGGGGCAAAAGGGAGAAATTCCAGTGATACAGAGAAACACTAACAAATAAGAGATATGCTACGAAAAATGTACAATAAAGTATCGTCAATCAGCACAATGTCAATCAGTTTCGGCTTGTATTTTATAAAACAAAATAAAAACATCTTATATATGCTAAAAAAATATGTCGTTATATATGCCGTTAAATTTTCCATCTTATATATGCCGTTAAAATTTCCTATCGCTAATATCAAACTATGAAAAGAGCACAGTTACATGAACCCTTAACGCTTACTTTGTTGATTGAATATTTATAGATGGCCATATTCAATATTTATGTGTCCAAATTGGCCTGTCACAAGGCGTCGAGGAGAGGCAACCCTGGAGGTGAATATATGCAAGAACTGACATGAATTTGAACTGTTCCATAAACCTCAGGTGGTTTACTGACGACTAATTATTACCAGTAGAAAAAGAAGGGTCTTTGGTTTTTCCTCAAAATGGTAAACTCACAGTTATTATTTAAGACACTTAGTAATTTAGATAAAGCTTATTGTTGCATGCACAATTTTGCATTACAAACTTTTGAGCATTAATGTTGTACATTATCTCATTTTATGCTTATCTTATTAGTCTTACCGAATTACCATTTCGTCCATGTGACGACTAAAAATCACATCTGACATTTCCAAACTTCTGAAATAATTGTCAAAAACCAATATCTAGGTTAATCTCAACAAGGCAATCAGCAGGGCAATATGTTTCGAATTGTGCATTTATGTGTTAAAGAATATTACTATCTTATATTATGTGGCTTTCCAGCCACTGCCGGCTTACGTGGCTTTACCTATCGTCACTGTTACGCCTAGAGGTCGTATCTTATATTTTCACATACTGAAGTAAGTTTTCAAAAACTATTTACTATGCTGTTCTCAAAGGGAAAATCGGCAGCATAATGTACACACTGAAAATCGAACTGTAATTGAACATACTTTGCACTTATCATCTTCCCTTTTAGAACAGCTTAACAAACGGTTTTGGGCAATTATTTCAGCAGTTTGAAAATGTCAGCTACGTCCTTTAGGCGTAACACTGACACTATGTTCAATCCCATTTTAGTCCTCGTGACCTGCATTACCCTTCTCATCGTCTCTTTAAAAATGGCGTAGCTACCTGTTTTTGGCAATTATCTCGGAAATATGAAAATATCAGATATGACCTTTGGGCGTCATAGCTACAAATTATATTATAAATACTATTATTTTCTTAAATTACTCATATTAATTATATTGTTATTATACTTATTTATATTATATTATTTTATAATATATAATTACATTGTTACAAATTATATATTTTAAAAAAGAGACAAGAAAGCAAAAATCAAGTTTTATAACAACAACGAAAATACTGGAAGCAGCAAAAAATGGTATTTCAAGAAGAAAGCTGCTTCCCTTCTTCAGCAATATTATGGAAAGTCTTGAAAATTTTTGATTGGAAATTCTCGGAATATTATGGAAAGTCCAATTTTTTTTTTTATTTTGGAAAAAAAATAACGCTTCTCTCAACACAACAAGTGCTACGGTTTTCTAGTATTTGGAAAACTATAATGCTTCTCTGAAAAGAAAACCTGAAACTTCCCCTTCCTCATGATTTTTTTTGGCGAATTCTTCGCTTAATTTTTTTTCTTTATATTTAGGATACCAGGTTGCTGTAATTCTTTAAGATATTTCTTGGCCTAATATACACCTTTTTGGTCTCCTCCCAGCCAGATGACTTCAAATCAAGCGCTAGATACAAAAGGAAAAGAGAGACAGTTAAGGAGAAAAGACGTACCCGAATAGTTTTGTCATGAGATCCACTAACAATACGAGCTCCATCAAATTGAATGCAAGTAATAGCCTGAGTGTGTCCTTCAAAAGTACGGACGTGACAATATCCTCGTCTCCAATTTCTATGTAATTTATACCTTTCAACAAATACCTATAAAGAAAGAACTTTATCTGACGATGTTATTGACTACTTGTAGGCAATTCTAATTTTTATTCGACACGTACGTAGAAAGAGGTTACGGCCAAGCGCCTTCCTCCGAAATTTCACGGTCTGTTTCAATTTGTTTCCACGTTTTATGCACTTTTTTTAGGAGCCTTTTTCTCACCCCCCCCTCCCCCCTAGAAATAAAAGCAAGATGTAAATATCAAAATACAGCACAAGCAAGCCTAACCTCCCTCCTAAAGAATTATTCATTTGGACTGTGTAAGTCTATTTTCTTTATATAAGTCTATTGCGTAAGTAAATTTGGACTGTGTAAGTAAATAACAAATACTTATTACTAACCTATTTTTACTTTCTATTTTTCTTTTTTTTTTTCTATTTTTAGTTTCATAGCTTTCTATTTTTACTTTCATAGGTTTCTATTTTTACTTTCATAGCTTTAGTATCTAACTTTTCAAGGGATGATTGAGTTCAAATATGATATTAAGGCAGAATTATGAGAATAAAGCCAAATACCTCAACCGTTATGAATGTCAAACTGTTGTGTTTCCTCAAGGGGGGGGGGAGGGGGTTCAGGGTTGGATCCTCCATCTCCCCCTCCCTCAAAAAAAATATCCGACTTGTAGAAACGTAACAAAAAGGCATATAAACAAATTTTTCATGCTTTTTTCAAAGTTTTTCTTGTTCTAAACATTTGGACTGTGTAAGCCTAAAAGAAGTGTAAGGACTGTAAAAATCTATAACGAGCTGTTATTACTTACCAATTTAAATTTCTATTTTATTCTCATGGCTTTAGTATCTAACTACTCAAGGGACAGTTGAGTTCATATATAATATTACGACAGAACTATGAAAAAAAACAACAACAAAAAACAAACAAGATATTTGCTTTAGGCTACAACTATCCATAAGCAACATTAATATCCATAAGAATATACCCTAAAAGGATGTGTCTACTACAAAAAACAATACCCAAACTTTTCGCTCAAGTTAGATAAATTCAAACGCGATCATAAACCAGGGCTTTGAAATCAGAAAACTATAATTCCTGACTAAGCATCGGTACTGTTTTTTGTTTTTATATCTGTTTCTCTTTTTGTCTAGCCTTTTTCTGTTCCCCCCCCCCAAAAAAAAAACAGATCAGAAAGGAGAAACAGGTCACCTGTTTTGATGGTTCTGTTTCTGTCTTGTTTTGTTTTTTTTTTTTTTTTAATCTGTCTTTTTTTCCGTTTCAGTCCTGAAAAACAGAAACAGCGCCAATGAAACAGCGCCAAACAGAAACAGCGCCAATGCTTATTACTGACTTGAATTACAAAAATTTTAAGTGTCAGATTTAGACTCCTTTTGTTACAACAATACTTTGTGTCACTCAGTATTAGACTATACTGATAGATTTATTGGTATAAATCACAGTTTATATAATTATCCAGTATGATCTTTCCCTATCTCACCCATTATAAAAACCCGGACCAAGGTGCGAGTGCTCCAGAGAACGTTTTTGCAGATAGAAACATAAGCGGCATCAGATCTTTTCACGGGTAGACAGGTCAGACGCGAAACAATCGGAAACAAGTGGAAACCCGCCTATTACGAATAATGCACTTTGTTGGAAACAATCGGACACAGACTAACCCGCTAATGCAGAAAGAAGTGGGAGGAGCTTTTTGTTCGTACCGAGAATGAAGACCAGAAATTATCTGCGATAAACTTACTGGATAATTCTATAAACTGTGGGTATAGATTAAGAAATAAACCCACATTGACAGCACAATTGTTTAGAAGCCAATCTGAAAGCATTGGGTGCAAAATTTTGAAAGGCGAGTGATCAGATTTTTCTTAATGTACCGAAGACATTAAGCAGTGGTGTAATTTTGTGAAAATCCTGGGACCGGGGGGGGGGGTGTTGCAAAGTTGGAGGCCAATTTTCTCAAATCAAATGAAAATGACATTGAAAAATTAGTCATATAGTACCATAAAGGCAAAGATATACTAAAGAAAACTTACGCGTTTCTCTGGATGCTTGAATTATGCAGGCTTATCTTAGTTTCAATAACATTTTTCCAAAAACTAAGTTTCAGCTGGGTGGGAGGGGGGTGGGTCAAACTGGGGTCTGGGGGGCAGACTATCGTCTGGAGGGGACAGTTGCCCCCTACTCCATAGCAAAATAAGCCTCTGACTTTAAGCATAAAAACATATTTGTTGTCCCCAGGAACCGTCTTAGGTCTATTCACGACTTAAAAACACGATTTTCTTAGGATTTTTCTATTAGTGGTTTCGAAATAATAAAGCTTTTAAGGGAGAATCATTTTTTTGTAACTGTTGTCATGTTGAAGCCTGAAAATAAACAATCTAAACTAATAATCAAATTTAATCTGCTTTACATCCGAAAAATTTAACCATTAGCAATGTTCATTCCCTAAGACAACTATTCTTTATCTATTTTTGGCTGATTCTTTTTGATTTCAACTACTTTTTTTTGTAGATTCTCGAAAATCTACTGATTTTTTGTTGTTGATCTACTTGTTGATTTCAAAAACTGCATAGCTGCATATGGAGGTAATTCTAATTTAAAAATTGAATTGTCAATAATATGATGAATATGATAATATTCAATAATAATAGGATTACTATTAGAATAATATGATTATATTAATAATATGATTACTATTATATGGTTATAATAATACATATGATTAATAATATGATATGATATAATAATATGATTACGATAATAATATGATAACTATTAATAATAATAATAATAATCAATAACAATGTTAATAATATGATAAATATGATTGTACATGTTCCCGATTGATTATTTCCAACAATCACACTTCATATTTACTGTCTTTTGTACTTTAATGCCTAGAAAGACGAAATATTTTCATTCAACAAAATGAGATAAGCTTTGCAAAAAATAAGCTTTTACATGAAAAAAAGGCAGAGCTTATTTGGCAAAAATTTTTGATCTTACTCTCTTCAACTCAACAGAGCCATCTTCCATTCAATGAAAACGCTTCAAAATAAATGGCACTGTATTTCATCCTTGTATTGTTTCTTTAAAAAAGGTTAAAAAGCCTCGGCTCCACGAACTAATTTTTTAAGGGCCTTATAAAATAAATATAAAAAGCAAGTCGAAATAAGTTTACTCTCTTCCAGTCGACAGACCCATCTTCCTTTCGATGAGAACGCATTTGCCGTTCGTGACCTGTTTTCGAGAAAGGCCAAGTACTGCTTAAAGCTAAACGCTGCCAGTTCCTGACGTTAGATGCCATACTTCGCCATAACCTGTAAAAATATTTACCTGATTGTATATAATTGTAATTAGAAATGTCTAGTGATAATATAATAATCCTACCTTAATTACAAATTTAGCACATAATTTAAATTATAAACTTATAATCATAACAGCAAAATTGAATTTTGAACAGATTAAAATGTTATAATCCATGGACAATATGCATCCTATACTTGTCTTGTAGAATCCATTTTGGCAAATTAGTGGTAAATAGCTGCTTCAGATTCAGCTATTTTAAGCCACATTGAGTCATAAGAGTCATAACCATATGAGAGGTTTTTTGTGAAGAGACTTCAAGGAAGTTATAAGCTTCGAATTCTTTTCCTAATCCTGACAAAAATTAAAAATGTTTCAATATTTTCATAACGAATCTTCTCTTAATTTTTTAAAACATTTTATTCAGGATTTCTTTTTTTTAACATCTTTCAAATTTTTTTTTTCGTGATCCCATCGTACAACTCTGAACAATCTCAGATTCAGAAGCTATCATCCAAAGAAGTTCATTGGGTCTTTAAAAATCTGATAACTACTTATACTTATCATGTAGTTTCAATTACACAATGTCTTATTCTTTACTTTAAATTGAATTTTACATACTTCTGCATGTGGTTAAAGGGTTCAACCCCCCCCCCTGAAATGTTTGTCCGACTCGCATAAAAACGTAAAATGAATATAAACAAATTTTGGTGCGTTTTTAAAGTTTTATTGTAAGACCCCCCCCCCCGAAAAAACGATCCCGGATATGGCCCTGGGTGCATACCACGGCACAAAAAAGGTCACGCAGAGGGACTATTTATAACTAAAGAACAATAAGCTGCAATTATGGGCAGCAACAATAAAAATAGCAAAACATAACTGGTGTTTATATTGGAGCATTGTTTAAAATGCATCAATTAACCATTAAAGACCTGTTCTTCATTTTGGCTTTTTTTGCCGATAGCTTGGCTAGTGTTAATAACTAGAGATCACATCTACCTTCTGGAAATTTCAATTTTAAAATAAATTTTTTCAGAGAATCCAATTTTTGATTTGGAAAATTGGGTTTTGGACTTTCGCAAATTATTAAATGAAAACCAGATTTTGATGCCTGGAAGACGCCTGCAATTTGATTAGTAGGCTATCTTCTGACTATATGTACAACATTTATACTACGTAAAAGATTTGACAACCCTGGCGAGCAGCACGTGTGCCAGTAAATAAAAATATATTGGGCAAATACTATCATGAAATAAATACCTTTATGTAATTTTACTAGTAATTTTGTTTCTACAAGCTTATAGTAAAATTTTTTTAAAAATTGTTAGTGATGCTCTCCAAGAATGCGAGACAATATTAGTGGAAATTGTTGGTGGAATTTGAGCACGAAATTCAAAAATTCGAACATAAAGTAATAGATATCTGTAGGGTATTACGGGACCCAGGGATCGAACCGCGCTGCAGTAACACACTGCAGGGACGACGCATGGACCTTAGCAGTCAAGAAGAAACGTTAATCCGATTACCTACCTTAAATATCTGTGGAGGGCTTGGATGATCCACAGTTTTATGTTGTATTTTCTTAAGCTTGTTTTGAAGTTTGAAATGTTGTTTGACACCTTTGTTTGTATTTGAAGGTCCCCTTTTCAAACTTCTTGTCCATCTAATATGATTTTTCTATGAACAAATTACTGTTAATTAAAAACTATTTTTCTGGTAACTAAATTAGTATTAATAGTTGGGATCAGGGTTGCCACCCCTAGTAATTTATCACTATTTCTAGTCATTTTTTTTTTTTTTGCCTAAACACAAAAATCACTTAATCAGCCCATAAATCACTACATTATTGAAGGAAATAATCAACCAACAGATCACTAAAATCTACTGATTTTTTCTTAACGGGTGGCAACCCTGATTAGGATGGAAGATACAGGCCTTTTGTTTCACGAGCTTATTCAAAATGGCAACAATTCAATTTCTTACCTGCAAACTCCCTGAGATCTTGCAAGAGACTTGCAGTCAAGGAAAGACAATATCTTTTCCACAACATTTGCAGGCAGGAAGGCAAAAGGATCCTGACAATTAGGAATGCAATAACAATGTAGTCTGTCTTGGACAACGGAAGATAATGTATGATTCTGTTCTGGACCACACAGCGGCTAAAATATGTTTGACAAATAAGTATGACATAAACAATACATCTTCAAAACACATCTTTGGGAGGGTACGCGTATAACTCAACCCCCGTTCAATTCAACTCATTTAAACAAATTCTCTCTCAATTCAACCCCCGTCCGACAAAAACCTTCACCCAACTAGACACCATTCAGTAAATTTACTTTGGTTGACCACATCTAAATGAATATGCTAAACAAATAAAAGTAGTACTCAGGCCTGGGTTTATCAATAGACCCACTAGGCCCGGCCTAGGGGCGCACAATGCTAGGGTTGCAATAAATTATCAGAGTGATTTTTGTCTTGACACACTGGACTGATAGAATTTATCATCAAAGTGCCAGGTGCACTCCGCCAATGCGCTGCCTATTCACAGAAAAGTGATTTAAAACAACGCAGGAATCCCGTAACCACTTATAAACTGTCAGATGTCTCACAAGAATGGCAGCTGAGAGTTCGGTATCACCCCTCTCTTTAATTACTTTTGGCTCATCAGTTTGCGTTCTATTTAGTACTTCCACTATCCCTGAATTTTCGGGAAGAAACCCGAAAATCTCGCAAAAATGCTTGAGCCTATAAGCGTCAAAGCTTTAAATCCGGCCCTGGTAGCACTATTAGATTCATTATTTTATGCTCTATCCAAATACCATTGTCTTTTTTTCTGAAAATGCACCCTCTCCACTGATGGTCCCATACGTAAACTTGATAACATATTTCTCCGTTGTTTTGCAGCCCATGATTTCTCGAATTTTTGACCCCTTGAAAAGCCTTCCACCAAGAGATTTTAATATAATCGTTGGATAAAAATGTTGCTTGAAAAGATTTAAAAATGTGGATGCCAATGGAAAGAAAAATGAGGATGTGATTAATAGAAACAAGCCGCAATTATAAAGTAACAATTTCATTACTTTTATTAAAATGCTTTAGCATTTACTTTTAGTTTTTATATATCCAAGGGCTTTAGCTGGGACCATCAGAGGGAGATGGGAGGGGGGTATTGTCAGAAAAACGACCATGATATTTGGGAAGATTTAAAACAAAGAATCTAAGGGTACTGCTTTATTTTATTGGCATGTTTTCTTTAGATCTGGTAAACCACAGCAAAATTACCCCCACATGCAACCTAACCTGCTACAGAGGTTGAATTAAATTAGGATTGAGTTGCATTGGGGTTGAATTAGTAGGGTTGCATGAGGATTGAGTTAAATGAGGTCATGTTAAATGAAGTTTGAAGTGCCTGGGGTTGAGTTGACTGAAAGTTGAGTTGCGAGAGGATTAAGTTAAACGGCTGTTAAGTTGAACGGGGTTGAGTTAGACGAGGGTTAACTTAAATGGGTTGAGTTACATAGGAGGCTCCTGGGAGTCAAAATTTAAAAAGAGTTACAGCTGAAGTATGCACAAAGGTAAGGGACAGAAAGGCTTCAGACTGGGCCCTTCCCTCCAGTTATCTGAGATATAGAAATGTTTTCAATGATTTAATGCACAGTTCTCTTTATTTTTGATAAAATAAACCTGTTTTTTGTCTTTTTTTTCTAATGTTCTCCCACCTAGAAATCGAAGAAAATTTTCAGCGTACTTGCCTGAATTTCAGCGAACAATACTTTTTTGCGAGTTTCAAAATACGGTTCGCCCCAACATAGCTGAAACCCCGTATTTTTCAGAAAATTCTTGAACGGAAACCTAATCCATTAGTTAAATACATGTTTAAATAGATTGTTGTAGTGCTTTCAAAATATCTTAATTCCTTCCATAGCACCAATAGCCTTAGATCACTCACTTTTGTTTCTGTTCATTGTACCCTGCTTTATATCAAAGTTGTCACAATCCTATCTATAATTCTACACAGACTCGACGGGTAGGCTAGTAACACAATTTTTGTGGGGAAGAGGGGGATCAAAACCTACGAAAAATACATTTTTATGCAACCGCATTTCAAGTCCACGGGGGAGGGGTCGCGTGCTCCTATTACAAAGCGCTCTAAAGATTACTTATTGGACCAAAAAATTACTGATCGTCCTCTTACCTCTCAAACTTTATATAAAAAAAAAAATGCCAACACTCAGAAAAATACATCGCTTTTGCTCAAAAAAAAAAAAAAAAAAAAAAAAAAATCGATAGAGTAAAATCCGTTCATGCCCACCATAAAAAAAAAATTCATATGGGGGTATAATCTATGGGGGTATTAGTATCAATAGAGATGAAGGGGAATTTAGGATCAATTCCATTTATAATAGTTTAATTAAAAAGCAGGTAAGATATTCAACCAGTACTGATTTTAATAATTGTTCTGAAACGAATGATGACCTTGCGAACAAAGGTCAGAATGGGTTAAATGCTGGGAAAAGTAAACGAACTGCAGCTAAGCTTGCAACCAAACGAATCCGTTCAATTTATAATTCATAAATTGGATGATGAACTTCTGAGATTTAATTAGGGGTTATGGGCCGGGGGTTAGCTGACCTTTATTGTTTTGGTTTAAGCATAAATATATTCTTCATTTTTGATAGATTTCCATTTATATACTGTGAGGAGACGAGTGTATCATTATAAACATTCGATCTTGTTTATGCGCCAGTGCATGGAAGTGTTATTTAATATATGAGTTTTGATTCCTACTTATTTATTTATATTTTTTTTCTTTTGTTTTTTCTTTCTCTTCGTGTGTTTAGTATGTTTTATTTTGATGTAAGTTAAGTTTTAAAAAAGAACATTTTTTGTTTCATTTTCTCCCTTTTTTTTCCGTTGAGGAAGGCTCCCGGACGTTGGGACGAAATTTTCGGAGTGGTGTTTTGTCCAATTAAGTTTTTATTTTATTGTATTTATTCACTGTTTTATAAAAATTAAAACCCGTAGTTCTAGCTTAATTTTTCGTAAATGGAAAAGCAGTGCGGTCTAAGAAATTATTTAATGTCCTTTCTCTTGGTAATGTCCATTTTTCAAATGAGTGATGACTGTAAAGGTAACGTCGATAGTGGATACAAAAGGAAACTCAGTCTGTCTAGAAGAAATGAAAAAAAAAAAAAAAAAAAAAAAAAAAAAAAAAAAAAACACCACGGCTGAATGCCGTGGTTACACGGCATTCAGCTAATCGTAAAATCTTAATGGAAGTCTTGCCTGTATTTAGACTTGTTTTGATATAGTGACAAAATAAGTGTATTTGTGCTTATTTTTTCTTGTGCCAGCATATTTAAAAGAAATAAAAATAAAAATTAAAAGTCTGGACTAGGAGATTGCGTAGCTGCGTTAGCCTCAGGAGGCTTGATGCTGCAGTGAGTTGTTAGTAGTAGTAGTAATAATTAATAATTTGTTAGCATCCATATACAATTACACATTCGCTTCAATTCATCTGTTAATCCATATTTCATCTACTGTGTTATTCTTTAAACATTCCCTTCTCCTTTGTTATATAAACTCCTTCAAACGGAACCAAATAAAGCAGTTAGATTAGTTTTTAACTAATAATCGAAAATTGTTAATTAATTAATGAATAAATAATTGACTAATGGTTGCTTAATAAATAGCTGATTGTCAGCTATGCACTTCTAAGGTTCAACGGGTTTCTATTTCTCAGCATCCCTTCCGTATCAATGTGCCAGTTTTAAGAAAAATAAAACTATGTAGCTGATTTCGAGGCCGAGCCCTGGCACGGCTACGCAGCAGGCTTGTATATATTGATCCTCGCTGTCACTTTTCTTCTAACCGCAAACAATGTGAGCCTCTTCTTGATGTCATGGCCTCACCATAGGCTTGATACAACCACCCTACAAGCTCTTCCTTAAAAATGTGACCTTTTCAGATCGTTTTTGCGGCCAGAAATATCAATATGCCAGTTTTAGGAAAAAAATTATATAGCCGATTACGAAGCCATACAGGCTTGTATATATTGATTCTGGTTGTAAGTAGCAACCTCTAAATAAATCACCATTGATTGCTACTCTTTCCTCGGGAAAATGGATGGCTCGCCAATTAATACATATAACGTTGAAGGGCCCCAATGACTTGTAATCTACAGTTGCGTAGTTTATCGCATCTTTTTAAATTTGTACTGAGTTTTGCGCCATATTTTACTGGCGTCGAGGATTGTGATGGCCTTGTTCTTCCAACGTAATATTTCTGCCATCTTCACTATCATTTTTTACTCATTCTGATTTCGCTGTCGCTTGTTTTTTAAGAGTAGCAATTCTTTGTTCTTCACTTCATTTTTGACATGTTCTGATACTCGCTTTGTCGTCATCACTTGTAATTCTCGAAGCTTCTCGAAAATTCTCGTCATCACTGATCTTCTAACCGCATATTTCTTTCTTTTCACTTTCATTTATAATTCGTTCTACTCCTCGTTGTCGCATGTTTTGTAACCGCATATTTCTTTGTTCATCACTTTGGAGTTTGACTCGTTTTAATTCTTGCTGCCACTTATCTCCGAACCCCTAAAACAAGTGGAAAAAACATCCTTCTATCTCCACTGTAGGAAACGTCAACTTTAAGGCATTAATTTATGCATGTCCAAAATCTACGATTATTGACTGGGAAAACTGGCCTGGGATTTATTTGGGAGAATAGTAAAAAGGCAAGGGACGGTATTTCTATCAAGAAGAGCGTGAACGGTGTAGAGCTGATAATAAAGTGGGATTTTAAAGGTCAAATCTAAAAACCTATGATCAGACCTGCGGAGGATATCCACGTTTCCCAAGGTTCCAAAAATGAGCAACAATAGGGAACCTTTTACACCATAATTAAAAAGCAAGAAATTCTCCTTGGTGAGTTTTCCAAAAGTTATCGGTTTTCAGGCAAGAGGAGGGGAGGGAGGGGGTACGCCACACTCCAAAAACTTAACACCCAACCCTCCTTCCCCCTCCCCAAAAAACAAGAAAAAAGAAATTAAAAGGAGGAAACGTGTAAAAATAAATACTGAAGGATATTTTACAACACATATTCTACCTGTATTTTGGAATATCGGTCTGGCACTAAATATAATACATCATCATCTTCTTTAGTTTTATTGACAGCATGTTTAAAGATTATTAATTGTGTTTGATCGGAGAAATAGTGGTTAACAACAGCCCTAAAGCTTTCTTGAATTTTTGCAGCCCAGCACTATAGTTTTTTGCAGCCCAGCACTATAGTTTTTTGCAGCCCAGCATTTCAAAATCTTGAAATTACCTACCTAAAACTACCACCTGTCTTTTTCTTAAACCACACTGTTCTTCTCTTAAAACAGTATCTACATCACCATTAAGTCTGATAAGTATATCATAATACGATGGAGTGAATGAAACCTGCATTTGGGTTTTCATGGACCTCCTGCTTTATGAAGAAGATGACAAAATTCCTTCTAACAAAAGGCACTGTGGCCAGACAGTATATACCTGAACTGAAAAGAACTTGAAAAAAAAATTGAAATTCTAAAAGGAATTCAAAAATCTAAGAGCCTTTTCACACGACTAGGTTTAACCCATGATAAAAAAAAACAATAGGAGAACGAAGGAACCTTCAATCACTGACAAAATACAAGACATTCACACGCTCTCAGTTAATGTATGGTAGCCATCGACGACCAAACGATCCTCAGATCAAATTCAGAAACTTGCTTCTCCTTGAAGGCTAGCTATACACTGGCTTGCCACCCGGTGAAAAAAAAAAATCACAAGACTTTAGTAATTTTCTTCAATAATCTAGTGATTTATGTGTTGATTTATGATTTACTAATCTTTTTGTTCCAGTAGTATAAAAATCACTAGAAATAGTTATAAATCACTAGGGATGGCAAAACTGGCTATACACTTGATAAATTTATGCAAGAGCCCTTCAAAATCAAAACGAATTAGTTACAGCTCTGAATTAAATGCACAAAATATGAATAGTTTTAGTTAGTTGTCCAACTGATCAGATCCATGGAACCGAAAACTCAATAAAAGTTCATGTAGACCTCATTTAAAAGAAGATGTTTCCCCATCGTCAGAATTTTTAGCATTGTATTTCTTTGTCTTGTAAGTTAATTACGACTATTATCATTATAAGCTTGTTCACTCACCAAAATCGCCTGAAGGAAAGACGTTTTTTCCTGGCCAGAAAATTCTTCAAACCATTTGACCATTAAGCTTAACTTCTCTTGGTTTCTTTTAAATACTGTACTGTGATCAGGTTTGTTGCTGCAGCCAAATGATGTGTCGTCATCAGATCTGTCAGGAAAAAAATCTTCTCTACCAAGCCGCAATATTTTAGATCCTTGACATAATTGCCTAAAATGAAATTAATATTGATAGAAACAATAATGAAACCATACAGCACCATTTGGAAGACAAATAAGCAAAGCTGGATCCAGAATTTATGTTAAGGGGGGGGGGTACAAGAAACTTAAAAAACGCATCAAAACTTGTTTATATGCATTTTTGATACGTTTTTACGAGTCGGACAAAATTTCAAGCAGGAGGGGGGTTCAAACCACCTACAACCCCTCCCCCCTGGATACAGTCTTGCAAATAGGCCAACATTTGAATTAATTTTTATTGAGGAGGAATGACAGTAGAAAATTAAAAAAAAAAATTTACACAAAACCAAGCAAGACAGCACATAACCTTGAATTAGTTTTTTATATTTTTAACCAATAAATACCACACATAAAGTGACATTTGAATTAGTTTTGATTGCTGAAAAGTAAAATCATTACAAAAACAGACAAAAGTATACCCTACTTATGATAAAGGGGATAAGAATTCCTAAAGTTCAGTTTTATTGAGCAATGCCATAAATGTTTGGAATCATTAAGCAATATTGAGTTTTGAATTCAATTATCCAACACCAATATGTTTGACGCCTTCAGATTTGGTACGTTTACTACAAAAAGTAAAGCATCTTCAAAGTAGTTTGTTCAAAATAAAGCATTGATATAAATAATAAGACAATTAAACAAGAAATTCTAGCGCTGGAATTATTTAGCAATGCTGTAAGTGTTTGATATACTGAGCAATATTGATATTTTTGAATTGAATCTTGAATACCATTTAAATATAAAGAAAACAAGTTTTTTCAACTGAAAGTAAGGAGCGACATTAAAACTTAAAACAAATAGATATTATTCCGTATATGAGGGGACTTCCCCCTCCCTAATCCTTTGCGCTTCATACTGAAGTTTTTTAAGAACTTTCAAAAACGCTTCTTACTCTAGTTAAATGGCCCTTATTTTTCAGGAGTTTTTCATAACGCATTGGTACAGAAAGTCAGACTTTAGCATAAAGAGCAAGGTATTGAAGAGGGGGACAGTCCCCTTATATACCGAATAATTTCTGCTCATTTTAAGTTTTAACATTGCTTCTTTCTGTTGAAAAATTTTTTTTTTTCTATTTAATTTCTGATTGTTTCTTAAATAATGCTGGGAAATCCAAAATTCCTTTCCATGGAAAATCCTTCAACGAAGACTTCCTTCATGGAAATTTCCCCCCAAGTCCATCCCCACTATAGTATTTTATCTTCACTAAAATCCCCCCCCCCCCCTAGGAAAATTCTTTAGGATGATTTCACCTAAAAAAATTTCCCTAGCACATGGTACTTTTATTTGAAGAAAGACTTGTTTTTTATTTATTTTAAGATCATTTTCTAAACCATACCAGAAACCCCCCTTTTCGTGAAAAATTTTTCCAGAAAATTCCCCCCCCCCCCCCCCAATATAAGAAAGTTTCTCCCGTGAAAAAATTTTCCATAAAGAATGTCTCCTGCGGAAAATTCCCCCGTGGAGAATTTCTGCCGCAACCCGCCCCCCCCCCCCCTCCCACAACAGAGAAATCCTCAAAACACTTCCAACCCAGCTGGAAATTTTCCCCAGAACATTCCCATATGTAAAACTGAGTTTTCAAAGAGAAAAAAGGACAAATAAAAGAATTTTCTATAGAAATTCTGGCAAATCCCACCCATATAAAATTTCCCTCGAACGTTCATCCATGGAAAATTGCCTCCCCACAGAAAGTTCTCTCCGTGAACCCCCCCCCCCAAAAAAAAAAAATCAAAAATGTTGGTATACTTCCCAATAACAAATAATATATGCAAATAATGGCCAAGTTTCATAATTTACAGCTCTTTCCCTGGGGTCTGTGGGGGTTATATCATTTGGGGAAAAGAGGGCGTCGGAGGGGCTATTTGCCCTCCAATATTTTTGGTCACTTAAAAAGGGCACAAGAACTTCTAACTTCCGCTTCAATGGGCCCTCTCACAATCTTCCATTGGTTTCACAGAATCACCCTTGGAAAAAAAGCAAATAAACATGCATCTTTTGGCAAACATACTAAATTCCATGTTTTTTTTACAGATTGAAGCTTAAAACATCTACAACAGGGTTCTCTGATATGCTGAATTTGATTGTGTAATTTTCATTATGGCAAAACTACTTGACTTTTGGGGGTGTTTCTCCCCCTTTCAAAATAACACGAAATGTATTCATGCTTATAACTTTTGATGGTTGACATTATGCTAAACTTAATGAACCTTTTACATTTGCAATCAGCATAAAAACCCAATTCTTTTGATTACCTATTGTTATCAAAATTCCATTTTTTAGAATTGTGGTTACTATGATCCCTAATTACAGTTTGTTACCACAAACTGTTAGAAAACCATTATATTTGACATGTTTAGAGTTAGTAACTACAAAAAAGTTTTTTTTCAAGTAAGCTAATAGATCAGCATAATCACTCCTGGAAAAAAAAAGAAGCCAAACTTTGCATAATAAATATAAAAATAAATAATAAACAAAAATAAACACATTTCTTTTTATAGCAGCTTCAGAAATTGACTCATGGTACTCAGACTCAGACATGCGTGGTACTCAGACATGCTGATTTCATAAAGATTGTCCTCTTTTTGGGTGCTTTTTTTCTTTTTTAAAATTATACAAACTTTTTATAAACTAATAACTTTTGATGTTTAACTTCTAGCTCCAAAGAAGTTTCACTTCAAAGCCCCAGGGATTTTAAACATTTGGAATTACCACAAAAAGCTGATTGTTTGATGTAATGCTATAAAAATATAGATTTTTATACTCTTTCTATTGACAAGGGTTGCTTATTACTCACCAGTAATTATCACAAACAATTTATTTTTTTAAAGTTCGACCTCACCATAAACAAAGATGATTATAGAAAGCCAAGAAGAGACCATTCAGTCAAAAGTTTGTAAAAAGTCAGGTCAAGAGTTGGTAAAATAGTGGTGCAAGGCACTACTATTTTAGTAGCTATTTTTTTTAACTAGGGGAAATGGGCTGATGAAAATGATGTAAAAACCAATGAAAAAAGATTGGTTGCAGTTATTGAAACACAGAACATTCAGTATGCAATGTCACTCAAATCAGTAAGTAAAATCCATTGTCATTCCCCTCCCAAAAAAATCAGGGCTATCATCACCTCTTCTTCTCCTACTTACAAGTACTGAAAACATCAATTTACCTAGTCTTATGGGGTAAGAATTCCTGATTGCCACATACTATGTCTTCTAGAACCTTAAACTCTATGTTAAAACATGAGCAGGCTAGTCCAACTTCAACCTTGGGTCAGACTACTCCTTCGTACAGAAAATTAACGTGTTAGGACCAGGTGGAAATGTTGAGCTTCATCAGCCCCAGGGATGTATTAGGCTATAGCACCAAAAGCAGACTCCTTAGCAATGAATTTTAATTCATCGTCAATAGTAATGCAAAGAAATTGCTCATCATTTACAGAAGAGATTGAATAGCCGAAAAAGATAATAAGGGTCATGAAGAGTTTTTTTTGGCCAAAGTGGATGACATGTCTACTAAATTTGGGATACATATTTGACATGTTTAGAGTTAGTAACTACAAAAAGTTTTTTTTTCAAGTAAACTACTAGATCAGCATAATCACTCCTGGCAAAGAAAAGACCTATTATGGGGAAAATATAAAATTAAACATTTATTCTTATATGGACTATAGACATTGACTTATGGTACTCAGAGATGCCAAACTTTTCATAATAAATATAAAAATAAATAATAAACAAAAATAAACACTTTTCTTTTTATAGCAGCTTCAGAAATTGACTCATGGTACTCAGACATGCGTGGTACTCAGACATGCTGATTTCATAAAGATTGTCCTCTTTTTGGGCTGCGTTCCTTCTTTTTTAAAATTATACAAACTTTTTTATAAACTAATAACTTTTGATGTTTAACTTCTAGCTCCAAAGAAGTTTCACTTCAAAGCCCCAAGGATTTTAAACATTTGGAATTACCACAAAAAGCTGATTGTTTGATGTAATGCTATAAAAATATAGATTTTTATACTCTTTCTATTGACAAGGGTTGCTTATTACTCACCAGTAATTATCACAAACAATTTATTTTTTTAAAGTTCGACCTCACCATAAACAAAGATGATTGTAGAAAGCCAAGAAGAGACCATTCAGTCAAAATTTTGTAAAAAGTCAGGTCAAGAGTTGGTAAAATAGTGGTGCAAGGCACTACTATTTTAGTAGATATTTTTTTTTTAACAAGGGTAAATGGGCTGATGAAAATGATGTAAAAATCAATGAAAAAAGATTGGTTGCAGTTAGTGAAACACAGAACATTCAGTATGCAATGTCACTCAAATTAGTAAGTAAAATCCATTGTCATTCCCCTCCCCAAAAAATCAGGGCTATCATCACCTCTTCTTCTCCTACTTACAAGTACTGAAAACATCAATTTACCTAGTCTTATGGGGTAAGAATTCCTGATTGCCACATACTATGTCTTCTAGAACCTTAAACTCTATGTTAAAAAATGAGCAGGCTAGTCCAGCTTCAACCTTGGGTCAGACTACTCCTTTGTACAGAAAATTAACGTGTTAGGACCAGGTGGAAATGGTGAGCTTCATCAGCACCAGGGTTGTATTAGGCTATAGCACCAAAAGCACACTCCTTGGCAATGAATTTTAATTCATCGTCAATAGTAATGCAAAGAAATTGCTCATCATTTACAGAAGAGATTGGATAGCCAAAAAGAAAATAAGGGTCATGAAGAGTTTTTTTTTGCCAAAGTGGATGACATGTCTACTAAATTTGGGAAGTCAACTCTCAGCCCATTGATCAAACATATTATTCTGTGGAACAGTGTGATCTTAGCACGAGGAGACTGGCCTGAACCCATTTTAATGAAGATGAATAATGTCACTATAAGATGCAATACAACAATAAAATACATCATTAGGGCTGTAGGCTATATGGAATCATCAGGGGGTGCAGTGGATTGTCAAAAAGGAAATTGAGATATTTCAAAAGAGCACAAAATAATTGAACTGATAGTGCTGTATCAGTTTTGGTCAATATACAATTCCATAACTCACATAGGAACAAAATGAACATACAATACTTGATTCCCTTTGTAATCTCTTTCAAAATATGATAATCAATTTATCCCATATACAGCCCAAGGAATATTCAAGAAGCATAAGAAGACACCAAAAGATGAATTTTTTTGCTTTATAATATCCAGAATGTTTCTACTAATTACATTATCATGTGTCCGTCCATTATTATAGGGGAGAGGGGGTCATTTCAAACTGTAATATTCCTTAATTGCTTGTTTGCATTTTGTGTATGTGTGCTGTTATATATTGCCTGTGCTTTTGCTTATGCTTGCTGTCATGTATTGCTTGTGCTTATCTTATAATTGCATTACTTCAGGTTTTGTGACCTTGGTTTTTGAAGTAGACTATATGCTTGAAGAGATAATTTGTTACATGGTATCAGAGTAGAAGATGGATACCACCAACTCATATCCTGAGCTGAACTGGGAATCAGACAATCTAAAAGAAGCCTAGACAAGATTTTAAAGTCATGCTAATCTAATATTTGATGGACCCTTGGGTGGAAAAAAAAGAGAAAATCAAGTTTGCATATCTGCTAATTTGGCTTGGAGAAAAAGGATGAGTTGTGTTCAGCACATGGATGCTAGTAGCTGATGAAAAAGACGCAATTAGTGTATACCTTGCCAAATTCGATGACTACTTTAGTCCATAATCAAACCCCATATTCTCCTGATATATATTCCACAAACGTGATGAAAGGGAAGGCGAAATTATAGAACCATATGCAACTGAACTAAAAATCTTAGTGCGTGACTTCTCACATGAAGCCATGATTGTTGACAAAAGGCTACGTGATCACCTCATCCTTGGAACATCATCCCAGAAGATTTGTGAAAGACTACTGCAGTTGGGATCCAAATTGACAATCAAAGTAACAAGAACTTATACAGAAACCCAGATACAACTTAAGACAATGTCAACAGAATCAACTAGTCATGGGAAACAAGAAGTTAATATCATCAAGAAGAAACAAAACAGACTGTAGAAGCCTAATTCTAACCGAACTGAAAACCGTGAATGTTACTTCTGTAGTGGAGAGCATCCATAGAATCACCAATGCCCTGCAAAAGGGAAGATCTGCAGTAACTGCAGAAAACCCAACCATTTTGCACAGGTCTGTTGTGGTAGCAAAAAGACTATGAACATCATGAGTTCTGAAGATGAACAAACTGATGAACTATTCATCTATCAACTAATGATGGATAAAGCTGATGACCAGCTATATGCTAAACTAAGAACCGCCAACCAGTTCAGTGTGAAATTTAAGATTGACACAGAGACACAAGCTAGCATCATTACCAGACTGATAGAGGAAAGACTGAATCCAAAACCTGCAATCCACCCTACAAGCCATATTTTTAAAAGCTTTTTTGTTCAGACTATTCCTTTTATGGGGACATTTAAGATTGATTGTGCCTACAAAGAAAATGATAGTCAACCCATGGAATTTTATACTTAGTCTTCAGTCTGGAAGTCTTCTTTTCTGATACGTAGTCTTCAGTCTGGACAGTACAGCACCAATAAGATACTCACAAAATTTTCTGACCTATTTGAGGGAGTTGGGAAAATAGAAGGTGAATATAAAATAATCCTCAAAGAAGGTGCAAAGCCATCCACTCAGCCCACAAGATAAATCCCCTTGAGTCTTAAGTCAAGAGAAAAAAAAAATACATTGTATGGAGAACCAAGGACTCACCAAGAAGGTGACCCATCCAACTGATTAGGTGAACTCATCTGTGGTTGTTGAGAAACCAGCTGGAACCTTGAGAGTCTGTTTAGATCCTCATGATATCAACAAAGCCATAAAGAGACCCCACCGTCCCAAGCCAACTTTTGAGGAAGCTGTGCAGAAGCATGTAGACACTAAGTACTTATCAAAGCTAGATGCCTGGACAGGATACTGGAACTTATGTCTTGATGACGAATTACCTGAACTGACTATGTTCTTAACTCCATATGGGCGATACAAATTAAGACATATACCCTTTGGGCTCAAGTCGGCACAATATGGGTTCCAACCCCACATGGAAGAGACATTCAGCAACAGTAATTTCAGATGACATGATCATCTCTGGTGTATCTGAAGAGGACCATGACAGATATCTTCAAAAAAAAACTTTTCAAAAAAGAGAAAGGGTGTCAAGATTAACAAAGGCAAGTGCATCTTCAAATCCATTTCGATGCCTTACTTTGGACACATCATTTCTGAAACGGAATCCATCCTAATCCTAAGAAAATCTGAGCAATAGAGGAAATAACGTCACCCAAATCCCAGGAAGGACTACAAACAGCCCTTGGAAAGTTAGACTACCTTTCAGGCTATATCCCAAATTTTTTGAGCCTCAATAAGCCTCTTATGGAGAAGGCATTCAACTGGAGGATGAACATGAAGCCACATTCAAGAAACTTGAAGCATTGATCATAACAACAATTTCGCTATTTGGTCCTATGAAAAGTCAGATAGAAGTTCATGCTTCCAAATCATGACTTGATGCTGTCCTGCTTCAAGAGAATAAAATTGTTTCATTTGCATCGAAATCACTGAATGAAAGAAAGCAGAGATACTTGCAAACCGAAAAAGAGCTGCATGCATGTGTTTTTGGATCTTGTCATTTTCATCAATAGGGTAAACTTGGGTAAGTCCGACACCCCTATCTTATTTGGCTTAGTAATGACAGATGTTTGTGGTTCCTTACACCATATTCTTCCTTTGCTTGGGTACTTGACAACAGTGCTGAATACTTCCGCCATTTTCAGTTCCTTTTGTAATAAAGGAATTTAAAAATTTCAAGGAGAGCATTTTACTGGCCACGAGGTAGGTAGCAATTTCTCTAAATAGCTGATGAGTTGGTAGGATAGTTTAAGTAATTACTGTTATTTATTGGTATTTGATTCTAAAACCAGTTAGGAGATACAAGGGGTTTCAGATTTACCATAGAAAAACCCAAAATTTGGGATAAATCCGACATGTCGGACTTACCCCATACAGGGTAAATTCTGACATGGGGGGGTTGCGTTTACCCCATGTATACAAGTGAATAGTTTTTTTTTTTAATTCTAGCCTAGATTTCAGAGGATTTGTCAACTATTCATAATGTTAACAATAAATAACATACCTAAAATACAAAAATATATCAGTGTGAACAAAATCAGTACTCATTTCACAAAAAAATTGGCCAGGTGAAGACTAGTGGTTTGGGTTTAACAAAAGAAACAATATCTTGCTTAAGAAACATGCACAAAACCTGAGGTTTGTGCAACAAGAAAACCCTTTCATCATTCTAGGATTTTATAACCTCCAACAAAAAACAGCAGAAGAGTTTGACATCTTAGACAAACCTAAAGCTGGTACAAGTTGGACAAAACTTCGTTTTGTCGCGATCCTGATGGCCTTAAAATCGCTGGTGCGAATGGATCCCCAGCCACGTGGCAAAGTGGTCGCTATGAGTGTGACAAAATAACTGCTCTCGTATGTATTGGTGCATCAGGTGACAAACTACCACCACTGGTAGTCTTCTCGGGGAGAAACACTTGGAGTTTATGGCTGCCCATTAAAGACTATCCAGATAAATGTTTTCCAGTTAATAAGAAAGTATGGGTGACAATGCATCTCTTCTATAACTGGTTTAAAGATGTTTGCCTGCCTCAGGTGAAAGGAAAATCAATTCTTATTCTTGACGGCCATGGGCCCTAATTTATCTTTGGCTCTTATGGAGCTCACTTCAGAAAAGAACAATATTATCCTCAATTTGCCAGCCTATGTATCATATGTTCTGCAGCCACTTGACAGGGTTGTTTCAAAGGACTGAAATCATCCAATGAGCAGAAGCTTGTGAACTGGCAACACGCACACCTTGTTGATATTTTGCCAAAACGAGGACTCTGCAAGGCTTACCTCACCCCTTCAAGGATTGAAAAATCATTTAAACGACACGAATTTATGATTCCACTATTCCAGCACATGTCAACTGCAACGTTGACAAGGTGAAGTTTCATTGAGCCAAGTTTAAACAATATGTTGAGACAAAGAATTTAAGAAGAGTGACAACTACAGTGAATACTGCAACTGATCAGATTACTATTTCAGTGTAGGTTAGCCCACAAAAGATTCATACACATGAGAAATCATTTGAAAAACTTCTCTTGGACTCAGCACACTGCAATTCTCTTCATACCTCAGCATCCGAGGCATCTGGCAGGCAGAAAATGCTTGGGAGGCTGAAGCAATAGCAGAGGATTTAAGAGTGCTTAAACAAAGATAGAAAGATAAAAAAGAAAATCTTGAGAACAAAAGAGGAAAAGTAGAAAAGAAGATGCTCAAGCAAAAAAAGAAAAATTAATCTTTCCAGTGAAGACTCTGACATCTCTTTGGGCTCCTCATCTGACCAAATGGACATCTGCTATACTGTTGACAGTGAGAATGAAGAAGATCAGGGAAAGAAGCTAAACATATATCTAAATGAGTACTATGATCTTACATACTACACCAAATGTGATCAACAAGGCCGGTATATTGGAAGGGTGCTTGATTTTCTGATGAAAATCTTGTTTGCATAAAATATCTTTGCTGCCTTAGCCTAGCTGACTCTTCATATGACAGGCCAAAAAAAATAATGGCAATTGCAAAATTGAAGAAGAATGCATCTTTCCCAGACCATTGAAGCTTTCTGGAGCTGGTCCCATCATTCCAAATCTGGCATGTGATCAGCTTGTACAAGAATTACACTAGGGCCTGCAAATGATCAAAAGTTTGCTTTCTTGACTCCCTCTGATTTTTATTGAAATTATTTTTTTTTCTTAAAATTCCTCTTTATCCACTAGAAATTCAAAAAGTTTTTATTCTCTGATACTAATTGAAATAACATTTCCCCTCCCATTATTTGCAGTATGGTGTTACCTTACTGAAGTATGGTGTTATCATATTTACATTAAAAAAATCCCATTCTCATAGACTTCTTCTATGCACGGGGTAAAACCAACACTGTCAAAATTACCCCATGATAAGCATGGAACCTATGTTCTGCTCTGGCACATACAAACTATTACTAAGAATTTTTCTTTTGTATGGTTTTCCAGTACATAGAGGTATCCTCTATCATGTCTTAGGGTGACCAAATTATCTGTACATGCATAGAATTTACCTGGGGGTGTCAGATTTACCCCATACTAGGGAGTAAATTTGACCCCCCCCCCTGGGATGGGTTACTTTGGTGCAGTAACTCACAGAAACAAGAAAACTTGCAAACTTTCTGGATTGTGAAGAATATTACTAGCATGACCAAGAGCATCATCAAATAGTTTTTATTATGTCAGCAGCTCCAAGACAATTTTGGGACCAAATTAAGCTGAAAAAACTCAATAAGAGGTTGGACTTACTCAAAATCACCCTATTTCTATGGGCATCAATTCCAAGTTATCAGTGACCATAAATCTCTGAAAACAATCCTTAATCAGCCAATCAAAAATTCATAGCCAAGACTTCAAAGAATGCTGTTACATCTACAACCCTAGGATTTCCGTATAGGGTTCTGTTGAAAATGAACTGTCTTGTCATTCCATACAGCATGCAAACTACTGTATTGAAAAGCATCCATGCTTCGCACCTAGGTATAGAGAAGACAAAAAGCAGAGCCAGATCAGTCACTTTCTGGCCAAAGATGAATTAGGCAATAGAAGATTTTGTCAAAAAGTGTGATGTGTGCTGCAAATATTTGTATGTTAAGAGTGTTAAGTAATTTAAATAAACCAACAGGGTAGGCCTACTGGAAATACTTTGATTAATACCTTATATTTATTGGAAATAAATCTAATTCATTGGTAGATAGCAACACATACATCCATGTGTGCATGTATGCATTGTCTCATGCTAAGCTGAAAGAAACCAACAAAAAACTGGTTCTACAATGTGTCAATAAATGAACAATTTAAGTGGTCAGGGGTAGTTCATACAAGTGCCCATTACTTTGTAAGAAGAGCTATTTATCTTCAAAGCCAATTGATAAAGCCTTCCTCCTTACTTTTTTTGTGCAAAGGTGTCTATGAGGTCATCATACATTATCTCTTGAGTCAGCCTTCCCTCAATAGTGAGTAGGGATAATGATGTCAATTTGTTGATTGAAGCTTGATTTGTTTATTTGGCTTATTGAAGATCTTAAGTAGTTCTTCACCCCAAAAAGGGTGGGTTTTTCTCCTGTCACAGTTTCTACCAGGCACACTAAGTTACTGTTATGCTTTCTAGTTTTGTTTCCTTTTTACACTCACTGTATACTTTTTTCAATAAATGTAGGTTGCCTTAAAAAAACAAAGAAATGTTGCTGTTTTTGTTTTGTTTTAATAGGCATGAATAGGCAATGCCAGTGCATTGTCTCTGATCTTGAAGAGCTGTTGTTCATGCAAGAAGGATAGGCTATGTAGACCCCAGAGATTCAGAAAAACCATTCTGATATTGAAAACTAATTTATAGCTGTTTTTTACAAATTAATTTAAAAAACTTTTTCTACAAAATAAGTTTTTCAAAGAAAAGTAAAGAACTCCATTAAACAAAAAATGAGCAAAAATAAAATCAAATAATCTACCAAGCTCGAAACTAACACAAATTAGCATCGATAAATAAATGAAACCCAAAACGAACAGAAATTGAAAAAAATAACCAAGTCAAACTCAAAACGAGCAGAAATTAACATAAGTTGGGCGCAAAACCCCTATGCCTTCCCAAGGCCAGAACAAAATTTGCACTTTACTGAAAAAATATAAATGTTTTTACTTTTATAACTTTAATAAATCAAATAATTTTAACATTTTGATTACTAAATATCAGTATATGTATATTAAACTGACAATGCACATTCATTGTATTTTTTCAGATGCCTTATTGGAATTAGCATTATCACAGTGCATTTTCATTTAATCTTAAGGCAACATTTAGTTTTGAAACATAATGGGCAAATGGGAGGGAGGAGGTTTGTGTAAAAACCTCCTCAAAAACATATTTTCTATCTGGAAATCAACTATGCTGAACAAACTTGCTACCTCAAAATTTTGATTGGATGTGTTTGGGGGAATGATGGGCGTGGAGGGGGGGGCTAGTTGCCCTCCAATCACTTTTGACTATTAAAAAGGGCACTAGCCCTTTGAATTTCCAATCGAATGAGCCTGTTTTGAAGTTTCTATGACAATGCCTTCTATAAAAACCTTATATGCCCCCAGGGCATAACTTAAAACCCTTGCCCCGAGGGTTGTGGGGGAGTGTCCTCCTCAAAAACATATTTTCTATCTGGAAATCAACTATGCTGAACAAAATGGCTATCTCAAAATTTTGATTGGATGTGTTTGGGGGAATGATGGGCGTGGGGGGAGGGGTCTATTTGCCCTCCAATCACTTTCGACTATTTAAAAAGGGACTAGCCCTTTGAATTTCCAATCAAATGAGCCTGTTTTGAAGTTTCTACAACAACACCTTCTATAAAAACCTTATATGCCCCCAGGGCATAACTTAAAACCCTTGCCCTGAGGGTTGTGGGGAGTGTCCTCATCAAAAACATATTTTCTATCTGGAAATCAACTATGCTGAACAAAATAGCTATCTCAAAACTTTGATTGGATGTGTTTGGGGGAATGATGGGCGTGGGGGGGGGGCTAGTTGCCCTCCAATCACTTTCGACTATTAAAAAGGGTACTAGCCCTTTGTATTTCCAATCGAATGGGCCTATTTTGAAGTTTCTACAACAACACCTTCTATAAAAACCTTATATGCCCCCAGGGCATAACTTAAAACCCTTGCCCTGAGGGTTGTGGGGAGTGTCCTCATCAAAAACATATTTTCTATCTGGAAATCAACTATGCTGAACAAAATAGCTATCTCAAAATTTTGATTGGATGTGTTTGGGGGAATGATGGGTGTGGGAGGGGGGGCTAGTTGCCCTCCAATTATTTTCAACTATTAAAAAGGGCACTAGCCACTTCAATTTCCAATCGAATGAGCCCTTTTCAAAGTTTCTGCAACGACTTCTTCAATACGAAGTGCCTGGGTATGAATAACCCCCCCCCCCCCAAAAAAAAAAAAAAACAACACCCACATCATTCTTTACTTAGGCAGCACTAGCGTGATGCCTATGATGACAAACAAGACTTTTTGCAAAAATTGCCAGTCATTTGAGAACAAACTGATTAGTAAAAAAACAGTATTCAATTGATTAAAATTATGTAAGACTAAAACCCTCACATTTTGTTACCAAAGAGAAATTGAGAAGAATTATATATATCACAGAAAATCTAATAATCTAAGCTATACATTAATATGGTTTTTATTAAAATTATTCAAGATCAAAAAGTTAAAATTGTTAGTTTATTGACTTACCTTCAAGGACCTCTTTTCGAAATACCAATTTATCCTATTTTGATGTATATATCCTTTTAGTGTTTCAGTTTTATTCACGTATTATTAGAAAGCTGATTTTATTCTGATTCTAAAAATGTAACTTTTTTGCTTGATGTTTATTCTATAAATCATAAATATTAAATATAACTTTTTCTTTTGAATTTCTTGTCAAAACAGAGACCACATTTTTAATTTATGCTGACAAATTATTGATTAAAATTTGACCAAGAATGAATTTTTTTTTGGGAGGGGGGGGGGGTTACACAAAAAACCTCAAAAAATGCATACAAAATTTGTTTATATCCATTTTTGTTATGTCTTTACAAGTCAGACAAACATTTTGTAGGGGGTTCAAACCCCCCTAAACCCCTCTCTGGGTACAGTCTTGCTGCCCTCTCATTGCATCATGCTGTAGTAAAATAGGGGTGGTCCAAAAACCCATTGCTATTTTTCCAGAATACTACAGAAAAGTGGGTAATTTTTCTTTATTCATATTATTGACTTATTATGTTTTAGAGGTAATAACTTTGCAAGAAAAAAAAAAAAAAAAAAAAAAAAAAAAAAAAAAAAAAAAAAAAAAAAAAAAAAAAAAAAAAAAAAAAAAAAACTGTCATCCTAATCCAGCAATTGAGACAAATGTGCACTTGAACGAGGTTTTGACCTTACTCATCTATCCAACTACCTAGGACCAAACAGTATAACCAAACCATCAACCAAATAGAAATGTCCAAATCCATGCAATGTCGTCATCAATAAATGTAAGTCGTTGTAAATTTACAAGCAAAAGCACCTTAAATCTAGCGAAATATTTCAAAGTAGAACCTTCCATTAGGGCTCATCAGAAGAAATACCACCTGCCTTGACGGGTTTCGAGGCTTTACTTTCTTTACCCGGCACAGTGGAGCCTCTACCATAAGATCTATATGGTATCCCTATGTCAGGTAAAACTTGTGAAATACATGCATACTAGCCTAGTAAAGCTATTAAAAATTACATACAAAATGAGTTTCATTGTTTCCTTAATAAAATCCCAGAGGTCACTGAGCAAAGACCATTCTGGAACAAATGAAGACTGGTCCAGATGTGAGTTATAAAAAAAGTTTTTTATTGGTATCCGGAACCAATTACAGATTTAAAGTTCTTCCAGCTTGTTTGAAAACAGTCTACAAATTCAAAATTCCAAAAAAGAAAAGCGAAAGAGAAATTATATTAAAATATCATTCAGTATTTCTTTATAATTTTTTGTATATTTACCTAAAAGTTCGTGATACATAAAACTAAATTTTTTGAATTGCCGACTAATTTTTTTGGCAGAAAAACCTCTTAAGATCAGTTTTTCGCTCAGCTTTTTACATCTATTTTTAAAATCTGTGTAATTACTGCATATTTTTGCATACCTAAATAATTGGGAATAATAAGCTGAATAAGTAATATTTGAATGTATATTACTTTCAAGGAATGGAAAATTAATTACTTCAAAATTAAAATCGTCCGTTTTATTATATATTTTAAAAACTAATTTATTATTATCTGAAATATTAATATTTAAATCTAAGAAATGGTCAGAGTGTCCTATCCCATAGCTAGGCTCCAGAATTAACTCTTGTGGATAAATATTTTTTGAAATTTCAATAAACTCTGCACAATTTATTACTAAGAGATCGGCCAGATATCTTTTATTATTTGAAAGGTTATACTTTACATTGCTTGGGGTATTTTTATTTATCATATATTCGTATTCTAATTGACTTAAAAACAAGTCCGCTATCAATGGACTCGCATTCCCACCCATAGGAATGCCAACAGTTTGTTTATATAAATTACCATTAAATCTTATAAAAGTATTAAATAGAACAAATTCCAATAAATCCCATACCATATCCAAGCTATAACATCTTGAATTAATAGTACTTTTAAAGAAATTCGTCCATCGGGCTTCTTTATTAAAAGTATCAATTTTCAAAAATCCGATATTAGACAAAAGAAAAGATTTCTTTATGACCATTTTCAATTTTTCGAATACTAAATTAAGTGACAAATTTGTACACAGAGTAGTAAAATCAAATGAATCGACTCTTTTAGCTGAAACATTAGCCAAAGAATCTATCACTTGTAACGAGTTATTAACACTCCAATATGGGTTTAAAGTTATAAAAATTTTTAATTCTGGAGCAATATGCTTTAGATTTATTTCTAATTTCTCCTAAAATTAAAGATAGGTAAGTAGCCGCAATTCTGGTTGGACACCTTGCTGCCCCAGCAATAAAAACGTGGTTTTGGTGGATTTTTATGAAATTTTATCGTCCAATTTAAGAAAGGAAACTTTTTATCATTATCATTTATTTTAATATTGAATTTTTTCAAAATTCTTTCTTCTATATTTTCAATTAAACTATTCACCTCTATATGAGCCTTTTCGTATGTATTTGTTGTTTGTAACTCTTTTGATAAAATCAAGGAGGCACACTTGTGCCTCTATAAAGAGGCGACCCACCACAATGTTAAGCGATTTCGGGTCCTAGAGGTCGCAGAGAGACGGCGGTAATCGCATTTTGTAGCCCAAGCTCAAACTAAGAAACTTGCAAAATTTCATCCTCCTCTGACTTTATCTTCATGGGGTAAACTGGGCCGGAAGTTTCGACCCTCCCACCACAGCCCCCCTTTAACGTTGTCCGATTGGGCTGAAATTTAGAGGTTAAGCTTTCCTAGGGCCCGGGAGCTTATCCTCGAAATTTCAGCTCAATCCGATCACTCCTTCCCTGTTTTCAAAAAACCAAATATAGCCACTTAAAATTCATAATTTCTTTTTTTTTCTTATCCACGCCTACAGGCCACAGTTGGCAACTGATCCGGGTGAATGAGGACTCATTCGAAGCAGAATTCGACCTGTTACGGCCTTTGGATATTTTCAGACCGAAAAAATTATCCCCCGAATTTACATTTACGAAAAACCTCGTTTTCCTATAATAGCCCATGTTAATTTTTCCCACCATAACCCCCCTTTAACGTTGTCTGATCGGGCTGAAATTTAGAGGATAAGCTCTCCTGGGGCCTGGGAGCTTATCCTCAAAATTTCAGCTCAATCTGATCACTCCTTCCCTGTTTTCCAAAAACCAAATATCAAGTTTTGTGGGAATTTGCTTGCGTCGAAATAAGATTCCATTTACTAAAAAACAATTACAATTGTGTCTCATTAATCCAGCAGTTGATACTCCAGACTGTCAGGCGGAAAACCCGGGTTCGATTCACCGTCAGAGCAAATTTTTTATATACTGAATTTAAACTTTAAAAAAGAAACTCAGTTTCTTTTTTTAATTATTTGAAAAAAAATACGTTTTCTAAAGAGTTAAAGAGGCTGAGTTACAAGGTCGACCCTTAAAACGTACAGGGATTAGGAGGCACAGTTGGGGGGCTGTTAAAGAGGCTGAGTCACAAGCTCAAACCTTAAAACGTACAGGGATTAGGAGGCACCCTGTACGACGTGATTTGAGTAGCCCCCCAACTTTTACTCCTGACACGATCAGCTAACAGGTAGTCAAGCAATAATAAGTAATAAACTGTACAAAAACGTGCAGAAATTATTTGAAAAAAAACTACGTTTTCTAAAGAGTTAAAGAGGCTGAGTTACAAGGTCGAACCTTAAAACGTACAGGGATTAGGAGGCACAGTTGGGGGGCTGCCACCCCCCAAACCCCCCGCTTTCGCAGCCTTTAAATAAAAAAAAAAGTTTTTTAAACTGAAAATAAGGAGCGACATTAAATCTTAAAACGAACAGAAATTATTCCGTATATGAAAGAGGCTGTGCCCTCCTCAACGCCTCGCTCTTTACGCTAAAGTTTGACTCTGTCTCACAACTTTATTTTTTAAAACAATAAAAAAACTTTAGCGTAAAGAGCGAGGCGTTGAGGAGGGCACAGTCTCTTTCATATACGGAATAATTTCTGTTCGTTTTAAGATTTAATGTCGCTCCTTATTTTCAGTTTAAAAAAATTTTTTTTTATTTAAAGGCTGCGAAAGCGGGGGGTTTGGGGGGCGGCAGCCCCCCAACTGTGCCTCCTAATCCCTGTACGTTTTAAGGTTCGACCTTGTAACTCAGCCTCTTTAACTCTTTAGAAAACGTAGTTTTTTTCAAATGATATCACAATAGAGTTTCTGACAAATTATGGCAAAATTATTGCTAACTTTATCAACTGGTACAATTACAAATTCATTCTGTATATTAGCAATTGCTTGTTTTATATTGGCATTATAAAATATTGAATTTTTCTCAGAATTTGTTGGATTAATTCTATACATGCTATTTCATACACTAGTCAAAATCAAATTTATCCAATTCTGAAATCTGTCTTTAGTAATTTTCTCCTTCTTGCACCATTTATCAATAAATAAATTCAAATCATTCTTTAATCCCCTAAGAATATCTGCCGGCTTTATGCAGTAAGAAAGACGGAATTTAGCCCCCATTTTCATTATATTTTGAAGATCAAGATGCTTTATAATTGACAAATCCCCCGTTACAACATGCTCGTAAGTTAGATCCACATACGATAAAAATTGCTCGCAACTACAAACCGGTTTCCAATTACTCTCCCTGTCAAGTTTTTAAGTATTGAATTATAGTTAAAAAACCATTTGATCAATCGTTTTTGAAAATTTATATGTTAAAATTGGCCTATCTTTATACACCAAATTACATGGAAGAGCATTTTTCACTCTCCGCTGGTTTAAGATTCTGGGTAAATTAATATCTTCTATTCGTTTAGAACTAAAATTAACAGACAAATATAATCTATTATCCTTATTAACAATCTTATCAGATTTATTATATTTTGAAATAAATTTTGATTTAGCTAAAAAGCAAACTGCATCATAAATTAATTTAGTTTTCGAGTTACAGGTTGTATTTTTTTTGCAATCCAGAATACTTTTATTAAATTTTTCCTTGATACTTTATTTAAAGATTTTATTAAACTAGCCATTCCATTAGTCTCAAATATGTGACTTAAATCGATTAAAATGCATTTAAATCTAAATAATTCTTATTATTATTTTTCCTATGTCCTCTTGATCGGTTTTTACGTTTAGTGCGGCAATTAAAAGAAGGGTGCTCAGTTAACCCATTAATACAGTTAGCAACTACATTGGACATGTCTCCGTATTTCGCAACTCGATCATTTAGCCCAAAAGGATACGCGGTACCCAGAGCATGGATCCAATAATCTTCTGGTCTGCGTAATTTATTATTTTTCTCTTCTTTGGTAAAGTTTTCTAGGTCCAGATTTTCTAAAATTGTAATAGTTAGATTAGATACTGAGCAAGTACCATTATTACAATGTTGAACTAGATAATTGTTAGTTTTTTCCCTGGTAATTGTAGTTTTATGTCCTGAAAATCTCTTATATATGTTGTTAATTGTTTCTCCCACATATTGTAATTGACAATTTTTACATTCTAGTAAATAGATAATATTATTTGTTTTACAATTTACCTGTCCAGTTAATAAACATTGAAACTTTTTATTATATAAAGTGCTTTTAACATAATTTCAAGGGATGAAGTGATCTTGACAAAGAAAACAACAACCATTACACTTACTAATATTTGGCAGACCCCTTTGAATATTATCATTACCATTATTATTCAATATAAAATCAGAAATCAAATAAAACCAAAACAACAAATAATACAAAGTCCAAAACATCTCCAGAAGCCAAGCCAAAAGTCCACAAGTAATAAGGTTACTCTAACTAGTCATGCAAAAAAAAAAAAAACAACACTACCCTAAATAGAGCTTTTGCTTAATACTACCATTTTAAAATAAGTAATAAATTAGCCAAATAATCATCAATTTCAGGTAAAACCTGGACCAGGGTTAAGGTCTGTCAGGGAGGAATTTTTGATGATTCCTCCGCCAGCACTAGATCCAACCTGGATTCATATTATGTTTTAGAGGTAATTACTTGGCAAGAAAAAAAAAAACTGTCATCCTAATCCAGCAATTGAGACAAATGTGCACTTGAATGAGGTTTTGACCTTACTCATCTATCCAACTACCTAGGACCAAACAGTATAACTGAACCATCAACCAAATAGAAATGTCCAAATCCATGCAAAGTTGTCATCAATAAATGTAAGTCATTGTAAATTTACAAGCAAAAGCACCTTAAATCTAGCAAAATATTTCCAAGTAGAACCTTCCATTAGGGCTCATCAGAAGAAATACCACCTGCCTTAACGGGTTTCAAGGCTTTACTTTCTTTGCCTGGCACAGTGGAGCCTCTGCCATAAGATCTATACAGTATCCCCATGTCAGGTAAAACTTGTAAAATACATGCATACTAGTAAAGCTATTAAAAATTACATACAAAATGAGTTTCATTGTTTCCTTAATAAAATCCCAGAGGTCACTGAGCAAAGACCATTCTGGAACAAATGAAGACTGGTCCAGATGTGAGTTATAAAAAAAAGTCTTTTATTGGTATCCGGAACCAATAACAGATTTAAAGTTCTTCAAGCTTGTTTGAAAACAGTCTACAAATTCAAAATTCCAAAAAAGAAAAGCAAAAGAGAAATTATATTAAAATATCATTAAGTATTTCTTTATAATTTTTGTATATTTACCTAAAAATTCATGATACATAAAACTAAATTTTTTGAATTGCCATCTATTTTTTTTGGCAGAAAAACCTCTTAAGATCTGTTTTTCGCTCAGCTTTTTACATCTATTTTTAAAATCTATGTAATTACTGCATATTTTTGCATACCTAAATAATTGGGAATAATAAGCTGAATAAGTAATATTTGAATGTATATTACTTTCAAGGAATGGAAAATTAATTACTTCAAAATTAAAATCATCCATTTTATTATATATTTTAAAAACTAATTTATCATAATCTGAAATATTAATATTTAAATCTAAGAAATGGTCAGAGTGTCCTATCCCACAGCTAGGCTCCAGAATTAACTCCTTGTGGATAAATATTTATTGAAATTTCAATAAACTCTGCACAATTTATTACTAAGAGATTGTCCAGATATCTTTTATTATTTGAAAGGTTATATTTTACATTGCTTGGGCTATTTTTATTTATCATATATTTGTATTCTAATTGACTTAAAAACAAGTCTGCTATGAATGGACTTGCATTCCCACCCATAGGAATGCCAACAGTTTGTTTATATAAATTACCATTAAATCTTATAAAAGTATCAAATAGAACAAGTTCCAATAAATCACATACCATATCCAAGCTATAACATCTTGAATTAATAGTACTTTTAAAGAAATTCGTCCACCAGGCTTTTTTATTAAAAGTATCAATTTTCAAAAATCCGACATTAGACAAAAGAAAAGATTTCTTTATGACCATTTTCAATTTTTTGAATACTAAATTAAGTGACAAATTTGTGTACAGAGTAGTAAAATCAAATGAATTGACTCTTTTAGCTGAAACATTAGCCAAAGAATCTATCACTTGTAACGAGTTATTAACACTCCAATATGGGTTAAAGTTAGAAAATTTTTTAATCCTGGAGCAATATGCTTTTAATTTATTTCTAATTTCTCCTAAAATTAAAGATAGGTCAGTAGCCACAATTCTGGTTGGACAACTTGCTGCCCCAGCAATAAAACGTGGTTTTGGTGGATTTTTAGGAAATTTTATTGTCCAATATAAGAAAGGAATTTTTTTATCATTTATTCTAATATTGAATTTTTTCAAAATTCTTTCTTCTATATTTTCAATTAAACTATTCTCCTCTATATGAGCCTTTTCGTATGTATTTGTTGTTTGTAACTCTTTTGATGAAAAATCACAATAGAGTTTCTGACAAATTATGGCAAAATTATTGCTAGCTTTATCAACTGGTACAATTACAAATTCATTCTGTATATTAGCAATTGCTTGTTTCATATTGGCATTATAAAATATTGAATTTTTCTCAGAATTTGTTGGATTAATTCTATACATGCTATTTTGTACACTAGTCAAAATCAAATTTATCCAATTCTGAAATCTGTCTTTAGTAATTTTCTCCTTCTTGCACCATTTATCAATAAATAAATTTAAATCATTCTTTAATCCCCTAAGAATATCTGCTGGCTTTATGCGGTAAGAAAGACGGAATTTAGCCCCCATTTTCATTATATTTTGAAGATCAAGATGCTTTATAATTGACAAATTCCCTGCTACAACATGCTCGTAAGTTTGATCCACACACTGTAAAAATTGCTCACAACTACAAACCAATTTCCAATTACTCTCCCTGTCAAGTCTTTTAAGTATTGAATTATAGTTAAAAATCATTTGACCAATCATTGACCAAATATGATAATCATTATTGGTGGAAATGAATTTTACCCCCACCCCTATATATACCAATTCAGGGTATATATTTGCACATTGGAGGGGAGGGGAGGGGGAAATTTTATTTCTTATGTAAATAAGAGGTAAGTTTAAACTTTTCCCCACCCCCCTGATGTGCAAATATATATGGTAGAAATTTACAATTGTGGCCTATGATAAAGAGACATGTTAAGAAAACAATTCTTACTTTAAAATATGTATAATGATCCTAGTTAATTTACAATCCAAGGGGAGAACCTTTATCCTCAAATCTTTTCTCTTTTTTCCTTCTTTTTATAACTTAAAAGAAAAAAAAAATTGTCCATGCTTTTGACATAATGTGTAAATTAGACCCCGGCGCTGCGCCAGCGGATCGACTGAACGTCGCCAACAAGAGGCCCGGTCGAACGCCGCCAAAGTGTTGTAACGCCGCCAGCGCGCTGAAGGCACGCCGCCGCCGGCAGAGGCGGCGGCGTTTGGTCGACTTTAAATTAATTTTGCGGCAATTCATTATTGCGTCAACCGCAAAGTCGGAGCTTTTCCTTCTTGTGTGGTTTCGTATTTCGATTTTCCTGATTAGAAATCAAGCAGGGCTTGCACTATCCCCGAATTTTCGGGTATTTCCCCAAAAAGAAAATTGGTTCCCCAAATCCCCGAAAATAATGCAATCATGGTGCCAGCCCTAGCGATTTATCACCAGTGACTTTCCCTGCCAAATATTACTTTGCATACCATAATTCTTCACTACTCTCTTGTTCATTAGTTTTCATCTCTTTTGTTGCTTTGCATAAAAACCAGACAGATGCAATATACAATAGCAAATATTAAAATATACACAGTTCTTAATATGTTGACAAAAAAAAGTATTGTCTTTATGAAATGAGTTTAAATCATTTCAAATGCAGTTTCCCAATCGCTATTTCTTACATCATTCGTAGTCAAGAATTTTATTTTCAAGTTGAATAGAATTATAGAACGCATTCACTACTATACAGCTTCAGCCTTCAGTTGGATTTTGAAATTGACAGCCGACAGATTCTTTCTACAGCTGAATTGTAAGGGTGCAGATTTTTTTTTTTTTTTTTGCTGTTTTTAGATAAGATTTTCTTAATGTTTAATACTCAATTGTTGAACGCCTGATAGAAAATACAATCTTCTTTCTGAAACATTTTTACTCCCCCCGCCCCCCCCCCCCCCAAAAAAAAAAAAACCGTTCAATTGAGACAAAATTTAGCTATAGACTAAGCTATTTACAAGGTTAGGGAATTAAAGATCGAACCGGAAGTTACCCCAAAAATATGATTCATAAATAAATTGTAAATTATTGCTTATAGGGGGGGGGGGATAGGGGGCTATCATTTTCAAATGATAATACCTTATTTTTTTTTTGGAAAGCAGGGATGCCAAAAAGATAATTATTTTTTTCATCTAAGTGGAGACAGAAGAAAATGATATCAAATTCCCTGGGAAACCATTGAAATATTTTGATAGACCCAGGTCCCCCCATTAGGACTTGTTCATTGTCTTGGGTATTTTGTGATTTCTCAGAGGCTACTGGCCTAATTTGGCTTTTGTGTGTGCTCCCTTTTAATTAGATTCTTTGGATTTTATTGAATGCCAGGGCGATTCTATGACTCAGTTTTCCAATAATTTGAGGTATATCTGAATAATTTCGACATTTTTGTTGTTGTCTTTGTACCCCTTTACTCATTCCCTCAATTTTTTTCAAGGAAGCTGTTTAACGTTATTTTGCATGTTTGTTTGAACCATATAGTGACCTAGTTAATTATTAAGTAAATTATTTTTCTAATGAAAGCTGAGACGTATCCTATCAAGGTGATATCCAGAAGGGGGGGGGTAGGGAGGTATTACATTTAAATGATAATATCTCAAAATTTTTTTTTATTGAAAGCAGGGATCCCAAAAAGCTTTTTTTTAATTTAAGGGCAGAGACAGTATCCTATCAAGGTGGTATCCAGAGGGGGGGGGGGTAGTGAGCTATCATATTTAAATGAGAATACCTCAATTTTTTTTTCAAAGCAGGGGTGCCAATAAGTTAATTATTTTTTTTTTATTTAAAGCAAAGACAGCATCCTATCAAGATGGTATCCAGAGGGGAGGGGGATAGAAAGTTTTTATATTTAAGTGATAGTACCTTGATTTTTTTTTTATTGAAAGCAGGGATGCCAAAAAGTTGAAAAGTTGACAAAAATTAACAAGATTTTCGTGAGTTATACTTGATACAGCTCTTGCATGGTTTTATTGTCCAAAGGGAAAGGGACATATGCATCCAACCTGTTTTTTTTCTGATTGATGAAATGGATTTACTTTGAAAACATTCATTCATAAGTACCAGGCAGATTCAAACTAAAACAAATTGGTGTGACGAAAGCAATATCAACATCCCCACCTAACGTTGTGCTCGAGTGACAATGGCGCCCTTGGTCCAGTGCCCAAGTTACATTAAAAGGCAGGTCATAACAAAAGCTTTCAATTTGGGAGGTTCAAGGAGGAGTTTTTGACAGTCTTATGACCTCAGGGTACTAGATGTTGCAACGTTCTCACGTATCTACAGTGGTTTAAAAAAATTCGATCACCCCACAAATGATTACCAAAATATGCACAAATATAACAAATGTAACATTTGGAATATTATAACACTTTTTTCAAAACTTTGAAGAAAAGCAAAAAAAGGCTAAATACCACTAACTACGCTTGAAAGCTATTTTAAAAAAGAAACTCTTTAGAGATTTCCATGGAAATGACCATAGCAGAAGCTTTGAGCCTGGGTGGGGATCAAAGAGGAGTCTTTAAGTATTTTGACCACAGGTGACTTATTGTTGCAACTTTCATAAATTTGGTAATTTTTGTGAGCATTTGGAAATCAAAAGCTTAAACTCAATAACTGATACTAAGTGTCCTAACATTTTGCTTGG
This sequence comes from Artemia sinica, assembly GCA_027921565.1. Taxonomy (NCBI): domain Eukaryota; kingdom Metazoa; phylum Arthropoda; class Branchiopoda; order Anostraca; family Artemiidae; genus Artemia; species Artemia sinica. The sequence continues at coordinate 15,431,241 of CM051262.1, forward strand.
ATTAAAAGTGACGAACTAGGATGAAAATTGAAACATCTTCCTGGAGCTACTTCAGTCTGCTTATTATTTTATTTAATTACATTTAAAACAGATAAGCTTTTCATTTTTAACTAAGAAAATAGCTGGCATTTCATTTTTCTTCATACCAAATAAACCATTAAGTGTTTTTTGTTTAATTGTAATTGAAGTATTCTCATGTGAAGTGTTCATCATGTATTTTTCAATTTGATAAATTTACTCCTTTTAGATGTAGTTTATGATTTGACTGATATTAGTTATTTATCAATTTATAATTTGGAATGAATCCCCAAAGGAAAAAAAACAAATAATATCCAAAAGAGCAGCCAAAAGCAGCAGTTCAGCCTTAGCCTACATGACACATATTCTATAAAGAAGCCAAAATACTTTAAAATGCATTTTTTTAAAATTATAATTAAAAACCAGTTTTTAATACAAGAAGTCTTTTTAAGAATCCAAAAGAGCAAAAAAAAAAAACAATCAATATCAAAGTTGCCCATTTCAACTGTTTTAAAGTTGACAAAATAGATATAGGCAAAGAGCATTATGAAAAAATTAAGCTTCTAAGTTCAAAGTTATATTCAAAGTTTTTACCCAGATAACTGACAAATTTTATGATATGGTATTTGAAGTTTTGTATGCAGTAATGCTTGATGAAAAAAACTACTAATTTTGATAATTATTTATGTTAAGAATACATAGCTAATAGATACTTCAACTACTTGTATTATGCAAGGGTTCTGAAATGCCACAGCCATTTTGTTTGTGAATTTTTGAACTCATGAATAGGCTCAAATCTGTTGTAAATTTAAGCTGTGATTTGAGAAAGACTGATGAAAAACATTAATGTTTGTGGTCAACATTGATTGCGCTGGTGGCGCGCCGCCGACATCTTACCAGCAGCACAGCATGGCATGCTGTTTTTGGCCCCGCTGCTGCCAGTCTTCCCTCATTGGTGCAGTGCTGGGTCTTGTGTAAATCATTTGAAGTTGTTCCTATAAATGGTTTTTTATAGATGGCATTCATCCTGATCATTGTTAATTCTGTTTTTTTTTTAAATGATAGATACTAACAACAACCAGAATAAATGCCATCTATAAAAAACAATTTATAGCAATAATTTCAAAAGATTTACACATTATGTTGAAAGCAAGGAAAAAATAAAAATTTCTTTCATTCAAGTTGGGAAAGAAGGAAAACAGAGGAAATATTTGAGGATAAAGGTTCTCCCCTTGGATAATATGGTAACTAGGATCATAATACATATTTTAAAGTAAGAATTGTTTTCTTAACATTTCTTTTTATCATAGGCCACAATTATAAATTTTTACCAAGAGCATAAAAAAGGCATTGAGTGGTATGTTTACTTTATTCATAAGTCAGTAGCCTAATATGAATAACAATAAGTTTACCAAAAAGTGGTCTTTCCCAAAAAGAGGTCTTTTACCCTATTTAAACAGAGCATACATATTGACAATAGCAACTCAGTCAGTCCTTTCAGCCCTGGAATAAGGAAATGCTTGATGCCACTTTTCCAGGATGGTTTTAGGCCTTGAAGTCCTTCCTGAAAGTTCCTATTACCTAATTAGGCCACTTTACAAGTTAGTTTTAAGACCCTCAACTACAACTTTACCCATACTATAGTGGCAGTTCCTACCATTTCTGGCTCCTTTCTTTAGAATGACTTCTTTTAGGCAATCTAAAGGAGCAGCAGCTTTCACTCCTTCTGACTTCATTCCAAGAATAGAATTTCCTTAATTTTCCTCCTTTGATTTCAAAAGAGCTTGGATCTTTTTTTTTCTCTTCAAGAAACACCATCCTTTGTAGTTCAAATGGTTGTATATTTCTCAGATCATTTTGAATTTCATTCTGAATTTTGATTTTGATGTACACGCTTTTTTCTATCCAATATAGGCTTAAAAGCTAAGATGATTTTAAGGAGATGGCAACAAGCGTTAACAATGATCTCCAACGTCTTTCTGTAAACATTTCTTTATTCTACCGCAAGAACAGATCATAATTAGCACTTTACTGCAAAATAAAACATTTTCAATTTTTTCACTTTTTTAAGTATAGCTCCATTAAACAAAAAATGAGCAGAAATAAAAGAAGTAATCTTCCAAGCGTAAAACTACCACAAATCCCCATCAACGAATAAATTGAGCCCAAAAAAAACAGAAATTACAATAAAAAACTGAGTCAAATTCAAAACAAGCAAAAATTAAAATGAGTTGTGCTGAAAACCCCCAAACCTTCTCAAGTCTAGAACACAATTTGCACTTTACTGAAAAAACAAATAAATGACTGTGGATGATCACAATAAATACATTTACTGATATTTATTCCTTTAAATTTCAGGAGTTTTTGATTGATTGACAGCTCTTCACTTTTCTTTGAAAACTTTTTTGGTAGAAAAATTTTTCTAAATTAATCTCTGTTTCATGGAATTTTCATGGAATTTTTTTTTTTTATATATATATATACGGTTTTCAAACAGTTTGTGGTAACAAACTCTAAGTAAGGAGCAACCTGGCTCAATAGTAACCAAAACCCTAAAAAACGGAATTTTGTAACCAATAGATATCATAAAAGAGTCAGATTGTTATGCTAATTTCATATATATAAGTTTCATCAAGTTTGTACCAACCCATTGCAAGTTACAAGGCTGAGAAACTTTGCCTTATTTTCGAAAAAAAGGAAGAAAAATTCCCTAAAAGTCATAGAATAGTAATGAAAATCACACCATAAGATTCAGTGTATCCCAGAAACCCACTGTAAAAGTTTTAAGCTCCTATCTGCAAAAATGTGGAATTTTTAATTTTTTGCCAGAAGAAAAATGCAAGTTTAGATGCAAAGATGCACGGATGCAAGTTTATTTGTTTTTGTTTCCGCAGGGGTGATTGTATCAACTAAGTGGTCCTAGAATATCACAAGAGGACTCATTCAAACGGGAATTAAAAGTTCTTTTTTACCCACTATTATCATAAAAAAGTGGAGTAACAAAAGAGAGTAAAAGGAAAACACATAGAAAACAAATACATACAAAACAATAACAAATATAAAAAATAACAACAATGCAAATCAGAATAATTGCATGAGAGGATGAAAAGGACCTAATAATAATAATAATCTATTTTTGACCAACTAACACGGTGAAACAGTAAAGTAACAAAAACGAAAGAAAAAAGAACGAATACAAAAGAAAAAAAACTATGACCATATTAAATATAAAGAACAACAAATGTAAATCAAAACGATCGCACATGATGTAAAGGACCCAACCGCTTGTAAGCCTCTTCTTTTATCTTGGAGTCCAACTTATTATGTGACGTCAATATACCAGTTGCATTAAACATTTGAATAATCTTACGATTTCTGTACCAACGAGGCAAATACAAAAGATATTTACAATAGCGGAAGTACAAAAACTCTAATATCCTGGGTATCACTATTATTAAAAAATGGGCGTAAACCTGATAGAAAAAAATGGAATGGTCACAATATGTAGACATGAGTTTAACCAAGGCTTTACGAGAATATTGGCCATGATTTGGGACAATTTTAGCATAGTCTCCTTTAAGCTTATTCTTAATATCTGCAAGAACACTAGCACGGATAGCTGAAACAGAAGAGCAGATACAAATCCTGAGGCAACAACTCAAATCACTACTTGGGTTTTTAGCATTAAAAACTAAATATTCACATTTTTCAGCATTAAGCATGAGGCCAATTTTTTCCAAAAGCTTAGAAACAAACTGGGTAGACTTAGCTATGGTGAATTTTGAACGGCTAATAAGCAATAGATCTTCTGCATATACAATGCAAGATAAATTAGTTAGGCCTGTAAAACACGACGGAAAAGTACAAGAAAGCACAGGGTATAAACAAGCATTAAAAAGGTACGGTGACAACCCCTCCCCCTGCCTAAGTCCAGACCGAATAGGAATATTACCAGAAAAGGTCTCTCCTGACCGGAGTCGGACATATGAATTTGCATACCAAAAGCGAAGGACATATATAACAGATGAATTCACTCCAAGCTGGGTAAGAGAATACCAAAGATGGCTGTGACAAATCGAGTCAAAAGCTTTTTAAATATTTAACGTACATAAATGTACTTCAGATCCATCTTTTGTGCTTGAATTAATAAAGAAGTAAGAATTTGATGTGCATGTTGGCATCCTATATATGGTTTTAAACCCAAATTGATTCGACAAATAATCAACTTTTGAAGAATTTCAGGAAGGAGAACATATTCAAAAACTTTGCTCAACGAACAGGGTACCGAAATAGGTCTATATGACATGTAATTAGTCGGATCTTTTTCACGTTTAAGAATCAAAGTGACACTCCCGCACAAAAAAGAATCAGGCACCAAAGACATGCATAAACAAATTTGAAATAATAACTGAAAATGATAAATCAATTCTTTTGAATCAATATGAAGGCGAAAAACCCTAATACCATCAATATCACATGATTTAGGTTTTAAATTATTAAAATAACAGATCACACGATCAACAGAAACGGGAGGAACATGGCCTTGGGAAATTCTTGCAGGTAATGCATAAGAACAGAGGCGAGCAAACTGAGAGTGAACCGCATAATTCATAATATTAAAAATTGTGTTATAATGATTAATCCAAGAGGCATTAGGGACATGATTGGTAGCAGGAGGTGAATCAAATTTCGCAACATTGATCACTTTTTTCCACGGACTAGAAGTCTTCGGAAGTTCCGCACCATTGTACCTTACTTTACAAAGATAACGTTTAAATTCCAACTTCGTTTTCTGTTTAATGTCAAAAATGTGACCCCTTAATGGGCGGCAACTCGCTACCCAGATTCTAAGTCACAATTTTGCACGATTTTTTACAATTTTTGAACCAGGGTCAGATTTCCATATTGAACTTCTAGTATGAAACTTAAAACGGCAAATCGGGACAGCCACTGTTTCAGCTTTTTTCAGACAGGATACAATCTGACGGTAATATATACTGAGCTGAACTCGAGCTTGTGAGAATACAACACTGGTACATAGCAAATTAAATGGAACTTTAATCATAGACAAAAGAAGAGCAAGGGTTGATAGATATAGAGGCCAATCCGCTTTATTCCAGTCTCTTTTGGTTATCTAGTTTTGGTAATTAGTAGGCTACAAAAGGTTTGTTCAGCCCGATTCTTATTGATGGTGATAGTGGCTGAAAGGGGCAGATGGTCATAAGCACGTTCATCCTGGTCAATGTGATTATCGCTAATAGAAACACAAGAAGAAACAAAACAGTTATCAATATCAGACAATGAACCGCTATTATGTATGTATGAATGGGATGCATCTTTATCCAAAATTCAATAGCCACTAGGTAGCGAATCCAAAAATAAATCAGCCCGTGCTGAGGTAGAGTTTATATCACAGTTTATATTGCCTAACTGGATCTAATGCAATCCATTGCTCTCAACACCAATAAGAAGAGTCTTTAGCGATGCACATACTTTAGCATGCTTTGTTAGAGAGGAAAAGGATCTTTGGCCGGAAGGGAGGTATACATAAAAAGAACTAGGTTAGCAAAGCGGATTGCCATGAAATAATCACATTCACGATAACACACGGGGGATAGCGGGACTAGTTTCTGTTTTAATAGGCAGTCCAGCCCGCCTGAGGGTCTCCTGGAAGTTTGGCGGGGACTTCAAGCGAAAACCTCTTTCCAAGTGGGGGCCAGGTGGATCTGGTTTTGAAATTCAGTCAAGGAAAATATCAAAAATATTGACAACAGGCAAATCAATACAACAAATAAATCAGCTAAGATACTTCACCAATAAAAGGATAATAATTATAATCTTCCTCAGAATGGTAGTAAAAAGGATGATAATTTAATTATCCGTTTTTTTGGCAGCAGTAGCAGTCCACAGCTTTTCCTTCACTGCCGTTTCCTCCTAGAGAATTTCTCACCTCATAGCATAGTAACAGTTTACCCGGTAAATTTTATCTAGTTCTCGCTAGTCGCCTCCCTGTTTGAGACGCAACGCAACCGGACCTTAATGTTCTGAAATGTCAAAACAAACATTTCGTTCCAGTGTATAGTGAAATTTAAATGTGCGTCTGTCAAGAGGACTTTCGTCGTTTAAGTGATATTAACGTCGGGTAAACGCGGACAAAAGGTGCTTGACAGCTTTGTCATTCCAAAGTCTCGCAGAACGGATAGTGTAACTGTAACTGCAAGTAGCTCTTCAATTAGTTCTTTTGGAAGTGGCGAACATGGACACATTCTGGACACTTTGCATTCTTCTGTTAACCCCGTAAGCGTTCAGAGTGATCATCTAACCATACCCCCACCCCCTACTTTGTTTCCAGAAAACCAAATCGGTGCAATACATGCCATTGACGACCGAATAAAGTACGAGTTTTTGGATAGGCCATGGAAACTGCCTATTGGATAGCAAATATCGCATTCTGTTCATTTAAAGCGGGGGAAAGCTGAAAAAAAGTACTTGAACGATTCCCGTTTGCAGAGTTTCCAATGGCTTGTATATTCTGCTGCCCAGAAATACCTTTTTTTGCAAATACTGCCCTCTTTTTGTAACTGGGGCTAGCGGGGGTTCAAACAGACAGGTTGCCCTACAAAAGCTGGTCACAAAGCCTGTCACAAAATTTGCTAATTTACTGGGAAAAGATGGAGACCTGACAGTACATGATACTTCCCAGTACCATCGTGACGCAGTAGAAGCTGTAAAGTCGTTTCTAAGAGCCTACCATTCTCCGCACGAATCTGTAAATAACTGCGTTAACAAACAGCGAATGAAGCAAGTAACAGAAAACAGAGAGAGGCTTAAGCCAATTCTGGAATCAATCAGATGATTGCAGCTTAAACATGGATGACATGCCGCTTTCAAACGAAGGAAACTTCCGAGAACTACTACGTTATCGTGTTGAACAAGGCGAAAGTAAATTAAAGGAACAACTGAAAACCTCGGGAAAAATGCTACCTTTATCAGCAAAACAACTTAAAACCAGTTGATTGAGTGTTGTGCAAAAGAAACCATAGGTGTCATTCTAGAGAGAGTAAAGTCAGCAAGGTATTACATAATCATTTTCGATGAGACAACAGATGTGTCACATTCATCGCAACTCAGTTTAGCTCTCTGCTATGCCTTCGATAACCATAGACGCGAGAACTTCATAGGCCTTGTTGTCGTTCATCATGCGACATTTGAAAGTTCTTCTGCGGAAAAAGAGTTGACTATCAACGGAAAAGTGATTGGCCAGCTAGTTCTAAGCCTCTTGGAAGAAATGGGTTTGAATCTACTTTACTGTGTTGGAATCGGGACGGATGGTTTGCAACGATGGTATCAAATAGCTGTGGTGCTGTAGTGGAAATTCAGAAAAAAAGCTAAAAACGCGTCTCGTTGTCTTTGCTTTAACCACGCCTTAAAACTTTCCTTGTCAAGAAGCTCAGTTGTTTTGAGCATCAGAAACGCCATAGCCATTATATAGAAGCTGTTGCATTTTTTAATGAATCGGCAAAGAGAAATTACGTCTTGAACAAGGTTCAGAAAGCTAAGCTCACGGGAATGAGCAAAACGACGTGGATCAAGCGGCATGAGTCACTTATGCAGTTTGTGTCTTAAACTTTCAAAAATCATCCAGTCTTTGGAACACATCAGTCACTGGAGTGAATAAGTAACCGCTCTGAAGGCAAAGACGCTTGTGACAGCGTTACATAGTGCGGAATTAGTGGTTTCCCTTCAGTTTCTATGCTGCATTTTCGCTGTAACCTTGCCTCTTAGTCGGCTATTCCAGAAGAAGACTTTGGACTTGGGTGCTGCCGATGATCACGTATCCAACCTTTTAGATGTTCTGGAAAAGCGACGGGAAACGTGTGACGAAGAGTTCGCATTAGTATTCGAGCAAGTAAAATAATGGTCAGATGAAATCCAATTGTCTGTTGAAGTTCCAAAGACTACACAAAGACAAGATCAACGAAATAATCCGCCTCATACTAAACCTGAAGAATATTATCGACGTGCTTATTTCTACCTATGCTCGACTCAGTCATAAGTGACTTAAAGAGTTGATTCTCAAGAGACAAGCTGAACTCTTTCCGGTTAACCGTACTGCTGCCATCAACTATTGTGGATTGTACTGATGATTTGCTTTAATCTTCCATCATAAAGATTGTCATGGACAATTTAAAATGATTTCAGCGTAAATTTGACAGGTTATTAAGCAATGGTTCAGTCAGGTGAATATTTTTGGAAGGTTTCGGTAAATGTTAGATGTTACATGATAGAAAAACGCTTGAATCGGGGAATATACATTGAGAAACCGTCATTGATTTTGAAAATTAAAGGGTTTTTAGCAGGTTTATATTAGGAACGGACATGGTAAGCAAATAAGAGGTTGACGTAGACAATTTTAAATGATTTCTGCATAAATTTGACTGGTTATTAGCAAATGATTCTGTCATGTGAATATTTTTTCGAAGAGGTCTCCGCTTGAATCACGGTTTCTCAATGCAGAATAATGTTCTATAGTCAACATAATGACTATAGAACATTATTTTGTTAAATCAAGGATTTGTCTTTGCAGTTGGCATGTGTTTATGAAATGTTTGATGATACATGATAGAAAATAAGATTGTCATGGACAATTTGAAATGATTTTAGCGTAAATTTGACAGGTTATTAAGCAATGGTTCAGTCAGGCGAATATGTTTGGAAGGTTTTAGGCATATTTTATAGAATTATCAGTATGATCATTCCCTATCTCACCCATTATAAAAACCCGGACCGAGGTGCAAGTGCTCCGAAGAACGTAAAAACATAAGCGGCATTAGATCTTTTCATGGGTAGACAAGTCAGATTTCTCTTGAACGCGAAACTTGCCTTCAACGTTGGAACACTAATTTTGAAGAAACTAATTTTAAATTAATTTATTCCAATACATACATGAAAATCGGTAATTAGTAGTGCAATGTTATTATTAGATGTTTTTAGGAATTAAAAATAGGTTTCGAAGTCTCAAGTTGGTTTTAAAGGCATTTTGAGAAAGTTTCTGCCAAAATACGTGTTCCAGGGTAATTGGACCGCTAACGGCAGATCAAATGAGAGGAGCTGTTTGTACGCGCCGATATATATATATATATATATATATATATATATATATATATATATATATATATATATATATATATATATATATATATATATATATATATATAAATATATATATATATAAACTGTATATATACAAACTTTGTATATATAAAAACTGGAAGAATATTCTATAATAGGAGCTTTTCTAGCGTAAAGCCCCGTAAAATTTTGGATCTGCCACTAAAATGTGTGATGTCTTTCAATTTTCTGAAAATTCCCTAAGAATTTTACGAAAAACACTTCTTAACAGACGTTTGCTATTTTCTTGGATAGGGCTATTGAGGCAACTTTTACCACAGCAACCAATAATTAGAACCCAAGTCCTAAAATTGGTCTCAATCAGGAACCCTTATCGCTATCTAAATTCACAAAGTGCAAAGATTTTCAAATAGAGGTGTTTATTGTTTAAAGTTCAGGAAAGGTCTGCCCATTTCATACGAAAACATTGATTGAAAACGAAAGTAGTCTTATCTAGAAAATAAATATCGTAGAAAATAAACATCACGACGTGAAAAAAAAATGATAAACCATCCAGTGGCGGATCCAGATGGGGGGGGCGAGGGGTGCCCCCCTATAGTAGTCTAAAGTAGCGTAATTTACCTAATTAACGCAAGTTTGCATTAATTAAACTTGCTCCTAACGTAAGTTTATCGGATCAACCTGTTTTGCGCCTCCCCCCTAAAAAATCCTGGATCCGCCCCTGAAACCATCAAACCTATTCCACCAGTTATTAGAAGAAAAAAATTCCTTATTTTCACAAATTTCATCAACCCCGCCCCCTTTTTTATAAAATCCTACATAGGCCAATCAGTTGAGTCCACTGTTTGTAAATAATAGATTAAGTCATAATTTGTATATAAATTAAGTCATACCTGTGAGATGGGACACTTGCAAACCACTTGGCTGGCTCACCAAGTTTTTTTCTGCTTTCACAATTATGAATGATACAATTTCGAACCATTTCTCATTGATTGACGCATACAGACTAACCCGCTAATCCATGAATAAGTGGGAGGAGCTTTTTGTTCGCACCGAGAATGAAGACCGGAAATGATCTGCGATAAACTTACCGGATAATTCTATAAACTGTGGTTTTAGGTAAATGTTAGATGTTACATGATAGAAAAACGCTTGAATAGGGGAATGTACATTGAGAAACCGTCATTGATTTTGAAAATTAAAGGGTTTTTAGCAGGTTTATATTAGAAACGGACATGGTACGCAGATATGAGGTTGACGTAGACAATTTTAAATGATTTCTGCATAAATTTGAGCGGTTATTAGCAGATTATTCTGTCATGTGAACATTTTTTCGAAGAGGACTTTGCTTGAATCAGGGTTTCTCAATGCAGAATAATGTACTATAGTCACCATAATGACTACAGAACATTTTGTTGTTAAATCAAAGATTTGTCTTTGCAGTTGGCATGTGTTTATGAAATGTTTGATGATGCATGCTAGAAAATAAGATTGTCATGGACAATTTGAAATGATTTCAGCGTAAATTTGACAGGTTATTAAGCAATGGTTCAGTCAGGTGAGTATTTTTGGAAGGTTTTAGGTAAATGTTAGATGTTACATGATAGAAAAACGCTTGAATCGGGGAATGTACATTGAGAAACAGTCATTGATTTTGAAAATTAAAGGGTTTTTAGCAGGTTTATATTAGAAACGGACATGGTACGCAGATATGAGGTTGACGTAGACAATTTTAAATGATTTCTGCATAAATTTGAGCGGTTATTAGCAAATTATTCTGTCATGTGAATATTTTTTCGAAGAGCAGAATAATGTTCTATAGTCAACATAATGACTACAGAACAATATGTTGTTAAATCAAAGATTTGTCTTTGCAGTTGGCATGTGTTTATGAAATGTTTGATGATGCATGCTAGAAAATAAGATTGTCATGGACAATTTGAAATGATCTCAGCGTAAATTTTACAGGTTATTAGGCAATGGTTCAGTCAGGTGCAGTAGCGGATCCAGAGGGGGGGGGGGGGAGGGGGGGGGGGCTATCCCCCCTTGCTTGGGCAAAAAGTTCTATCATTAGATTTTCTGTGACTTGATTGCGATATCAACGCTTGGATCAACGCATCTTTGAAAAGGATCGGACGACACTTGGTCTGTCTGCCTTAAGTCTTTAGGGAATTGTCTAGAGTGTTTGGTGTCACCCGAACTTACAAGGCATTTTGAAGCTTGTCATCTCGTAAATCGTTGAAGCTTCAAAAAGTGTGCGCGTCAAAACCTGTTTCTTATTCAATAACTAAGCAAAAATCTTGAAATGACTCCGATAACACATACGCCTTAGTAGTCGCGATTCTAGAAGGGTTTGAAAACTATACAATTTTTGGATAATATTAACCAGTTATGATGTCGAAGCGAAAGCAGATAACTCTCGACAAGTTTTTTGGTTCGGAAGCTAAAGCTAGGCGAGTGGACGCCGTAACTGAAGATAGAAATAATGAGAGTTACAGTGTTAGTAGTGATTCCAGCGCTTTGACTAATAGTGAGATAGTGCATGATTCGTTAGCATCAATCGAAGAGTGTAGCCACAAGCCTAACACAAACATCGAAAATGTAAGCATTTTCTACGAAAATGATATCGGAAGCTATATCGATAGACTTGAAAAACTGGATGATCGTACGCGATATCAATTGCTTCAGAACCCGTGGATTCCGACGTCTAACTACAGCTTCTCCTATTCAGTTCACAAGAAGCGGGGCAGGGACGAAAAGAGATTTTTCAATCGTACTCGCTTGGAAGAATTTCATTGGCTAGTACTTTCAAATAAGATGAGGGGCCTATTCTGTAAATATTGTGTTTTGTTTAACGTTCGAGGGGTTGGAGGCTCCCATCAATTGCAAAAGTTGGTAAAGAAGCCCCTCGTGACTTTTGCTAAGCTAACTGGAAAAGACGGTGACTTGGTGTCTCATGAAAATAATCAGTATCACCGCGATTCAGTTGACGCAGGCAAATATTTCCTTCTAAAATATGACAACCCTGAAACCAACATTTTAAGCCTTGTAAACGAACAACGTGGCCAACAAGTGCAGGAAAACAGAGCGAGATTGAAGCCAATTGTAGAATCAATAGTTTTCTTGGGTCGACAGAACATTGCCCTTTGTGGCCATAGAGATGATGGAGAATTATTGGCAGAAAAGGACCCATTGACAAACGAAGGGAACTTTCGAGAACTTTTAAGGTACCGTGTAAATAGTGGCGATATCACTTTAAAACAACATTTGGAAAGCTCAGGTGCAAATGCTACTTATATAAGCAAAACAACACAGAATGAATTAATTGAATGTTGTGCCAAAGAGATTCTTAAAGAAATTCTTGCACGAGTTCATTCTGCCAAGTTCTACAGTGTGGTTGTTGATGAAACAACGGATGTGTCACACAAGTCACAACTGAGTATTGCCCTTTGCTACAATTACAATTGCACAAGACGTGAAGATTTCGCTGGTTTTTTAGACCTACACGAAACATGTTACTCGGACAGCATTGGAAACTTCTAACCGACCATTAAAGGGGAAACGCTTGGAAATGTTGTGTTGGATTTTCTTCGATCTCTTGGGCTAGACTTGGAAAATTGTGTGGGCATAGGCACTGATGGATGTGCTATGATGGTTTCAGAACATTTTGGAGCTGTAAAAGAAGTTTAAAAGGAAGCAAAGAATTCCCTGCGTTGCCCATGTTTCAACCATGCTCTAAATCTTTCCATGTCAAAAACTTCTTCTATCCAGAGTGTTAGAAACTCCATCGGAGTAATAAAAGAAATAGTTTCTTTTTTTGGTGCTTCTGCAAAGCGCAATTATGTTTTAACCAGAGTAATGAAAGCACAGCTAACTGGCATGTGTGAAACGTGCTGGATCGAAAGGCACGATTCCTTAATGCAGTTTGTGGTAGAGCTCCCTAAGATAGTGGAAGCTCTTGAGATCATCAGCGGCTGGGCAGAATGCACAACTGGAGCAAAAGCAAAATCCTTATTGACTACTGTCACATCCTCCGACCTAATAGTAACCATTTACTCTCTTAGTAACATATCTGGGCTAATTTTACCGCTAAGTCGGCTATTTCAGAAGAAGAGCTTAGACCTCACGTCTGCAGCAAGCCATATTAAGGACCTTCTTACCCAGCTGCAAGTCAAGCGTCGGGAGAGTGAAAGCGAGTTTAAAAACACATTTGACGAGGTAACTAAAGTGGCAACCGAGCTAGGTTTAGAAATAACAGTCCCAAGGATAGCGAAAAAGCAAACGAATCGGATTAATGTACCATTCAGTTCACACGAGGAATATTATAGACGGTCAGTTTTTATTCCCCTGTTGGACACAATCATTTCGGACTTAGAAAGCCGTTTTTTCCGTTGAAACGCTGGACACTTTTAAGCTCAGTATTTTCTTGCCAATAAATTGTATGAAAACGAACAAACAACAATTCGCTAATACGATTCATGACTTGTCACAGCGATACTGGTCAGTAATGGGTTTCCCCTCCCAATTTGTTTGTGAATCTGCCCTGGCCAGAGAAGCGACAATATGGAAAACTCGGTGGCTTCGTCTGAGAGAAAGCAATGCAGGCACAGGTAGAATACCTGAAACACTAGGGGAAACTTTACAGAAACAGAACTGCGATGCTGATATTTTCCCGAATATTTCAGCACTCTTGCAGATTCTCATGACCCTACCTGTCAGTGTGACATCTGTTGAACGAAGTTTTTCTACCTTGAGAAGATTGAAAACGTGGCTAGGAAATAAAATGACGGAGGAAAGACTCACCGGACTTGCCCCTCTTCATATTCACCGTGATATTGACATAAGTGTAGAAAGTGTTATTGATAGATTTGCTAATAGTGGAAATAGGAGGCGAGAATTTTCTATATAATATTGATAGTGTTTCTATAAATGTATTTTTGTGGATAGCTTTACAGAACCGACAGCTAAATGACGGATAGAAGTAGAGGCATGCAACTTTCAATATCAGTAAGGTACGTTAGGCTTAATTTCGAATGGGAATTTTTCGCAACGAGTCACCCCCCCCCCCCTTCCTAAAATCCTGGATCCGCTACTGGTTAGGTGAATATTTTTGGAAGGCTTTAGGGAAATGTTAGATGTTACATGATAGAAAAACGCTTGAATCGGGGAATGTACATTGAGAAACCGTCATTGATTTTGAAATTTAAAGGGTTTTTAGCAGGTTTATATTAGAAACGGACATTGTACGCAGATATGAGGTTGACGTAGACAATTTAAAATGATTTCTGCATAAATTTGACTGGTTATTGCAAATTATTTTGTCATGTGAATATTTTTTCGAAGAGGACTTCGCTTGAATCAGGGTTTCTCAATGCAGAACAATGTTCTATAGTCAACATAATGACTACAGAACAATATGTTGTTAAATCAAGGATTTGTCTTTGCAGCTGGCATGTGTTTATGAAATGTTTGATGATGCATGCTAGAAAATAAGATTGTCATGGACAATTTGAAATGATTTCAGCGTAAATTTGACATGTTATTAAGCAATGGTTCAGTCAGGTGAATATTTTTGGAAGGTTTTAGGTAAATGTTAGATGTTTCATGATAGAAAAACGCTTGAATCGGGGAATGTACATTGAGAAACCGTCATTGATTTTGAAATTTAAAGGGTTTTTAGCAGGTTTATATTAGAAACGGACATTGTACGCAGATATGAGGTTGACTTAGACAATTTAAAATGATTTCTGCATAAATTTGCCTGGTTATTAGCAAATGATTCTGTCATGTGAATATTTTTTCGAAGAGGACTTCGCTTGAATCAGGGTTTCTCAATGCAGAATAATGTTCTATAGTCAACATAATGACTGCAGAACAATATGTTGTTAAATCAAGGATTTGTCTTTGCAGTTGGCATGTGTTTATGAAATGTTTGATGATGCATGCTAGAAAATAAGATTGTCATGGACAATTTGAAATGATTTCAGCGTAAATTTGACATGTTATTAAGCAATGGTTCAGTCAGGTGAATATTTTTGGAAGGTTTTAGGTAAATGTTAGATGTTACATGATAGAAAAACGCTTGAATCGGGGAATGTACATTGAGAAACCATCATTGATTTTAAAAATTAAAGGGTTTTTAGCAGGTTTATATTAGAAACGGACATTGTACGCAGATATGAGGTTGACGTAGACAATTTAAAATGATTTCTGCATAAATTTGACTGGTTATTAGCAACTGATTCTGTCATGTGAATATTTTTCGAAGAGGACTTCGCTTGAGTCAGGGTTTCTCTATGCAGAATAATGTTCTATAGTCAACATAATGACTATAGAACATTATGTTGTTAAATCAAGGATTTGTCTTTGCAGTTGGCATGTGTTTATGAAATGTTTGATGATGCATGCTAGAAAATAAGATTGTCATGGACAATTTGAAATGATCTCAGCGTAAATTTGACAGGTTATTAAGCAATGGTTCAGACAGGTGAATATTTTTGGAAGGTTTTAGGTAAATGTTAGATGTTACATGGTAGAAAAACGCTTGAATTGGGGAATGTACATTGAGAAACCGTCATTGATTTTGAAAATTAAAGGGTTTTTAGCAGGTTTATATTAGAAACGGACATTGTACGCAGATATGAGGTTGACGTAGACAATTTTAAATGATTTCTGCATAAATTTGACCGGTTATTAGCAAATGATTCTGTCATGTGAATATTTTTTCGAAGAGGTTTTCGCTTGAATCAGGGTTTCTCAATACAGAATAATGTTCTATAGTCAACATAATGACTAAAGAACATTATGTTGTTAAATCAAGGATTTGTCTTTGCAGTTGGCATGTGTTTATGAAATGTTTGATGATGCATGCTAGAAAATAAGATTGTCATGGACAATTTGAAATGATTTCTGCGTAAATTTGACAGGTTATTAAGCAATGGTTCAGTCAGGTGAATATTTTTGGAAGGTTTTAGGTAAATGTTAGATGTTACATGGTAGAAAAACGCTTGAATTGGGGAATGTACATTGAGAAACCGTCATTGATTTTGAAAATTAAAGGGTTTTTAGCAGGTTTATATTAGAAACGGACATTGTACGCAGATATGAGGTTGACGTAGACAATTTAAAATGATTTCTGCATAAATTTGACTGGTTATTAGCAACTGATTCTGTCATGTGAATATTTTTCGAAGAGGACTTCGCTTGAGTCAGGGTTTCTCTATGCAGAATAATGTTCTATAGTCAACATAATGACTATAGAACATTATGTTGTTAAATCAAGGATTTGTCTTTGCAGTTGGCATGTGTTTATGAAATGTTTGATGATGCATGCTAGAAAATAAGATTGTCATGGACAATTTAAAATGGTTTCAGCGTAAATTTGACAGGTTATTAAGCAATGGTTCAGTCAGGTGAATATTTTTGGAAGGTTTTAGGTAAATGTTAGATGTTACATGATAGAAAAACGCTTGAATCGGGGAATGTACATTGAGAAACCATCATTGATTTTGAAAATTAAAGGGTTTTTAGCAGGTTTATATTAGAAACGGACATTGTACGCAGATATGAGGTTGACGTAGACAATTTAAAATGATTTCTGCATAAATTTGACTGGTTATTAGCAACTGATTCTGTCATGTGAATACTTTTCGAAGAGGACTTCGCTTGAGTCAGGGTTTCTCTATGCAGAATAATGTTCTATAGTCAACATAATGACTATAGAACATTATGTTGTTAAATCAAGGATTTGTCTTTGCAGTTGGCATGTGTTTATGAAATGTTTGATGATGCATGCTAGAAAATAAGATTGTCATGGACAATTTGAAATGATCTCAGCGTAAATTTGACAGGTTATTAAGCAATGGTTCAGTCAGGTGAATATTTTTGGAAGGTTTTAGGTAAATGTTAGATGTTACATGATAGAAAAACGCTTGAACCGGGGAATGTACATTGAGAAACCGTCATTGATTTTGAAAATTAAAGGGTTTTTAGCAGGTTTATATTAGAAACGGACATTGTACGCAGATATGAGGTTGACGTAGACAATTTTAAATGATTTCTCCATAAATTTGACTGGTTATTAGCAAATGATTCTGTCATGTTAATATTTTTTCGAAGAGGACTTCGCTTGAATCAGGGTTTCTCAATGCAGAATAATGTTCTATAGTCAACATAATGACTATAGAACATTATGTTGTTAAATCAAGGATTTGTCTTTGCAGTTGGCATGTGTTTATGAAATGTTTAATGATGCATGCTAGAAAATAAGATTGTCATGGACAATTTGAAATGATCTCAGCGTAAATTTGACAGGTTATTAAGCAATGGTTCAGTCAGGTGAATATTTTTGGAAGGTTTTAGGTAAATGTTAGATGTTACATGGTAGAAAAACGCTTGAATTGGGGAATGTACATTGAGAAACCGTCATTGATTTTGAAAATTAAAGGGTTTTTAGCAGGTTTATATTAGAAACGGACATTGTACGCAGATATGAGGTTGACGTAGACAATTTTAAATGATTTCTTCATAAATTTGACTGGTTATTAGCAAATGATTCTGTCATGTTAATATTTTTTCGAAGAGGACTTCGCTTGAATCAGGGTTTCTCAATGCAGAATAATGTTCTATAGTCAACATAATTACTATAGAACATTATGTTGTTAAATCAAGGATTTGTCTTTGCAGTTGGCATGTGTTTATGAAATGTTTGATGATGCATGCTAGAAAATAAGATTGTCATGGACAATTTGAAACGATTTCAGCGTAAATTTGACAGGTTAATAAGTAATGGTTCAGTCAGGTGAATATTTTTGGAAGGTTTTAGGTAAATGTTAGATGTTACATGATAGAAAAACGCTTGAATCGGGGAATGTACATTGAGAAACCGTCATTGATTTTGAAAATTAAAGGGTTTTTAGCAGGTTTATATTAGAAACGGACATGGTACGCAGATATGAGGTTGACGTAGACAATTTTAAATGATTTCTGCATAAATTTGACCGGTTATTAGCAAATGATTCTGTCATGTGAATATTTTTTCGAAGAGGACTTCGCTTGAATCAGGGTTTCTCAATACAGAATAATGTTCTATAGTCAACATAATGACTATAGAACATTATGTTGTTAAATCAAGGATTTGTCTTTGCAGTTGGCATGTGTTTATGAAATGTTTGATGATGCATGCTAGAAAATAAGATTGTCATGGACAATTTGAAACGATTTCTGCGTAAATTTGACAGGTTATTAAGCAATGGTTCAGTCAGGTGAATATTTTTGGAAGGTTTTAGGTAAATGATAGATGTTACATGATAGAAAAACGCTTGAATCGGGGAATGTACATAGAGAAACCATCATTGGTTTTGACAAATAAAGGATTTTTTGCAGGTTTATATTAGAATCAGACATGGTATGCAGGTTGACATAGACAATGTGAAACGATTTCTACATAAATTTGACTGGTTATTAGCATATGGTTCTGTCATGTGAAATAGGAGAATTACGTTTTTTACCAAAGTCGGAGAGGGATGAATCGGATTCCTTTTTAGAGTTAGAAACATATGAAGTGGGAATTTATCAAGATTCAGTCAGACACAGACAATACTACCAACTCACAAGGGATATACTAGAGTCTGAAATAGGTGAATTACGTTTTTACCAAAGTCGGAGAGGGATGAATCGGATTCCTTTTTAGAGTTAGAAACATATGAAGTGGGAATTTATCAAGATTCAGTCAGACACAAACACTACTACCAACTCACAAGGGATATACTAGAGTCTGAAATAGGTGAATTACGTTTTTAACCAAAGTCGGAGAGGGATGAATCGGATTCTTTTTAGAATTAGAAACATGTGACATAAGTGGCAATTTACCAAGATCCAGTCAGACAAACTCGATGAAATTGCCAACGTACCCTAAAAAATAATGGAAACATAACAAAGTAATGCAATGAGATTTTTATTGAAATAATGGCCTATACAATGCTACAAGTTATTAATATATAAAAAGTTTTAATGTTTTGAATTTGTTCAAAAAAATAGTTCATCAAGTTTTCTTTTGACATGACACTTATTACATTACGGTGTAAATCAATCATAAATCATTTTATTAATGCTAAAACACTATTACTAATGTAAGAAAGTTATTCGACCTAATAAGCTTGGCTTGTTGTGGGCCATACAACATAATAGTAAAGCACTAAAAGAACCACAAATAATACCCTAAATCTAACAATACATATGAAATAAAGATGAAGGAAAATGAACACTAGCATACAGTAAAAAAAAAACTGGTAGTAATTATAATAGAAGCAAAAAATAGAAACCAAGAAAGACCAAGGTTACATTACAACACCGGACAGAAAAAAAGAACAAGAACTAAAAGTTAGGAAAATTCCTTATTTTTTTTTTAAGAAGAATAGGAGTGAGATATCAGCTGGGACAGAATTCCAAAAAGGAGAAACAATAGGAAAAGAAAAAACCGAAAAAAAACAAAGGAGAGAGAGAAGTTACTAAACTAGAAAGACCCGACGAAAAACTGCATTTGCAGACAAAAATAGAGCGACATCCGGAGGGATGGAATTCCATAAAGAATTGATTGATAAACAGGAGATCTCTGGACTGTAGTAGATGATCGTTTGGGTAAAATAGGTCTGCGAGAAGAACTACGTAAAAAAGAAGAGTACCTAACTGAGCCTGTCCGTGAAAAAAACTGCTGCAGAGGCGGTGGAAGTGTACCTAAAAAAGCAGAATGCGCCAAATAAAGATTACTTTTACCCACAATACGATCCAGCGGGCTATTCCAGTATCATTATAAAGACCAGAGGAAGGGTAAATCCGAGGAGAAGAAAAGTAGCCTTCACCACCCTCTTTTGGGCTCTTTGGAGTGGGCAGAGAAGAGAATTGTTAGTACTACCCCAGACAGGGCAGCAATAAGAACGGCAAGGAAAAATAAAAACATAATAAGAGAAGGCATAACATCTGGGGGAAGAAATGAGTTAACCCGATGCAACATATAAGACTGGCGGAGGATGAGGGAACGGGTGTGATGACGGAAACTACTTACTCTACTCTGGGGTGGAATGGGAACTTAAGTAAGAGTGGTGAAACACTAATTTAAAGCGCTTGGTGAAAATTTTCATCCACAATAGATCCATCGGCTTGCCTGTAATGACATGGAGGGGAGGGGGGGAGACTGTTTGAGATTTTTGCGGGAAAGAGTTTCATTAACTACAGTCCAAACCTTTCGCAAGTTACCCTTACACTCATCAATTCGACGCGAAGAATATAGCTTTTTGGCTGAACGTACCTAAGAAGTTAGTACATTTTTATAATGTTTATACTCCAAAAGATCATCCTGTATTTTACTTTTACATGCAGCCTTGAACAGAGAAGCCTTCATAAGTGAAGCATTGATCAGACCACTAGACATCCATGGGCATTTGGGTGTAGAATTCTTTGGCCCCTTCCTAAGAGGAAAATACTTATCCAACACAGCTACGACACAAAAATAAACTTGTTGCACATTCAACATAATTAGCTTCAAGAACACTAGACCAATCATTACTCTGAAGACTAGGAATTAGATTAGAAATTTCTTTATCTGTAAAAGTTCTAAAAGAAGACTCATCTTGCTCATCCACAGCAATCTCAGTTTTAGGCACAAAAAGTGATAGATAAATGGGGAAATGACAAAACAGATCAGTGGAAACAAGACCAGAAGGAAACTTCAATTTAGGAGAATGAGACATGAAAATATTATCTATGAAAGTGGCAGAATTTCTTGTAGGATCAACACGAGAAGGAAAAAAAATTGAAGGAAGTAGCCCAGAAGAAGAAAACACATCAAAGAGATGGTCACATTCATCACTTGATCCAACATTTAACATATTACAATTAAAATCTCCCAAAACACAAATACGTTTTTTAGAGAAAGACCCCACACAAGAAAGCTGATCAAGCAAATCGCAGAACAGATGTGTTGGAAAAAGAGGGGGCTTATAAAAACAAACACAGTATTACATGCAAGCTGGCTTTTCAGATCAATGAAAAGAGAATAAACTGACCTACTATTAAGTCCAAGGGCAAGAATTATCAGACCACAAATACGATTTCAGACTATCCCACTTATTTCTCATCCCACGCACATTCAAACAAAATACACTAAAGCAACTATTTAAAGAGAGTAAGGGCATAATTTTATCACAATAATCAATAGTAGTGTGATAATTGCAACAAGAGTTAACCATAGATTCAAGAAGAGAGTCAAATGTGTGTGGCTCTTGTTTACCAGCACTACTTGGTTTTTCAAAGGTAACTGAATTAAGAATAGAAGAATTCAAAAGAAAAGAGAAATCATTCAGATTTACCACACATGACAAATGCATCCAATATCGTTACAAATGAACACAGTATCCATACAAGCAGGCTGAATTAGCAGAGGGTGGATTGAAAAGGTGAAATATATAGGCAACAAAGAAAACAAAAAAAACTCTGTAAGACAAAGAATAATAGCAAACAATATAGCTCGAGGAAAAAAAAAATAATAACGATAAATAAAAGTTCAAATAGGGATAAAATCCTTTTAATAGACAGTGAAATAGAAATTCACAAAAATACCAGATATTTCGGTCACATATACAGTGACCGTCATCAGTAGTAAAACCGTCATCAGTTTTACTACTGATGACGGTCACTGTATATGTGACCGAAATATCTGGTATTTTTGTGAATTTCTATTTCACTGTCTATTAAAAGGATTTTATCCCTATTTGAACTTTTATTTATCGTCATGGAAAGGCAGTGTGGTCTCCGAAATTATCTAAAAAATAATAACAAACAAGTACAAGGACAAAGGCTAAAACAAAATAAAGAAAAAGGCAAAACAATAAAGAAACAACCAGAGGAGAGCATTATCAACAGTTTATGCAATCCACTTAAATGAATAATATACAACAACATAAATGCAAGCATAAGAAAAACCATTAAATCATAAATAAAGTTACATAACAGAGCTAAAAAAAAAATGGTTTATCTCAGTCCTGGAAGGGGGCTGGATGGGCTGTAGTTGACTGATGGAGAGCATCAATTTGAGATGCCTCTTTAACAAATATCACTTTACCCTCAGAGAGCTTGGTGAGTATTTCTCCTACATAAGACCATGTAGGCCTCTTCCCAAGCTTTGATTTAGCATAATTGAGTAGTCGAAGTATAGGCTTTGTGAGTGACTCACAAATAAATATACCACTACCTTGAAAACTTCTCTTCTCTAAGAATAAGCTGCTGCATTCTTGGACTAAAAAATTCCACAACAAGTGGGCGAGATTTCAAACCTGAGTCTTCTTTTCCAATCCTTCTAACAGAAACTATGTCATTCTTAGTCACAGGAAAACCAGGAAATCTAGTACTGCAAAATCCAAGGAATTTACTTTCAGAAGCTTCTGGATAAGGGTCTTCTTGGAAACCAAAGAGGATCAGCTAACTTCCAATTTTGTTTGGTCAAACTGATCACTCAGACCATCAACGTTGGATTGAATTGGTTCCAGAGATTTTTGTAGCTCTGACAAACCTGAATCAAGCAAATGAAGAGATGATTCAAGCTTTGACATCCTCAGTTCATATTGTTTAGGTGATTTTTCAACAAGCACATTAAAATCCATTTTTCAGACTATTGTATACCTTTTGCTTACTGATTTCCATATTGTCAGCTTCAAAAGCAGCAGGTACATGACGAGAGGTAAGTTTTTTAACAGAGGCCTCAACCAAAGAGCCAACCACAGTAGACAGTGCTTCACTCACAACTTCAGCCATAGTAGATTTAAAGGTTTGGTCATTAAGTGAATCTGCAATTAGCTTATGCTTGTTCTTTAAGGTGTTAATAGGTGAAGTGAGCATATCAATCCGCTCATTAATAGATTCAGCTTCACAGTACAGGATGGAGCAGTCTGATCTCATCTCTCTGGTACTAGGAGGTCTATGGCTCTTTTTGAGTTATCACCCATGATATCAGCTAAAGTGAACTTCAATTAAACTAGGCTAATCAAGCTACAAGCCAACAAAGCAGCAAAAGACAGGGAACTTATGGCTGGCACAAGCAATTATTAAAATAGTCTTATTACAGCTAAGCAGAAATATAGGTATCAAGCAGAAAAATAAAAAGAATGTACCAGGGGGGTCCCCAATTGCACCCCTGGGGCTGGGGCTGCTAGGCTTGAGCCACTTCTGAAGTTTATGCGGTCACCCTTTACATGAAAACCTTATATCTCCACATGACATAACTTAAAATACTTCCCCTTCGGCTCTGGGGGGTTGTGTCGATCCCAGAATTTTTGTTATCTGATGCTTGAACTATTTTTAACAAAATGGCATCTCAAAATTTTTATCGGATGGGTTAGGGGAAACAAGAACGTGGTTGGGGGGGGGGGCTAGTTGCTCTACAATCTCTGTAATTCTTATAAAGTGAACTAGACCTTTCAATTTCCAATCAAAGAAAACCCCTCTTAAGTTTATACGAGAATTTCTTACGCAAGAACCATGTATGTCCCCAGGGCTAAATTTAAAACGCAAGCCCCCAGGCCCTGGAGGGTGTATCGACCCTGAAATGTTTGTTATCTGAATTTTGAACCGCTTTTAACAAAATGGCTATCCCGAAATTTTGACTGGATGCACCTCGGAAAAAAGGCGTGGGGTGGGGGGCTAGTTGCTCTCCGGTCACTCTTGACTCTTTAAAAAAGGCGCTAGAAATTCCAATTTCTAATCAAATGAGCACCCTCTAAAGTTTATACAACCATCCCTTCCATATGAAGTGCCTCTGGAAAAAAATGAATAATAATAGAACATTGGAGGCTTATGGTCTTTACTATAAGCATCGTTATAGCGTTACCTCTGACTTGCTGAAAGCCAGCTCATTTTGGTTTCTTAATTATTTTTATATGTTTATTTCTAACTTAATTTTTTTGTCAATAACAATGTATAACAACTGTAGTCAATAGTGTTTACCTGAAGCTATCAGAATACAGATTTTGGTTTTTATCGTTTTTAACTAACAAATTCCGTTGCTCATCCTTACCTGGTTCTTGATTTTTAAATGAATTTTTGTTTTAAGGTATATGTTTTTCTAATAACATCCAGCTTCTTCAAACTAAAGATTTTTGAATAAATTTTTGACTTTTGTTCGTCTTTTGAAAAAGATTATTTTTTTTCGAATTCACTTCTATATACTTGACAATAGGTACTTATAAATTTGCAAGAGAAATATTCCAAATAACGATTAACTGCTTAAAAGTACTTCTAAGGTAATTATTATGTTGAAGATGACACATATAAAAATAAACTAGCTTGATAATCACTCAAAATACACAATAACAAATAAAGACAATCAACTAATAACCGACTAATCAAAAGCAAATAAGACAAACCAACACATTTACATTTTTTCATTCATTAATTCATGAAAAGAAGAATAATTAGTTTGCAACAGCAAAACTACATTAAATACATCAGGTAGTTCAATATTCATCTCTACCTGCAGTAAAATGTTAGCCGTTTGCTTCTCTTTCAGGAATTTTTTTATTATTATATTTAATTTTAATTTCATCAATGACAGAATTTCAATTAGAAAGTTCGATTTAAATACTTTGTATTCTTCTGTTCATATAAAACATTATTTCGAATCTTTTTTTTTCTCACCAGTATGCACCCTTTGATGCTTAATCAAAGAACTTGATGCACCAAAGCATTTCCTACATACATCACACTTAAATGATTTTTCACCAGTATGTAGTATTCGGTGCGCATTCAAGTTGCTCGATGTAGAAAAGCATTTCTTGCATTCCTCACATTTAAACGGTTTCTCACCGGTATGAACTCTTCGATGCCTATTTAAATTTTCCAATCGAGAAAAGCTTTTCTTACATACATTACATTTGAACGGTGTCTCACCCGTATGTACTTTTTGATGACTATTCAAATGGGCCAACTGAGAGAAGCTTTGCTTACATATATTACAGTTAAACGGTTTCTCACGGGTATGTACCCTTCGATGCACATTTAAGTGGCTAGATACAGAAAAACATTTGTTACATAACTCGCATTTAAACGGTTTCTCACCGGTGTGCACTTTCTCACCGGTGTGCACTTTTTGATGGCCTTTCAAATTGCCCAGTCGAGAGAATCTTTGCTGACATATATTACATTTGAACGGTTTCTCACCAGTATGTACTCTTTGATGCGCAATCAAAGTGGAAGATAGAGAAAAACACTTCTTACATATATTACATTTAAACGGTTTCTCCCCGGTATGTACTCTTTGATGAGTAACCAAAGTACTTGATACACTAAAGTATTTCTGACATAAATTACACTTGAACGGTTTCTCACCAGTATGTACTCTTTGATGCACATTCAAGTTGTTCAATAGAGAGAAGCATTTCTTACACGCCTCACATTTGAACGGTTTCTCACCTGTATGGACTTTTTGATGCCTATTGAAATTGCTCCATATAGAAAAGCTCTTCGTGCATACATTACATTTGAACGGTTTTTTGCCAGTATGCACTCTTTGATGCTTAGTCAAACTGCTTGATTCAGAAAAGCATTTCTTACATGTAAGACATTTAAATGGCTTCTCACCGGTATGTACTCTTTGATGTGTATTCAAGTAGCTTGATGCAGAAAAGCATTTCTCGCATTCATCACATTTAAACGGCTTCTCAACGGTATGTACCCTTCGATGCCTAATCAAACTGCTTGATTCAGAAAAGCATTTCTTGCATAAATCACATGTAAACGGTTTCTCACTGGTGTGCACTTTTTCATGCATATACAAAGCCTCCAATCGAGAAAATCTTTTCTTACATACATTACACTTAAACAGTTTCTCACCGAAATGTAATCTTTGATGCGTATTTAAGTGGCTTGATCCAGAAAACGCTCTAGTTCTGGAGAGTTCTGATTGAATAACACCATCAGAATTGCCAACAGTAGAATCCATTATCTCTATAGTAAGAGAAAAAAACTACATTAAAGGTAATAAAACAGTTATAAGCAAAATTTGAGAGTTTAGTCAGTATTAATTAAAAACAACTATGTGAAAAAGAAGTTTTTCAATAAAAAGTAAAGGTCAAATAATGCCTAAGATCAGCTGAAATGAAAACCTATAAATAATTCAAACTCAAAACGACCAGAAATTACTTTTAAAGAATAGACGAAATCCTAAAGGTAACTGGAATCAGTTACCTATCTATAAAATATCTATCTATCTATAAATTATTATCTGATATCTATCTATAAAATATTAAGTTTAATTTTATTAGTTCTTTCCAAGACTGTTTGGGACCCATATTGTTTTCAATACTAACAAGAGTTTGGCAACTGCTCACTTCCCTAACTATAAAAGTATAAACCCTACTGCGCAATTGACACTGAAATAAAATCTTGAACTGGTAAGCTTTCAGCAATTAATATCATTATATATATATATATATATATATTATATATATATATATATATATATATATATATATATATATATATTATATATATATATATATATATATATATATATATATATATATATATATATATATATATATATATATATATATATATATATATATATATATATATATATATATATATATATCAAATATTGAGTTTAATTTTATTAGTTCTTTCCAAGACTGTTTAAGCACCAATGACGCAGTAGACTTTATACTTTTACAGTTTGGGAAGTGGACAGTAGCCAAACTCTTGTTTGTAATGATTTTTGTTCGTTTTACGCTTCATTTGCATATTCAATCTAAGTTTTACTTGATTTATGATTTATTTATTCATTTATATTAGAACCTGTTCTATGTTTGTTTGCTATGCCTGTTCGTTTTGGGTAACATTTATTTTTTAACAGTAATTTGTTGTCGCTTTAATTTTTAATAATTATGGTTTTTTTCTGCTGATCTTAAGATTTATATCCGCTTTACTTTTCTTAGAAAAACTGCTTTCTTGGAAAGTTTTTTTTTTACATTAATTTCTGTTCCTTTTAGATTGTAAAAAGTTTAAAGTTTGTCGCAATTCCCTATTTCAAAATCATTTTTTTTTAACATCTAAGTTCCATCAATGATCATAACTAGTATCAAAGTAACGAAGTAAAGAAAGTATCAAAGTAAACAAAGTATCAAAGGAACAATAAGCGACTTGAATAACTACAGTCCTTGTCTTGTAAACGAATAAATCTAAGTATCAAATTCAACAAAATATCAAACTAACAATAGACAAGTTGCATAACTCACAGCCCTTTCCCCAGGGACTGGAAAAACATTGGTACAAAATACTTGTTTTGGGCAACACGCTACAGGTAATAGTGTCCCAAGAGAACATAATCAAATATAAACAACAACTGCCTCTGACTTTTGCTTTTTTTTTTTTACTCTGAGATGCTTTTGAGTTGCGGTAATTGCCAGATTCGGATTGTTTTGAGGTGCTGTGAGTGCCCGTATTTATTATACATTTAAATTGTGTATTGCATCTTTAAACCTGCTGGGACACTCTTCCCTGTCCGTGTTGCCTAAAGCAAGTATTTTGTACAATTATTCTCCAGTCAATTTAAAGTAATCAATAATATCTGTTTTCTCACATAAACTCAGAAGGAAAACGCCTCATTATACTTAGTTTCTACTACTCATACTTAGTACGCTACCCGTAGTCATTAGGACCGTAATCAAGGTCATTAATCTCACACCTATCAGATCACTTCATTAAATTGGAGTGAGAAAAATGTGTCATCTCGCCACACCTTGTGGTCATAATACTCATAACCATTCTACTTTACCACTCTTAAGAATTTAGATACACGATTATAATCTATTAGTCAACTTAAAACTGTTGAAGTGTATTATCATAGGAACTTATTTTATCTGGTCTTAAGCTTAATATGGCTCTACTTTTCTTCGGCATATTTCTTTTCTTCGGCATATTTATATATATATATATATATATATATATATATATTATATATATATATATATATATATATATATATATATATATATATATATATATATATATATATATATATATATATATATACATATATATATATATAATAATAATATAATATACACATAATAAATATAATTGATATAACATATTCAATATAAACAATAGGCTACTTTTAAATTGTATAGCACTTGACCCTGGGGCTTTGTCATCCCCGGAGGCATAGTTACTTGAGTTGTAGACTATTTTGCATAATATGGCTATTCCAAAATTTTGGTGAAAAAATAAATGATCATCTGATAAAATAGATGTAACTAAAATCAATGAATTAAAAAAGGATTTAGAATATTGACCTACAACAAAGTCTTCGGAAGGCATGGATGAATAACCAATGAACAAGATTAACACCGAATTTGAGAACAAACACAATAATTGAAAACTTTGTTTCATTTTGAACTTTATAGCTATCACTTTACTATAGTTTTAAACAATGGACTTAAGGAAAAACGAAAGTTAATTTTTTATTATATTTCGGGTTCCCAATTTAATTGCCGAAACATTATACCAAATTAATTTATAATTTCATACCAAGGAATATTTCTTTCTTCAAAATTAATTATCAGGAAAAAACCTGCTTTGCTTTGATCACTTTTGACTCTAAAAACAGAACTAGAACTTTCAACATCCAATTAAATGAGCCTTCTCCAAATGAATACGACCGTCCCTTTCATAAAAGCCATATATGCCCTGAGGTATAGCTTACAACCCTTCCCCCCTGAATCAGGGGGTTGTGTCAACCCTGGAGACATTTGTATATGATTTTTGGACTATTTTGAACAAAACAGCTATCTCAAAATTTTGATCGGAAGCATTTGGGAAAAGAGAACAAGGGGAAGGGCTAGTACCCCTCCGACAACTTGAAACTCTTAAAAAGTGAACTATAACTTTTAATTTCCAATCAAATGAGCCTCCTCCAAAGTGTATACGACAGCCCCTTCCATAAAACCTTATATGCCCCTGGGACATGACTTATGTCCCCTGTCCCCTGTCTCCGGGGGATTGTGCTAAACCCGAAGGCATTTTATACAATCTTTTGACTATTTTGAGCGAAATAGCTATCACAAAAGTTCGATCAGATGCATTTGGGAAAAAAGAAGACGTGGGGGAACCTAGTTACTCTCTGATCACGTTTGACTCTTCGGAAGGGAAATAGAACTTCCAATTTACAATAAAATTATTTGAAAAAAAACTAAGTTTTCTAAAGAGTTAAAGAGGCTGAGTCACAAGTTCGAACCTTAAAACGTACAGGAATTAGGAGGTACAGTTGGGGGGCTGCCGCCCCTCAAACCCCCACTTCCGTATATAAAAGGGTTTTTGCCCTCCTCAACGCCTCGCTCTTTACGCTAAAGTTTGACTTTCTCACAACTCTTTTTTTTTAAACAATAAAAACTTTAGCGTAAAGAGCGAGGCGTTGAGGAGGGCACAGAGGCTTAATCCCAGAGGCATTGTTACATAATTTCTGAACTATTTTAAATTGCCCATTTTAAAAAGAACAAACAGAAAATACTATTAAAAATTATTTTCTCAGTAAGAGAATCTAAGATAAACAATGTATCAATCCTTGGATGAGAGTGAAGATTGTGTCCCCTTCGGAAGGAAACACTATGGTACTAAAATTATTACTTTATTAAATTGAGAAAATATCTTTTCAGACACTTCTCTTTTAATGGGTTTTCAGAATTACTTCCAATTTAAATACCTACCATCATCCATTCACCTTCAACCACCTTAAATTCTTGCACGTAGCCCTAGGCTATAATGAAAACTAAGCGGACTACATTGTTCGTATCTAATTTGGCATTAAGAACACCGGAAATGAGAAATAAGTACAAAAAATAATATTAGAAACACTGCACTTGGCTGTCAGTTTTTAACGGGTTCTTGCAAAAGAATTTATTTCAGGGGAGGGGGGATTAATTTTGTCAAGATGGTCTAGCTTTTTAGACCTAAAGAATGAATCGTAATGATTAGCGTTTTGGCTATCTGGAAAAGCAGTTGAGTTAAGTGAAGCTTTCATGTTTTAAAAGTGAAATCTGCAGAAACCGCTCTTAATTCTAAAGGAGGCACACACAAAAGTGTTTATCGTTGTACCTTTGCTCAATCCGGATAGTCAATTTTTATTCAGCTAAAAAATCCTTCTGAGATTACAAAGACCAATTAAACTATAAGTGTTTTTCCCATTTCAAAGTCCTATTCAAAGTAATAACTGTTTTGTAATTCATGTTTTAAAAGTGAAATCTGCACAACAGCTCTTAATTCAAAAGGAGGCACACAAAAAAGTTTTTGTCGTTGTACCTTTGCTCAATCCAGATTGTCAATTTTTATTCAGCTTAAAAATCGTTATGAGATTATAAAGACTAATTAAAATATAACAGTGTTTTTCCCATTTCAAAGTCCTATTCAAAGTAATAACTGAAAGATTATCATTCATTGTTTGAATTAATATCCTGTTCAAGCCCCCTCCCCCCAAACAAAACGAACCAAGCTCTCTTGCTCTCGCCACAAAAGTTGACTTGATAAAAACACGGCTTTCACGTAAACTCACTTAAGCGCAAGATAAGCTCAAGCCACTGGATTTCAGCTTGGGCTACAACATAAGTATTGATGAAAAAAAAAAAAGCCCATTTGATAAGTGTACTTTGTTTTGAAATTATGATTTCCAAAAAACATAAAGACAAACCTTTCTCTAAAGGAATTAATCAAAAAACTTTTTTCACAAAATAAGAATCAAATAATCAACCAAGCATACAACTACCACAAATCAGTATCAATAAATAAATGAAACCCCAAACCAACAGAAATTAAAATAAATAACAGAGTCAAACTCAAAACGAGCAGAAATTAATATGAGAAGGGTTCTAAACCCCTACGCTTTCTAAAAGCCAGAATATAATTTGTACTTTACTGAACAAAAATTTAAAGAATTAACTGAAAAAAATGTGCATTGTCAGTTTAATATATATATGCTGATATTTATTCCTTAAAATCTTAATTACGTTTTGATTTCTTAAAGTTTTAAAAGTGAAAACTTTAATTTTTTTTAAACCTTATATGCCCCCAGGGCATAACCTACAACCCTTACCCTGAAGGCTGTGGACGGGTTGTCATCCTCAAAGACCTAATGTTGGAACTTTCAACTACGTTGCACACAATGACTATCTCAAAATTTTGATTGGATATCTTTGGGGAACTGGGGAGCGTGAGAGGGGGGTTAGTTGCCCTCCAATCACTTTCGACTATTAAAAAGGGCACTAGCCCTTTCAATTTCCACTTAAATGAGCCCTTTTATAAGTTTCTACCACAACACTTTCTAAAAAAACCTCGTATGACCCCAGGGCATAACTTACAACCCTTGCCCTGAGAGGTGTGGGGGGTTTGCCATCCTCAAAGACATAATTTCCAGAACTTTCAACTACGTTGAACAAAATGGCTATCTAAAAATTTTTATTGGATATATTTGGGGAAATGGTGGGCGTAACAGGAAGGTTAGTTGCCATCTAATCAATTTTGACTATTAAAAAGGGCACTAGCCCTTTCAATTTCCAATTGAATGAGCCCTTTTTTTAAGTTTCTACCACAACACTTTCTATAAAAAACCTTATATGACCCCAGGGCATAACTTACAACCCTTGCCCTGAGAGTTGTGGGGGGTTTACCATCCTCAAAGACATAATTTCCAGAACTTTCAACTACGTTGAACAAAATGGCTATCTCAAATTTTTTATTGGATATATTTGGGGAAATGGTGGGCGTGACAGGAAGGTTAGTTGCCATCTAATCACTTTTGACTATTAAAAAGGGGACTAGTCCTTTCAATTTCCAATCAAATGAACCCTTTTTGAAGTTTCTACGACAACGCTTTCTATAATAAAACTTCTATGCCCCCAGGGTATAACATACAACCCTTACCCTGAGGGCTCTGAGGGGGTTATCATCCTCAAATGCCAAATTACAAGAACTTTTAACAAAGTTGAGCAAAATGGATATCTCAACATTTTGATTGCATGTGTTTGGGCAAATGGCGGATGTGAGAAGGGGGTTGATAGCCCTCAAATCACTTTCAACTATTAAAAAGGGCACTAACCATTTCAATTTCCAATCAAATGAGCCCTTTTTGAAGTTTCTACGACAACGCTTTCTATAAAAACTTTAAATGCCCCCCAGGGCATAACTTACAACCCTTGCCCTGAGAGCTGTGGGGGAGGCTTGTCATCCTCAAAGATTTATTTTCCAGAACTTTCAACTACGTTGAAAAAAAGGGCTGTCTCAAAATTTTGATTGGATGTGCTTGGGGAAATGGTGGGCGTAAGGACAAAATTTCTAAATCTTTCAACTACGTTGAACAAAATGGCTATCTCAAAATTTTGATTGGATGTGTTTGGGGGAGTGGTGGGCGTGGAAGGGGTATTAGTTGCCCTCAAAACAACTTTGGATTATTAAAAACAGCACAAGTTCTTTGAATTTCCAATCGAATGAGTCCTTTTTGAAGTTTCTACGAATTAAGTGCCCTGGTCTAAAGAAACAAATAAATAACTAAATAATACATTGTGCCTACATCGTTCTTTACTTAGGCAGCACTATTGTGCTGCCTATGATCTTATAAAAATTAATATCTTGCATTTAGCTTGAGATTGCTGAGTTCTCATTCAAAAGTCAATAAGTGAAAATCTAGAGTGTATTAAACATATGACTCAATGAATTACGCATTCATTTGAAAATCCTTTCACAACTCATTCGATACGAAGTGCCCAGGTCTAAAAAAAAAAAAAAAAAAAAAAAAAAATACATTGTGTCAACATCGTTCTTTACTTAGGCAGCGCGATTGCGCTGCCTATGACCATAGGTAGCGCAATCGCGCTGCTTAAGTAAAGAACGATGTTGGCACAATGTATTGTTTATTATTTTTTTTTTCTTTAGACCAGGGCACTTCGTATCGAAGGAGTTATCGTACAAACTTGGAAATGGAATGGCTAGTACCCTTTTTAATAGTCGAAAGTGATTGGAAGGCAGCTAACACCCCTTCTACGACCACCATTTCCCCCAACGAATCCTATCAAAATTTTGAGATAGCCATTTTGTTCAGCGTAGTTGATTTCCAGATAGAAATTATGTCTTTGAGGAGCACACTCCCCCACAGCCTTCAGCGCAAGGGTTGTAAATTATGCACTGGGGCATGTAAGGTTTTTATACAAAAAAAATTCAAATGAATTTACTGAAAAAAAATGTGCATTGTCAGTATAATATACCTTGGCTGATATTTATTCCTTAAAATCTTAATTAATTTTTTATTTCTTAAAGTTATAAAAGTGAAAACATTTAAAAGAATTTTTTCAGTAAAGTACAAATTATATTCTGGCTTTCAGAAAGCATAGGGTTAAGAAGCCTACTCAGATTAATTTCTGCTCGTTTTGAGTTGATTTATTTTAATTTCTATTTGTTTTGGGTTTCATTTATTTATTGATACTGATTTGTGGTAGCTGTATGCTTGGTAGATTATTTGATTCTATTTTTGTTAATTTTTGGTTTACTGGAGTTCTTGACTTTTTTTTTGAAAAACTTATTTTGTGCAAAAAGTTTTTTGATTAATCTTATAATAACCAATAGCTTGCATTTAGCTTAAGGCTTCTCAATTCTCGTTCAATAGGCAATAAGTGAAAACCTAGAGTGTATTAAACATATGACTCAATGAATTACGCATATCAAAGGCAACACTAGCGTTGCCTATAATAAAAGCAATACGGCTCCAATGTTTTATTAATATTATTTTCCCAGAGGCATTTCATATGGAAGAGGTCATCGTATAAACTTCAAAGGGGGTCCATTCAATTGGAAATCGAGAGTTCTAGTGGCCTTTTTAAGAGTCAAAAGTGATCGGAAGGCTTCTATTCCCCCCCCCCACCAAGCCCTTTTTCCCCAAATACATCCGATGAAAATTTTCAGGTAGCCATTTTGTTAAAAATAATTCAAAGGACAGATAACAAAACTCTGATGCCAACGCAACCCCCCAGGGCCCGGGGAAAGGCGTTCTAAGTTATGCCCTGGAAGCTTCTTATGGAAGGGATGCTCGTGTAAACTTCAAAGGGGGCTCCTTCAATTGCGAATCGAGAGTTCTAGTGCCCTTTTTAAGAGTCAAAAGTGGTCTGAGGGCAACTAGCCCTCCCCATACTCTTTTTTTCCCCAAATACATCCGATACAAACTTTGAGGTAACCGTTTTGTCAAAAATACTTCACAGATCATAGAACAAAAACGACACAAGATCATATCGGGGTCGACACAACCCCTCAGGGCCCAGGGGCAGGCGTTGCAAGTTATGCCCTGGGGACAAACATGGTTCTAATTTTGTTAAAAATAGTTCAAAGGTCAGATGACAAAACTACGATGTCAACACAACCACCTAGGGCCTGGGGACTGGAGTTATAATTCATGTCCTGGGGGCATATAAGGTTCTTATGGAAGGGATGCTCGCATTAACTTCAGAGAGGGTTAATTTGATTGGAAATTGAAAGTTTTAGTCAACTTTTTAAGAGTCTAAAGTGATCGAATGGTAGCCAGCCCCCCCCCCCCCACGCCCCTTTTCCCCCAAATACATTCGATAAAAATTTTGAGGTAGCATTTTTGTTGAAAATAGTTCAAAGGTCATATACCAAAAACTATGGGATTGACACAACCCCCAAGATCTAGGGGGCAGGCGTTGTAAGTTATGCCCAGGGGACGATACGGTTCTTATAGAAAGAGTGCTCGTATAAACTTCAGAAAGGGCTCATTTGATTGGAAATTGAAAGTTTTAGTTCACTTTTTCAGAGTCAAAAGAGATGGGGGGAGGGCAAATACCCCTCCCCAAGCCCTTCTTCCCAAAATGCATAAGATAAAAATTTTGAGATAGAAATTTTGTTAAAAATAGTTCAAAGGTCAGATAATAAAACTCCGATGTAAAAACAACCGCCCAGGGCCCGGTGGCAAGCGTTGTAAGTTATGCCCTTGGCGCATACAAGGTTCTTAAGGAAGGGATACTCGTATAAACTTCAGAAAGGGATCATTTGATTGGAAATTAAATGTTTTAGATCAATTTTTCAGAGCCAAAAGAGATTGGAGGGCAACTAACCCGCTTCCCCCCCCTCCCAAGCCTTTTTTTCCAAATGCACCAAATACAAATTTTGAAAGACATTTTGTGAAAATTACTTCAAATGTCAGATAACAAAACTCCGATGTCAACACAACCGCCCAGGGCCCGGAGGCAGGCGTTGTAAGTTATACCCTTGGGACATATAAGATTCTTATGGAAGAGATACTCGTATAAACTTCATAGAGGGCTCATTGGATTGGAAATTGAAAGTTCTAGTTCATTTTTTAAGAGTCAAAAGCGAGTGGAGGGAAGTTAGCCCCCCCCCTCTCCCAACGCCTTTCTTTCCCCAATTACATCCGATAAAAATTTTGAGGTAGCCATTTTGTGAAAAATAGTTCACAGATCATATAATAAAAACTCCGGGGTCGATACACCCCCAGTACCTGGGGGCTGGCGTTGTAAGATATGCCTTGGGGGCAAATATGGTTCTTATAGATGGGATGCACGTATAAACTTCAGAGAGGGCTCAATTGGTTTGAATTCAAAAGTCCTAGTTCACTTTTTCAAAGTCAAAAGAAATTGGAGGGCAACTAGCCCCCCCCACCCCCTTTTTTCCCCAAATACATCAAATACAAATTTCGAGATAGTCATTTTGTTAAAAATAGTTCAAAGGTCAGATAAAAAGCTCCGATGTCCACAAAACCCCCTAGGGCCTGGGGGCAGGCATTGTAAGTTATGCCCTTGGGGCATACAAGATTCTTATGAAAGGGATGCTCGTATACATTTCAGAGAGGCTCATTTGATTGGAAATTGAAAGTTCTAGTTAACTTTTTAAGAGTGAAAAGTGTTCGGAGGCATCAAGCCCCCCCCGCCCTTTTCCTCCCAAATGCATTAAATAAAAATTATGAGATAGACATTTTGTTAAAAATAGTTCAAGACAGATAACAAAAACTCCGATGTCGACACAACCCCCAGGACCCAGGGGCAGGCGTTGTGAGTTATGCCCCTGTGGCATATATGGTTCTTATGGAAGGGACACTCGTTTAAACTTCAGAGAGGACTCATTTGATTCGAAATTGAAAGTTGTAGTTAACTTCTAAAGAATCAAAAGTGATCAGAGGGGAGCTATGCTCCCCACCTCCTCTAACTCCCTTTTCCCACCAAATACAACAGATACAATTTTGAAATAGTCATTTTGTTAAAAATAGTTCAAGGGTCACATAACAAAATTTATCAGGCGTTGTAAGATATGTTCTGGGGCATATACGGTTCTTATGGAACGAATGCTCGTATATACTTCAGAGAGAGCTAATTTGTTTGGAAAGTGAAAGTTCTTGTTCCCTTTTTAAGAGTCAAAAGAGATCGGGGGGCAAATAGCCCCCCCCCCCCGACGCTCTTTTTCCCCAAATGCATCAGATAAAAATTTTGAGATAGCTATTTAATAAAAAATAGTTTTAAGGTCAGATAACAAAAACTTTGGTGTCGACACAACCCCCAAGGGCCCGGGGGCAGTCGTTGTAAGTTATGCCCTGGGGGTACATGTGGTTCTTATGGAAGAGATGCTCGTATAAACTTCAGAGAGAACTCATTTGATTGGAAATTGTAAGTTCTAGTTCCCTTTTTAAGAGTCAAAAGAGATCCAAGGGCAACAACCCCTTCACGCCTTGTATTCCCCAAACCCCTCCGATAAAAATGTTGAGATAGCCATTTTTTTCAAAATAGTTCAAATATCCGATAACAAACACTCCAGTGTCAAAACAAACCCCCCCGGGCGCGGGGGCAGGCGTTGTAAGTTAAGCCCTGGGAGAATATATGGTTCTTATGGAGGGAATGCTCATATAAACTTCAGAAAGGGCTTAATTGATAGGAAATAGCCCCTCCTCCCTCCACTCTTTTTTTTCCCAAACCCATCCGATAAAAGTTTTGAGAATAACCTTTGGTTAAAAATAGTTCGAAGGTCAGATAACAAAAAATCCGATGTCAATACAACCCCCAGGGCCTAGGGGTAGATGTTGTAAATTATGTCCCGGGGGCAAATATGGTTCTTATAGAAGGTGTGCACGCATAAACTTCAGAGGGCTCATTTGATTGGAAATTGAAAGTTCTAGTTCACTTTTTCAGAGTCAAAAGAGATCGGAAGGCACCTAGCCCCTCCTCTCTCCACGCCTTTTTTCCTAAAACCCACCCGATAAAAATATTGAGATGACCATTTCGTTGAAAATGGTTCAAACATCAGATATTAAAACTTCGGGGTCGACACAACCTCCCAGGGCCCGGGGACAGGCGTTGTAAATTATACCCTGGGGGCATATATGGTTCTTATAGAAGGGATACTCGTATAAACTTCAGAGGGCTCATTTGATTGAAAATTGAAAGTTCTAGTTCCCTTTTATATAGTCAAAAGAGATCAAAGGGCACTTAGCCCCCCCCCCCCCACGCACTTCCCCCCCAAACCAACCCGATAAAAATTTTGAGATACCCATTTTGTTAAAAATAGTTCAAACATCAGATAATAAAAACTTTGAGGTTGACACAAACCCCCAGAGCCCCAGGGTAAGTGTTTTAAGTTTTGCCCCGGGGCATATAAGGTTTTTATATATAGAGGTCGCATAAACTTCAGAAGTGGCTCATTTGATTTGAAATTTAAAGTCCTAGTTACCTTTTTATGAGTAAAAAGTTATTGGAGGGCATCTACCCCTCCCTTCCCCTTACGCCCACACACATGCGTTTTTTCCAAATGCATCCGATCAAAATTTTGAGATTGCTAGTTTGTTTGAAGTATTCCACCGATCAGATAACAAAACTTCGGGGTTGATATAACTCCCCCACCCCCCAGAGCCCAGAGGATGCGCGGTAACTTATGCTGCGGGAGCATATAAGGTTTTTATGGAAGAGGTGGTCGCAGAAACTTTGGAGGGG
Source organism: Artemia sinica (assembly GCA_027921565.1). Lineage (NCBI taxonomy): Eukaryota > Metazoa > Arthropoda > Branchiopoda > Anostraca > Artemiidae > Artemia > Artemia sinica. The sequence continues at coordinate 15,469,421 of CM051262.1, forward strand.
ACTCAAATGACACACCCCTTAACATTAAATCCAACCCCCTATTATCCTCTCATTTGCAGCGCAAATGGGAGGATAGCTCTATATAGCCTACTGCTTGTGAGTGGTTATCTCTAGTGTAAACTTAATAATTTAATTAAATTTTTTGTGTTACTAAGTTTTAGACAATAGAAAACCAAAGGTCATAAAGGCAATAGGGTTTTGATGGTTTATTGCTTTTTTTTTAGTTTCACGCCAAGATTATTGAAAACAGGGCCACCACGGGAAGTTTGTGCACAGCCAGTCCCGCCCACCGCTTAATATTAACCCCCCCCCCCCTTGCGCCTTCCTTCCCCAAACGCATCATCAAAAATTTTGTCAAAATTTTGAATTAGCCATTTTGTTCAAAATAGTCAAAAATTCAAATTACTATAACTTAAGGGTTGAGAGATCCTCCATAGCCCCCGGAGCAAAGATTGTAGCTTATGTAAGTTGCCTATTATTATATTATAAGATTTTTGTGGAAGAGGTGGTCGTATTAACTTTGGAGGGGGCTCATTTGATAGGAAATTGATACTTCTAGTTTTCTTTTTAAGAGTCAAAAGTGATCAATGGGCAATTAGCCCAGGCCCCACTTTTTCAAAGGGCTTCCGGTCAAAATTTCGAGATTGCCATTTTGTTAAAAAAAATTTATTGTTTCTGTCTTTTCCATAGCAATGAAAATATTGAATGAGTGTTTTCAAAGTCGGCAGGAGTGCTTACAAAACCAGATTAAATGGGATCCCTTTCAAGCCATTTTTTCTTCAAAAATATATGCGATAAAATTTTGGATATATTCATGTTGTTCAAAAGAGTCCAAACGCTAAATACCTATGCCTCCTGTGCTAGCATAACCAACCCGAGCCCTCAGGGAATGGGCTGCAAGTTATGCAAGTTGCTCAACGTTAACATATAAGGTTAATTATTGGGAATTGGGGACAAGTTTGACCTTGGGTCTCTAAATAGCCTTAAGGTATTAAGTTGAGTGTTTAAAGAAATGTTAGTAGGGGTGCAGATCATAATCAAAACTCACTATGTGGATGCTGTTTGCCAAAATATTGTTTCAGCAGAATAGCCGAGGGAATAAATTTGAAATTTTCCACCTATGTTCAGGGGAATGTTGAAGAGAGATCAGAAAGTAGCCAACCTTCCCATCCCCTCGTCCTTTTTAGATGATCCTGCCTCTATCAAAATAATGAGAAAAAGTCTAGTTCTCTGAGAATTTCAGGCCCCAAACAGTCCTTGGTTAAGCATTGTAAATCATGCAAGTTCCATAGTGTATAAAAGCAGGATTTTTCATAGAAAAGGGGGAATTTTTTGATTCTAGGTATTTCTGAAGAGCCTAAGGGTATTAAGTGAAACTTTGGGGAATGTTGACGGGTATGTTAAACTATATCAAGAGACACTATTGCATCCAGTTCTTCAAAAAGGCATATCTGCATTATCTTAAGAACAGGTGAGGATATCAAGTTGAAACTTTCGGGGCATGTTTAGGGGAATGATAAAAATTGGCCGGTGGGCGACCCATCTCCCTCCCAGATCCTTTCTAGCTCACCCCCCCCCCCCAACAAGATCTCATCTAAATTTTGAAGTAGCCATCTTATTCAAAATATTTAAAGGTAAAAGTATCATGCCTACAGGGATGTAATAACCCCATAAAGCCCCCAAGGTTACGGTTGTAAGTTCTTCATTGTTCATAGGTTGGTTATTAGAAAAATGGGTTATGTTTGATCCCGAGTCTCCAAAAAGGCTTATGGTATCAATGTGGTAAAGCTTTCTAATTTAGTTAATTATTAATTTAGTAAAAATATATATGACGCAAATATGAAGTTTTGAAATACCACTTTTTATTAAGATAAGGAACATATCCTGCTAAATTCTGTTTAACGGGAAATTGAGAAATTACCACTTCCTAGCGAATACGTGGGAAGGTGTGGTTGATAAAAATGTATAAAAGATACATTTTATCGGAAGGGAAAATCTTATACTAACTCTATGCCGGACTGACCTCTGGTCCGTTGTTTTAGAAATACTTTGGGACTTTGTCTTATCATTGTAAGTGTCTAAGTATCTATTTATATATTATTGTTGTTTTTTTTAGACTTGTGGTCTACTTGGGACAGCCAGTCCCAGTAGATAGAATATATCCGATTATATTATATGTTAAATGAATAAAAGTATTGTATTTTAGACAACCTCTCTACGATCCATTTTTAGCCTCTCGAACATCCCCAGTCGGTACGCCTCATTAGTTCGGTCATAGCCTAAGGCACGCTACCAAAGTTAAATTACCTTAGGGCCAGAGTTTATCTCCCCTATAAAGGGAGAATAAAGGCATCTACGACTACAACCCCCAAATACCACAAATAATACTTCACAACATCAAGATGAAACTTACAGTAAATATTGAGGGGCTGTTAAACATAATCAAAATAATTCATATGCAGGATGGTTGTCAAATGGGTCCAAAAGCAATATCTAAGGAGCGGCTGGTAGAATGCAGTTGAAACCTTCAAGGCATGTCGAAAAAATATGATCGGAATGAAACCAGCACTCCCTGTCTAGTCTTTCTAGATGCTCTCTTTAGCACTGACAGAAATTTATTAAAGCAACTTTATTCTATATAATCAAAATGTCTAATAATAGAGCCTCCAGATATTGGATGCCCCCTCCCCCCCCCTGTAGGTTCCAGAGCAGGGAATGTAAATTATTCAATTTATCCGACTTTTATATGCATGATTTATAATGTGAAAAGGGGGAAAACTATGATCCAGGGCGTGGTCAAAAAAGTTAATGACATCGATGGGATATATTGGGGAATGTTGAGTAAAATTAAAATGTACTTTGTGCATCCAAGTCGTCAAAAATGTGTATATGCAATATCTTAGGAACACGTAAGGGTATTAACGTGAAACTTTCAGGGCCACCACTTACACAACTGCTACCAAGAAAAATGGAATAATATTCATTATATTAACCTATAATAAAAATTTGGTGATAAGAAACGAACAAAAATTAATAAAAAAAAAAACTATCTGAAAAAGGAGTTTTTCAAAGAAATGTGAAGAGCCATGCTAAACTTCAGACTTGCAGAAATGAAATCCAAGACTAACTCAAAGCCCAAATGACAAAAAATTGTTTTTACATAAAGAAAGAAAAACGAGCAAAAATGGGGTTTTTAAAGGCAAAATGAAAATACTGAAAAAACACAACAAAGCGAATAATTCGAGAGGACAAACGCCTCTCTTCTTCAGCGCGAAACGAAATAATGTATCCAAGGAAAGCGCCGAAGAAAAAACAACAACAAAAAACAAACGCGGAAAGTCAATATGAAAAGAACCAAAAAACCAAAGAAAAAACCAAAAACTCAAAGATGAATAGAATTGAATAAAAGCCAAAAATTATAAGAATTAATACCAAATACCTAACAACCATAAAAGCGAGTTATTCGCCAATATCCGCGATTCGCACAAAATCCAAAAAAAAATTAACTGCCATCGACAGATACTAGTGAACAACTGAGGAATAAAAGAAAAGAAAACAATTCATTCACTCAAAAACAAAACAAGCCACCAATTAAATAAGTTGTAGAATTTCTATAGAGACCAAACTCGAAACATGTATGATATCGGTGCACCAAAAAATATAAGAAGGGAGACGCCTCTCTACCTCTAATTCCTGAGTACATTTAAGTTTTGGATCCAAGGAGTTGAGCAAGTGAAGAAAAGAACCCAGAGACTCGTCACCATGTTCCGACAAATAAAAAATATCATCTTTAAAACGAACCCAAAATTCAGGTTTACAAGAACTTTGCAAAATAGCCCTTTCTTCAAGGTCTTCCATGAAGATATCAGCCTGTATTGGAGAAAGGGGGGCACCCATGGAGAGCCCATATTTCTGTCTATAAAAAATGCCTCTATAATGGAAGTAAAAAGAAGTTCTGTTACAAAGGGTTGTAAGTGAAAGAAGTGTCTGATTCGAAAGAGTAGAGTTTTCTGATACAGATGGGTTAGAATTAAGTTTATGCTCCAAAATCAGTTCAACCTTTTAAGTAACTGCCAATTCTTGTATTTAGTTTAACCGAAACTTGCTTTACCTTGGAAACAAAATCACCGGAATTTTTAATATAGGGTTTTAGAGCCTGAATTAGTGGGCGAAATACAACTGATAAAAATTTCCCTATTTTTGCTGTAGGAGAATTAAAAGAAGAAACAATGGGTCGAAGTGGATTACCGGGCTTATGAACTTTAGGAAGACCATAAAAGCGAGGGGACGTGCAACCGCATGGGTAAAACCTTTTGTACAATTGATCTGTGATTTCACCTTTTCCTTTTAAATAAGAAAGCTCTTTTCGGACTTCCTCGACAAATTTTTTTCTGTGGGATCGGTAGCTAATTGTTCATATGTGTTAGAATCATTTAAAATTTCTCTGAATTTTTTGTCGTAATCATCTGAATCTAACACAACAACAGTATTGCCTTTATCAGCTTTCGTAATAATCCTAGAATGATCTTTATGTAGTGCGTGTAAGACGAAGTGTTCATTTTTAATAAAAAATTTTAAATTTGGATTATTGACAGAAGGCTAACCCAACAACGTTTCAACAAAATGTGCTCTAACCTCAGCAATCTCTCCAATCTCTGCTTAAGAGCCATGAAATGCCCCCTCTGTGTTCGCGGTAATTTCACTATAAGGTATTTTCGAAGGGGCTATCGAAAATTTCAATCCTTTCGACAGAACCTGTTTTTGCTCTTTTGTAAGGGGCGTGGAGCTGAGATTTATCACAGCAGGACCAGGATACACTTTTGGGACAAAATGTGGATTATTAGAGTTTTTCCAATTTCAAACGGTGTAATTTCTTAGAAAGTCTTTGTCTAAAAATCCTAAAATCATGCTGAAAAGAATTTTCAGCAATAGCCTTAATTTGATGAAAATCAGCACAAGAAAGCGTACATAATATTTCTCGCTCTAGCCTGAAAATATCCTGATTTAACCGGCAGCGCTTGCTTTTGCAATCGCAAATAACATGATTTAAAATACCAAACCCTATACGTTCTGTAAATTGCCATTCGTTACGTGTGTTTAAGTGGAGTGAAGGTCGCATTGACTTGGGTAAAATACGGTTCATTTTACAATTATGAAGAAAATACTGTTGATTAATCAAATTGGCTTTTTTTCTCACAAGAGATATGAATGTAGTAACAACATTGGTAGAATGCTCCCCATAAGCATGACGAAGGTAATTTCTTAAACTACATTGGCCTGAAAGAAAAACGAGCAAAAATGGGGTTTTTAAAGGCCAAATGAAAATACTGAAAAAACACAACAAAGCGAATATTTCGAGAGGAAAAACGCCTCTCTTATTCAGCGCGAAACGAAATAATATATCCAAGGAAAGTCCCGAAGAAAAAAAACAACAAAAAACAAACGCCGAAAGTCAATGTGAAAAGAACCAAAAATCAAAGAAAAAACCAAAAACTTAAAAGATGAATAAAATTGAATAAAAGCCAAAAATTATAAGAATTAAAACCAAATACCTAACAACCATAAAAGCGAGTTATTCGCCAATATCCGCGATTTGCACAAAATCCAAAACATTATGAACTGCCATCGACGGATACTAGCGAACAACTGAGGAATAAAAGAAAAGAAAACAATTCATTCATTCAAAAACAAAACAAACCAGCAATTAAATAAGTTTGAGAACTATGTCATCTGATTTCGGATTTTAATTATTGCATTTCTTGCAGACACCCTTTAAGACCTAAGGGGTTGTTCACGTGTTTGATTATATGACAGGGAAAGTGGTTCAAGCTTTATTTCAGGGATTACTAAAGTATCGGCTTCTCTTTTGAGAAAACCGAAATATGACTCGTTTATTCTTAAATCACCGGAATCTCTGTTTAAAGCTAGACCTAAATGTTGGTATTATTATTTTGTTTAGACTGTGTTTAGACTGACTTGATTTGCTTACAAGGTGCTTTCCATATGGGATTCAAGGGACAAAAGTCCAATGGTTCAAAGGTTAAAAAACACCAGCAACATCTTTTTAAACACAGATTCCTCGAGCTAACACCAAGGTCCATAGCCAAGCAAAACACAACCATTGTTTAATCTTCCATTTGAGTTAGTGTTATTGTTTTTATCTGTAATCGAGCAAAATACCGTGTTTTTCTTTTCTACTTTTGAAAAGAAGATGGGGGTTTTGTGAGCCTTCAAGGACTTCTTTGAATGACAGGTTTACCAAAAATGTGTTTCCAGAAACCTTTACCTATGTTTTATGCAGCATACAATTACTCAAAGAGGGAAAGTGGAAGGGTAGGGTGAAATCCTGGGGCCAGTGGGACGAATCTGGAGAAATCCCGGGGCCAGTGGGAAGGATTGGGTGAAATCCAGGGCCAGTGGGAAGGATTGGGCGAAATCTCGGGGCCAGCCTGTGCCTTTGAACAATGATGATCAAGTCAGTAATCTTGATCATGTGATCTGACCTTTAAAATTATACTCTTTAAACTGCCAGTTCCTTCAAAACCAAGAAGCAACTAGGGCTTTTTTCTAGAAGAAAAACGGCTGATTCTTTATAAAAAGGCCATTTTTTTTTATAACTGAATCTTCAATTTCTAACGAATAATCAGTCAGTCTAAACACGGCATAAGGCTAGAAACCGATGACTCGTTGTCCTATGACAGTCTTGGTAATGACAGAAAAATCTATAGCCCAAAACAGTGACCAAATTTTTTTATGGCACAATTATATGGAATACTTTTCAGTCATCTTGATATTGATTAATCAAGATGATTTTGATTTATATTATTATTTAAAACAATATTATATGAGTAAAAGAATTGAACTTTATCTACAAACAAGTACTGAGAAGGAAAATTTCATTAATTTCAAAGAAGTTATTTATTATACCTTTTGTATCAGGGTTTATTTAATCTTGACCATTATTGTCAAATCCCGAACTAAGGTGATCTATGTTAATTAAAGATGACTGTTTCACACTGCTGAAAATAAAAAGTTTTCAACAAAACGCAACTCACGTCATAGCCTTAAGAACTAATGCCGTTACGACTAAGCTAGGCGTATCTATTCAGTGCGGTTTTGTTTTTTTTTGGACAGTTTAGTTTTTACTATATAAGAGCAATGTGCTAATCTAACGTCCTAATATTTAATCTACTTGCCTAAGTTTTTTTTCAAATTAAATATTTATATTTGATTCTACAGAAACTAAATGTTTGAGATGTACCTTTACTGTCAAAACGTGTGGGTCCTAATTCCTGGTCGTCAGGTTCAAGTTTGAATAGTACTGAAATGCCAGGAAAAGCAGCCAAAGGAACATCTTCAAGTTTAGGAAACAAACAATGGTCTGGAATCTCAAAGAGTTCCTTACTGTCAACTGGTAAAGCATCTTCTATTTCTAAAACAAAATACAAGTAAAAGAGAAACGACAGCAAAATCTACAGTAAAGCTTAAAAAAACAGTTTTTTGGACAATACATTAGTCCCAAATAGCCAGAAGCTATTGGTTAATGTCTTCTAAAATTAATAAAAAAAAAAAAATTCCGAAAAATAAGTTTTTCAAAGAAAACTAAAGGCCATTTTAAACTTAAGCTCAGCAGATACAAATACCTGTTAAAATTCAAAATCAAAACGACTAGAAATTACTGTTAAAGAATAAATGAAACCCGAAACGAACAGAAATTAAATAAACAATCATAGGAAAAAACATACAACAAGTAATAATATAAATGAATAAATAGATCTTAAAGCGAATAATGCTTAGATTGAATATGAAAATCAAGCTTAAACCGAAAAAAAATATTTTGCTATTGAAGTACAAGTGAAACTTAAAACGAACAGAAATTAAATAAACAATCAATGCAAACAAACATACAATATGAATAAACAAATCTTAAAACGAGTGAAACTTAAACTGAATATGCAAATCAAGCTTGAAACAAACAAAAATCACTACAAACAAGAGTTTGGGTATTGCCTCCTTCTCTCACTATAAAAGTCTAAAACCTACTGCCCTCGTCTGCCCTACTAAAACTAGTTGCCCACGGATATCTCTTGACTCTTAAAAGGTGAACTAGAACTTTCAATTTCCAATCAAATGAGCCCTCTCTGAGGTTTATACGAGCATCCCTTTCATAAGAACCATACACGCTCCGAGGACAACTCTTACAACGCCTACCCCCCTGGGCCCTGGTGGGTTGTGTTGACACCGGAGTTTTTGTTATCTAATTTTTGAATAATTTTTAAAAAACTGGCTATCTCAAAATTTGTAGCGGATGGGTTTGGGGAAAAAGGGCATGGGGGGGGGCTAGTTGTCCTTAAATCTCTTGACTCTCCGGGGGGCGGGGGGGCTGTATGACATAACTTACAACGCCTGCCCCCAGGCCCTCGGGGGTTGTGTCGACCCGGAGTTTTCATTATATGGTCTTTGAATTATTTGAAAAAATGGCTATCTCAAAGTTCTTATCAGATGGGTTTGAAAATAAAGGGCGTGGGGGGGTCTAGGTGCCCTCTAATCTCTTTTGACTCTTAAAAAGTGTGCTAAAACTTTCAATTCCCAATCAAATGAGCCCTCTTTGAAGTTTATACGAGCATCCCTTCCATAAGAACCATATATGCCCCCAGGACATAACTTACAACGCCTGCCCCCGGGCCCTAGGGGGTTGTGTCGACACCGGAGTTTTTGTTATATGATCTTTGAACTACTTTTAACAAAATAGCTATTTCAAAATTTTATCGGATGCATTTGTGAAAAAAAGGCGTGGAGGGGGGGGGGGGCTGGTTACCCTTCAATATCTTTTAACGCTTAAAAAGTTAACTAGAACTTTCAATTTCCAACCAAATGAGCCCTGTCTTAAGTTAATGCGAGCATTCCTTCCATAAGAACCCTATATGCCCCTAGGGAATAACTTATAACCCTTGCCCTGAAGACCTTGGGAGGGGGGGGGGGAGTGCCATGCTCCAAGATACAATTTCCAGAAATTTCAACTACGTTGAACAAAATGGCTATCTCAAAATTTCGATTGGATGTGTTTGGGGAAATGGTGGGCGTGGAAGGGGTGTTAGTTGTCTTCCAATCACTTTCGACTATTAAAAAGGGTAGCCATTTAAATTTCCAATCGAATGAGCCCTTTTTGAAGTTTCTACGACAACCCTTTCTATAAAAGCCTTATATGCCCCCAGGGCATTACTTATAACCCTTGCCCTGAGGGTTGTGGGGGGGGGATTGTGTCATCCTCAAAGACCTAATTTCCGGAATTTTCAACCACGTTGAACAAAATGGCAATCTAAAAATTTTGATTGGATGTGTTTGGGGAAAGGGTGGGCATGAGAGGGGGGTTAGTTGCCCTCCAATCACTTTCGACTATTAAAAACTGCACTAGCCCTTTAAACTTCCAATCGAATGAGCCCTTTTTTCTACAACAAGGCTTTCTATAAAAAGCTTATATGCCCCCAGGGCATAACTTACAACCCTTGCCCTGAGGGCTGTGGGGGAGTGTCCTCCTCAAAAACATAATTTCTATCTGGAAATCAACTACGTAGAACAAAATAGCTATTATTATTATTATCCTATGAAATTTTGATTTTTATTCGATGTGTTTGGGGAAATGGTGGGCGTGGAAGGGGTGTTGGTTGCCTTCTAATCACTTTTGACCCTTAAAAAGTGCACTAGAACCCTCAATTTCCAATCGAATGAGCCCCCTTCGAAGTTTTTACGCCGACCCCTTCCATATGATGTACCTCTGGGAATAAAATAAATAAAATGTAATAATTATAATAAAACATTGGAGCCGAATGGCCTTTACTATAGGCAACGCTATAGCGTTGCCTCTGATTCTGAACTTAGTTTTTTCTTTGGAAAAAAAACACGTAATCAAGTCAAAATGTCGTCTGCCAAGTCTATTTTTTTCAGATTTTAAGACTGCGGCAACCAGAAAAGTCAAATTTCTTTCTTCTTTTATTTTTTTTGCATGGTGGTCTTCTATTGCTTTTGAAAATTACTTTTTTTTTGCAGACTGACTAATTTCCTTTCTTTGATTTTACGTCATTTATTTGAATGAGCCCAATTACCTAATAATAATAAAAAAGTAAAACATCTGTGCTTTGCCTAGTATATTACTGACACAATTTTTCCCAACTGACAAAAATTGTACACCAAATCTTAGGATTACGATTGAAACTTAGGGTGAATCATGGAAATTCTTCCTCGAGTTTTGCAGTTTCGAAAACAAGGTAAAAAACATAATATTAATTTTACAGTATTTACCAAAATGTGTATATATTGAATATAAATCTATTTCTTAATTATAATGTATTAATTACGATAGCATTTAAAGTGAATATAACGTATTTATGAGCAGGCACCTATCAGCAGCCACGACACAAGTGTCCTAGATTCAGGAAAACTCAGGGGTAGGGGAGTTATTTTCCAAAATATTAAGTTTGATTTACTATCTTTTACCAGTATTTTTTTTTTGTAAAAAAAAAAAAGCTACACCTAGGGAAGAATCCAGCGCATTTATGACCCCTTGACCTTCACGGTGGTATATGTCCCCTGGACTCCCATAAAACTTTAATACACGACTCAAACTTAACTTCTTCTTTATTATTCAACAGATTAACGCAAGAAATTTGACCAACTTAATAAATTCAATTACGTATTTTTATTTGAGCTTAGTCATTTTAGCGAATTGATATTCTTCAATAAAAATTTCTAGTAAGCAGTTCACACTACAACAATCCATTTTCTGCTAGTTTCAAAATCGTAACCTATTATCTAAACATCAGAATAATAAACGGATTTCATTCTTAATATAGAAAAAAATATATACATAAAATCTAGCTTTATTCTCTGGCTTTTTGAAAAGCAATGTTTGCAAACCCTTTTCAATGGACAGTTTGCGTTTAGACAGAAAACCAGTTTAGAAAATACCAATAGAATGGAATACGTCAAGAGAGACATTTCATCATACCATTAGTCTAAACTTCTAGAATTTATTACACTTGAGTAGAGATGCCCCTATTGACCCCACGACTCACCCCTGCTGCCATCTACAATTTAGTTTAATGCTGACGGGACATAATTTATTCAGGGATTATCGATCGAGTCTAATGGGGGGTGTCAAGGTCAATCGATCTGTTGTTGTTTGGCCACGTGCGAATGACATGAGGGGTGATTTACATAATGCTGACGGGACATAATTTATTCAAGGATTATCGATCGAGTCTAATGGGGGGTGTCAAGGTCAATCGATCTGTTGTTGTTTGGCCACGTGCGAATGACATGAGGGGTGATTTACATAATCGATGGGGGAATTATTGATTCACGTCTGGGGGGAATTATGAAACAATATGGTCATAGAGTCCCTAGGGAGAAAGATTACGTAATCGCTCAATGACCTCTTTTTCCACGATCGATTTATTTGTTGTTTCTATGTGTAATAACTCCGGGACGAAGGTTGCACATGCGCATTGAATTCTAACGGGAACATTGTTATTGATCTAGGACTCGAGGGGGAAGTGAATTTCCGAGAACTTGATTGCGTAATCGATTGGGAATTTTATTGATCCGATAACGGGAAACAGTTAGATCACGTGTTTCCTTCTCAGCCAATCAGCGAGTCGGTTACATCCCCCTTCTCAGCCAATCAGCGAGTCGGTTAAATATTAGCGGCGGAAGGAATATAAAGAAAGGATTTTTGCTAGAGTTTTATTAGTCTGTGAATAGAATTCAAGGAGTGAGAAGAAGAAGAACAGTTTGACTTTACTCATTTGGATATATATTTGTGATGGCGATGAGTGGAATGTTTACCCTATTAGAAGTTGATAGTGGAGTTGATGATAATAGTACAAGAGCACCAAACATTGCGGTGGAAATCACGAAAGGTTCACGGCTTTGTCTGGAATGGGATGCAGTATATGCAAGATATGTGATATCCTTGAGCAAATTTAAAATGGAGGATCAATTATGTTTCGCCGCTAAAGTTGATATAGCACATGTGAATAGACTTCAATGTGCTTTAAGTGCATTGGTGAAACATATTGAAGACAATAAACAGTATCGCTGATTGTACATGCTCTGTATTATTGATGTTGTTGTTGTTGTAATTATTCAATAAAATTGTTTCGAAATCGAAAATGTTTTCTTTCTTTTCTGGTCAGGTTAGGCTAACGAATCAGGGTCAGTCTAGAGTCAACAGTCAGAGTGAAAGGATTGAAAAATGAATAAATTTGAGAAAGAGAGAATTAGATCAAATCTAGTGTTTATGGAAAAACATTTGATTTTGGATGATGATTTTCTCGAGTTATCTCTTAAACGCAGGATATTCTCATGTCAGGGAACAATTGACAATATAATGAGGAGTGATTCTCCCCCATTGGACTATTGTATGAAACTTTTAAAATGTGATTCAAACACTTATACTCAATTTATTGATATATTAATTGGAACAAAGCAGAATCATATTGTGGATATACTTTTGAAAATATTGCCAATGGATTCAATGTAGATGGCTCCCCCATCATTCGAAGGAGGTAACATTACAGAGCTACTCCTCTCTCCCACCATTTCCCTCCACCTTGAATTTATCGAACGAAGAGGATCAGTTTCGTTTTAGCTGTGAGTGAGTTGACATCGGAAACCGAAAAATGTTCTATATATGTCCATTGTGCATGTACACTCTTGGCAGTTGGAATCAATGTGAGAATTGTACAATTATTGATGACTATGGTGAAAAGTGTAAATTATGTAATCCTTGTAAATTACATAGAGGCAATGCAGTACAAATTAAAGGATGTATTTCATGTCTTGAGGAGGTGTGTGACTCTCATCCTAGAGGGCACCTGTACTCCAATTGTCACTATGATAAATGTGATCAGTGGGAGAATACTTACCCCGCTATGATTGGAAAGAATCCCAAACGTGATTTCAGTTTATTTCTACGAGATTGGTATCGTCGTGGATTTAAATTATTCTGGGAAGAGGAATCTGGTCTACGATTCAACTGTTGGGGTAACAAGACAATCTGGTTTCTACGTCATCGTTGTGATGACACCACCTACTATGACTATAAACCAAGTGATTTTTATTTGGCTGTGACGGAATGTGATTCACCATTTGAAAACACTGTATGTGATATTGCTTCAAATAGACAGATTGAAACTCGTGAATTTCATAATATGAATGCAAATAGTATCATTGACTATACAAAGAGATATGACAAGAGTGAAGTTACATTGTACTGTAGAAAATGTGACCCTGACTTTGCAGTCAATCAAGATCAATATACAGTGAATCCAAATGATTTACCAGCATTAGTGGTTCACGACAGTTGCCTATACATCGAAGATGAAGAAATCTAAAGTGAAGATTTAAAGACATTGTTGTATATATATATGCATTTTATTAATAAACAAATTCACAAACATTTTTTAAGCACTTTACTCTTAGGGCACTGAAATCAATACTATATAAGTCTGAGAGGATATTTTCCACTAGAAAGTCATTCAGACGTGGATTGTCACTATAAATGTGGAGAAACTGCTTGTAAGTATAGCCGCGACATCGGAACACAAAATATAGTAGTGCATGGAAGCCACAGCTTTTAGTCGTTAGATCCTGTACCCTCTTTCGATTTTGAATAATAGTTTTCCCACTGCTCTCAATATAGATGCTGATGTGAGGCGTGTAGAATGTATAGGGTAGACCAAGCGGATCAAAAAATTCAATCGTCTTCATTGTTTGAAAGATGCACAGCCAATGACCCGTCAGCACAGTCGATGGACTGCTATTAACAATAATCAAGGTATTGTTGACACTTTGAATTTTTCCAAGATAGTCTGAGGGCAGACAATAGGATTTGTACTGGGACATGTAGGGGTCCATATTAAATACATTGATTATTTGACTGGTGTTCATGGCGCCAAGTCTAGTAGAACACTGCCTTCGGGAGTGATTTCCCAATAGGTTTCATATTGATTTAGTGAGATTAGGGCAATACTCTCAGCCAATGGGTCGGCAAATGTACACTCTAAACGCACACTCCCCGTACGTACTATACTCATATCCTGTGTACCCGACAAATCCAGTACAATGATACCATGTGTTTTAGCAAACATATCTTCGGTTATACCATTTTCAAATAGTTGAGAGTCATGATCTATGGTTTGCATGGTCAACTCGTACAATGTTCTATAGGATTTATCAAAAGATAGATTGTAGAGTGGGATGCCGTTTACTTTGCACACAAGAGATGAAAGTCCAAACATCTCGAATTTATGTGGGCATTCAGTCCATGATCCTATTGCACTGGCGCTTTTTACAAATGCCAAAGCCAATTACGAGGGGATTTCACCATTGATAAAGGATGAATCGGTGAAGGTGCGTGACCCCATTGCAATATGACGTTGATTGGTGATTGTATGAGGAACAAGTAGTTTAATATTGTTGCCATTGGCTCTCAGTTTTTCCACGGCCAAAGCAACAGAACTCATAACCTGCTGTTTGCGTACATGACGTATTGCCGAGGTGAGGGAGAGACTTACATCAGGATTGGCAGCAAGTTCTTTTCTCAATATGAAATTGGAGGGTGCAAGCGTCAATTTTATATCCACTTTAACATTGGGCGGCAGCCATTGGGGTATATTAAATATTTCATGATATATTTTTCCAACTAGATGTAATTCACTAGTTGTAGCATTTTTAAGTGCATCTGTACTATCAGTATTAGTAATATATTCATATCCATTGGAGGTGCCTCTCAATTCCTTGTATGACTTGGGTGTCATCAGCATGAATTGCATATAGCTTGCATAGTTGGAGAGATTGTTGCTTGTGCTCACCAGCGTGCCATTGATGTAGACACTAATTTGACGAAATAAATTATGTAGTATACAATTTTCATAGGATATCCCATCGGCCCGAATTGGCATTGTATTATCGGATTTCCGGACTTTCATTTGCAAATCTATAAATGTTGAAGACATGTCCATAAAGTAGTCTTCATTGGAATAAATTTGAAAGTGGATATTATCGGAGAGGGGTTGTTGTGGATAAAATTGTTCATAGTATCCATGCTTGACACTCACATCAACATTTTCAGCATTGAATAGATTCAATGAGGCGGTGATTGAAGGTTGAGAATCCTTATGCGGTAGGTAGGACATTTTAGGAGAAGAAATCTAGTTTCGATCTGACAATTCTATTCTTCCTGGGGCTTCTGTTTACAGCACGTGTCGGCTTTTTCCTTCTTTTCTTTGACAAGAGGGATGATGTCTTTCGTTTCCGACCTGAGTGGAGACTGATGAGTGATGCATTGTTTCTTGACCTTTTTAAGCCTTTACCATTCTGTTTTAATCTCTCGCCAAGGGTTCGCGCACTGGACCTAAGATTTTCCGAAGCACTTTTTTTAAAATCCTTGCCAGAGCCCCAATCGTATAGTGTAGAGGATGCAAAATCTGTCGCAGCCGGTACAAGATATTTTCTAGCCAGTGGTAGTGAAGAGCGAAACAGCTTAGCAAACCAACTGCCAAGACCGTAGCCAGACATTGACGAGCGACCTTTGTAGTAGTCCATTCCATTGGCCTGTTGTCTCGGGCCAAGAGTATTAACATAGCAGTCAATATCAGGACAAGTGAATACCACTTTTTTATTAGACATCTTGTTGTTGAACGATGGGTCGAAAATGGCATGTAATCACAGCCAAACCTTTTGAAATTGCTATTGGATCACCCAATTCGGTTCTTAGTGTTAACTGACAGAGTTCCAAACAGGAAGTGTTTACGGGAATATACTGAAGATGCTTTATATTGTAGTGGTGAATATGTTCTTGATTGGTTTTTCGTTCAAGAACTCGTAGGAGGGGAACATTTGAATTACCAACTCGAGATGTTTCCACAAATGAAGCGTAGAGAAATATACAGGTGTCTGTGGAGAAGGCAGGCGGGTAGTCAGCAAAAATGAAATTAGTGTTTCCGGCACTTTTACCATTGATTATATTGAGCTTAAAGCCAAGAATATCCTTTAGATTATCGTTGAGAATAACCTTTTCACTGGCAATAGGTGAACTAATGTAGATCTTGCCCTCCTCCTTTGAATAGTTGAAATGAAAAGCTCCTTTTTTACGAGCGGAAATTCTTTTATTAATAGAACGACATAAATCATTCATACAGGTGAGTTCCTCGTAGGGTAATTCAATATATGGATAATCCATCCATTTGATTTTTTGAATTTGTTCTTGATCACCTGTTGGTGGTGGCGGCCAATCATAGGGTCTAATTTTTATTTCATATTTACGATCCTTTCTCAGGATGTCATAGGTATTTTTGAGAATACAGTCGACAAGAGCCACTTCATACTTTCCATTGTCATCGAATTTGATGGTGGGGGAGAGTTTCGTCCAAAAATCACTTGTTCTATTCAAGTCATTGTAGAGAGGATCAGAAACATTGGACATGAAAGTCACATAGAAATCATTGGGCATTGTCAATATCTTCAGCACTGACCCAAGAATCAAAATCTGAGTTGTATCCTAGCCAGCGAACAAGCAACTGTCTCTTGCCATGGCGTGTACGACTCTTTAATATCTTTTCAATTTGATAAATTTCACTAGTGTTTCTAACTTTTTGCAGTTCATATTCATAAAAACCGCCGAGAATCTCATCATCTTTGGTGTCTCGCAGCCGATAAGTTATGGGTATGGTGTCCAGGATTTTGGACACTTTAAAAAGTTCAGTGCTCCATAAATAATTCCCCTTTTCAAAAATATTGCTGGTTCTATTAATTCGAACAGTATCACCAACATTGAATTTCTTCTTCTTTTTCTTCTTCTCATTGCCATTGGAGTATTGCTTTAGAAAAGCATCAAATGTATTTTCACTGTAGTGAACATCCGTTGGTGTAGAGTTGAACAGAGATCGATGGGGTCGTTGATTATAAATCAACATGATTTTATCTAAATCATGAATAAAAGCCGGTGTATTTTTCAGGGTACAATATCTTGAAATTAATAGACGAATCGTTCTTATTAATCGTTCAGCCAATGCAGCCTTTATCGGGCTGTGACTATGATAAAGTGTTGTATTATATTTCAAAAGAACCTTTTGCACATGGGGATTAACAAATTCACTGCCACGATCCGATTGAATTTTTCTATACGAATCCTGTTCAAGAATACTTTCAATGGCCCGAGCAACTTCAACACCTCTCTTTGACCGCAGTGGAATGGCATAGGCATAGCGACTAAAGATACTGATTGCCACTAGAATATATTTGTAGGGCGCATTGTGACGTTGTTGAAGTGCGTCTAGAGTTAAAAGATCCATTTGCATTATATGCAGAGGGAAAAAGGCTTTAGTTTGTCGATATTGTTTACTGCGAAGCCTGTGATTCCGATGCAGTGTGTAACTCGGTTCATTTTCTAGATACTCTTTTGCATTTTTCAATGTGGTGGTGGTGCCGGAGACAGCTTTGGAAAGCGTTTTGGGAGAACTTAAACTTCCCACCTCGCCAATATTTTCATAGACACCTTTCAGAACTTCATCCATTTTGAGCGTAAACACGTAGTGTAATGTCCACTCCCCTTTTGCACACTGGCGGGCGAATCAATTCGTCTTCGCTTTTGACTAGCAGCCACAGGTGTTGTAAAATCATTGCTGCTGCTGCTAGTATCTTCAAATATTGAATCTTCTTCTTTTTTAAATGGTGTTGAAGGAGGAGGACTATATTCTCTTAGTTTCTTTAGAATTTGCTTATTGCCAATAAGACTTTTGGGAAAGTTTATTGCACACAGAAAGGTGTATAGATTATCGTCAAAGGATAAGAGTCCTTTACGATTCGTCACCATATCACAAATTAAATCAACTAGATTATAACTTTTTCCCTGAATTATAATTCGTTTCCCTGTGCTATCGACTTGAACTTGATGTTCACCAGTTTCCAACATGAGATAAGATAATACTCTTTTACTCTGTTCTCGATAGGTCAAAGGCAATAGGTTTCCAATTTTCAATACAATCGAATTCAATTCCTTCTCCTTTGATGCTGCTGCAGAATCTTGAGGAGATGTTTCCTGTTTAGGGGGATCAGTGGTGACGGTGACGGTGGCAGGTCTCTCACGATAAGGTTTATGTTTGTCCACACGTCGCAATGCATCTTGAAGTAAAAGCAGTTTTTTGTCGTCAGCAATATTCTCATCGTTAATGAATTTGCTTAGATTGTCTTCAAAATGTTCGATGGGCGAGAGGACAAGTTCAAATGGTGTCAATTTATATGGTTTTGCCATTCTCTCTCTCTAGAGAAAACTGTTTACAAGTCCTGCAATTATCGGCAGTAAAAGTGTGAAGAAGCTACCGCCCGCCTGAAGGAGCCGTTTTCTTTTAAATTTTTTTCCCTTGTTTTTACAAGCCAAGGAGCGTACAGTGGAACGATGTTGCTTTGTCTGTTGTCTAACACCTTCTGGCAGTTGAACATTGCCCTCAGTTAAATTTAAACAAAGTTCAGATATTAGATTAATGAAATCATTGTCAACCCCATGTTTGAGTATAGCCTTCCTAAGCAATGGTTTTGAAGTGCTTAAAACGGAAAACAGATGCCGTTGTTCGTGTAGTTTCTTCAGTGTCATAATGGCGACTAATAGTCTTTTCTACTGTTCACCGGAAGATATACTGTAATTTCATTGTTGAAAATGTCGGTGACTACACGTAGATCCTCGGGTGTGCTCTGATTAAGATCCAGCAAAATGTAACCGTAGGGCTTGCTAGTCGCCTGAGTGTACGCTGACAACAGAAATTTAGGGGCGCCGGGGTATATCTGCTTATTGAGAGTTATGAGCGAGCTAGAATCACGAACGACTCGATAGATAATATAGACGGTGCAATTCAAAGCAAGGGTTCGCATACATTTGCTCTGATGAAACAGATTGTGTAGAACTAGGGTAACGGAAATGTGTTCATGATGGGAGCGAACGGTGAACAGTTGTAGCATTTCCTGTGAGAACTGTTCAATGGATTCAGCCAAATCATCAATAATCAACCACGAGTTTGATTCAATACTATTGAAAACATCAAGTCCTCGTATGAATTGTATTGGTATGGTTGTGGCAATAGCTTTTATTTTATCATAGGACTCCTGCCAAATACTATAGCAATAGTAGATTTTTTTCGGCTTTTCCAAAAACATTTTATCGCAATTTTGAATTATTCTAGCTAAAATTGTTGTTTTCCCCGACATTGAGGGACCACACAGAAACGATCTGAAGGGTGTTTTAAATTGATACATGCTGCTGCTGTTGTTGGGGACAACAGTCGGACTACAACTAACTGTAAATCATATGTGCTCAATGAATAAGTAGTAGCAATAATTTTCCCCATGGATCTATCTATTCAAGAACAACAAAAAAAAAACAATATTTCATGACAGCATTTATTTCGACACTGCATGAAAACAAATATTTGCAGTCAACATGAACTGCACAACGATAAAAATAATAATAACACTTGTTCAACAAGAACAATTGACAAAATTTCTCCAGTGGTCAAAATGAAAACTCTATTTGTTCAACATGAACACAGGGCAATGATTTAGACACTTTATAAATAAGCACTTATTGTCTTTAAAAACACTTTTCTGTACAACAACACTTTATGTACAATAAAAAAAAACACTTTTTGTCCATCATCAACTTAAACACTTTTCTGTACAAACACTCTTTTTGTACAACAGAAAATACACACACACACTTGCAGGGAAACGCTAGTAGTAGCACAGTTGAACAACTTGATTACGGTGAATTTAAAGGTGTGTGGGTTCCCCCCTCCCCCCGGGGACCGCGGGGCCGAAGGCCGTCCGGCCGCGGGCGGGACCCCCAACCCCCCACCCCCCCTGGGCGGCCGCGGGAAGGGACCCCCCCCCTCCCCCCCCGGGAGCCGCGGGGGCGAAAAAGAATAGTTGTCGTCACTGCTACTGCGGGTTAGGTTAGTGGTTGAGGTTGGGTTAGTGGTGGTGGTGGTTAGTGCTTGGGTTAGATGAGGTTGAGTTAAGGTGGTTAGTCAGATTAGGTTAATTTATCCAGACCAAGTTGATTGCGATAGTCAATGCATTCAACTCGGTCTGAAATACGGTAGTGACCGTGGGGTAGAACACTCACACCATTCTCGAGCACATAGACCTTGTCGGATATACACGACATTGCATTCTTTTCCACTCTCACAGTATAATTTCTATACTGTAGAGAGCGAATTGCAAGCACTTGTGCTCTCGGCACTAGGCTGCTTTCTACACAGTCTCTGTACACGCTCATGTTGAAATTGCTCTTTACAAAATGTGTAGGCACCCCTTTACACGCCTTCTTTTCTTCCCCACTATGTGTTTCCACGCAATAGACTTTGGGACCCGGGAACACCCCCCTGGATATCAAATCACTCCCCGTCTCTGATTTTAACATTAATAGTTGGTTGGGGGCTTGACGTTTCACCAGCTCGGGTAGAGAGATGGATTCCAGTTGGTGAAATCGATCCGCGAGCTGATGTGCACCCCCTTTTGCAAATCACCCAATAAATCCAATTCAGTCCCATTTACCTTTAACAGCAGAGAATCTGTGTCACCATAGTAAACTTGAACCTCCCCCTCCCGTGGCCATTGCACCTTGCACACATTGTAAAAGAACGACAACATGAGCTTTTTTGAAATTTCTAGTACTGAACTGCCACCTGCAATATTCTTGTTCAGTACTACATTTCGCTTTCGCCTGTGTAGAAGAACCATGCCGGCCTCTATGCTCGTGAACGATGTAAAATTGGGGTCGGCAATAATTCGTGCACACTCTAGAGGGTCAGTCAAGACGTCGCAGCGAGATCTATTACGAACGCTTTCACACATTTTGCCAAACGCTGAATCTAGAATGAGCTTATACATTTCCTTCTCCACCTTTGTGTTTGCCCTAGAGCGTTTATCGACAAAGGTGTCGATAAACGTTTTCAAATAGCGTCGCTGATTGAACTGCAGGACCCTGTGTATTTTGGTGATCTTGAAGCCGTTGCTCACCATCCAGTGCAATAACACATGGTGAACAACGATATTCTCTTTAGGGTCCAAATCAGCAATCAGTTTCTGTTTAGAGGGAGTCCAGTGCATCCCCATATCCTCAACCAATGAACGATTGTAGGGGCTCAGAGAGTCCCTGCTCACGGGCCGATTGATACAGGGAAAGACAAAATCTTTGACTGAGTCGTGAAGCGCCAGCGGAATGTGACCGTCAACTTCAAAGAACCATCCTTGTGGCCCATTGTCCTCGACGGTGGTAATGTCGGGGAACTCACAAGGATTCTCAAGCCATTGATAGTTCCCACACGGCAAAGAGTAGTTGGACATTGCCGAGGGGTACAATGAGTTCATGTCCAAGAACACTGCATTTGACTTTGCACCGGTGCTTTGTCCGCTCGGATCGGTTGATAAGACGCGGTCCCCATGAAAAACATACCCTCCCCTCATTGAACGCTCTACAAAAAGGTGCTGATCTACGTCGGTGATTAGGCCTATTTCCTCCCTGCTAATTTTTAAAATCAAATCCATCACTAAATGGGGTGTAGAAAAATAATAACCTATATCTAACCCGAACTCTGAATAGATCTGGTCTGTATTCTTACAGACTATATCCAACAGAGTTAGAACGTCACTGGCCAAGTACAGTCTACAATAATCCCACCCATTTTTACAATCCCCCTTGGACCACACCTTCTTGGCAAACTCATACTCCTCGGCTGTGCATTCACTGTTGGTCAGTGAATTGTAAAAAGCTTCAATTGTAGGTAGTTTCTCCTCACTTAAGCGTGCGCCAGAACAGTAATAATCGTATGCGTATATACCTTTGCAGGTCAACAGGTCATACATTTCACTGTCTGGAAAGTGCTGTTTAAGCAAGGGAAAGCTATCAAAATTGTCGCTTTTTTGCACTTGAATCAATTGACTCAATGCCTTGGGGAAAAAACTAAAGGAATCTAAAAACCTGATTTTATTCCAGCACATATGCCCATTATCCACTGCCTGCCATTTCAGCTCGAGAAGCAATAACTTCTCAGCTGATTTGGGAATTATGTTATAGGTAAATGAACTATTTACCCATGGACAATCTACTCCCCCTCCCTCCCTATGCATACGTGCCAGTGCCGGTAAAATAAATTTTAAATCATAATTGGAATTATGAATAAAAACAGCGATAAAAAACTGCTGGCTAACATTTAAATTACACGATTGATGCGCAACCCCCCTAAAATTACTACCCCCCGAGGATATTTCCTGCCACAAATGGTCATGATCTCTGACTTTCCCCCTCCCCCCACGTTTCCCTTTAGTCCCCTTATCCCCCTCCTCTGCAAACTCCCCCTTACAAACCCAACATATTTTTTGATTTTTAATCGCGAGACGATCCTCTGCAGACAACACCATTGGATAATGCGTATTTCTCAAACGAGAAATAGCACCATTAGCCGTGCCAATCAGTTTAGTCAATGCCTTGACCATGCACTCGTCCCCCTCATCCAATGTTTCAACTATTTCTAACAACTGCATGGTGTTAGAACTGTCTCTTTGCGCGTGGGCGTAGGACACTGCAATAGCCTGATGTTCTTTGACTCGGTTTGGAAATTGGGGGTCATTCACCTCCACCAGCTTAGCTTCACAGTCTAAAGATATTTTGTTGCACTGGAGAAGGGTGTTTTGGAAATTTTTGAAGCGTAGAATGGCCCTATCCCCTGAAACCGTTTCCACTGTCTGGTAGCCGTGGCGGCTACAATGCCTCATGTGATTTTGTAACTTTAGTTCAGTCCAAAATATAGAGAGGCATGTTGGACAGTAGAAACGGGCACTCTGTTTCTTACCCTCCCCCAGAACTCTACTAATGTCAGTGATAGGGTTAAAATGACCGATTGTGTTCGGTTGACTAGGTGGCGTGTAAAGCAACCAAACCCAGTGTTTAACCAAATCAACTGAGGGACCCCTTACGGGGAAAACCACCCCCTTCTTTTTTGAACGAACCCCATCTTCAAATTCTGTTTCGTATTGTACCACAGTAACGCCAATATTCAAATGGGCATTAGCCCTTTCAAACATGTCAATAGATCTTAGCGTTACTGGGTATTTTCCTTCTAGGCAAGAAAAATCTACAACTGGGAAATCGGACCCTTCCTTCCCATGTATAGCCCAATTGTCTAAATTCTTCTTGGTAGCGTCATCTGCTAGAGGCTGAAAGGCTGATATGAGGAAAGCATATCGGAAACACTTTTGATCTGTTTCAAAACAGATCTTCTGGACACCACGACAACCTACTAGATCTGGATTATATTTTAAAACTGTACCCCTTTCATGCCCACCTGTCCCCCCTCTTAAAATAAAATCTTTCTTAATTTTACAAATATTTACGCTTAAATTTTCAACAAAAAGAACTAGAGATCCACTACCGTTTTCATTAAAGTTCTCAAGATGCGTTATAATTTGATCCACCCAATCTATGAAAGCTCCCTCAAAATTTTCCAAATTTGAATAAACCAAACGCATCTCGGAATGTATAAAATGATAGTAAACCTCACTTTTTCCCTCATTTAAATAAAACACTTTTAAAACAATGGAAACCTTAATTGAATCCCTACCCCCCCACAACTGAATTTGATTCTCCAGAAGTGCACGAATTTTGTCTACATAGTTGTGTACAATTTCTACAGGGTCATAAACAAAATTACCACACAAAAGCGAATTAAAAGGATCCCCAAACGTTGCAGTGAAAACAACTATATTACTTAAAATTCTGTTGGACAGCTGAAAGTCTGGGAGAGTTGTACCCCCATCCCCCTCTTGTATATTACCCCCTCCCCCAAGCTGTTCAACAATATCTGGCGAATGCTCCACTTCAGTTGTTCGAAGTGGAGTCGTTATGGTATCGGAGGTTGGAGGGTTCCCTGTTAATTCCCGGGTAAAATCGTCTAAAATTTGCAAAGTGTTTGGACTTAACAAAGGCAAGTCCAAATCTGAATTAGCTATTTTACCCTGCTCAACCGTGCTACTATCTACATTGAAATAATTTGCTAGTAAATCATCAATATCACATGGAATTTCAATGGAGTTATCATACCATTCACTGATTGGTGGATTGTCATGAATGAACTCCAAAGATGCATCTTCTTCTCCTTCTCCAACTGACGAGCAGGGGGGAGATGGAGAGTATGGAACCAGGACAACCTACAAATGAAAAAATAGCTTATTTTCAAAGTGTTCAAATCATCCCCTACTGTTTTTAAAATTTGGATTATTATTGCTTAATAACATTTGGTTAATTCAACTGAAGATAATCTAAGATATGACATAGAAGGCGACAATTTGTTCGTTTATTTTCAGTGTTAAATTTTTTTTTTGCGGCACTTTCCCGCAGCGCTTCTCGCAGCGCTCCCCGTGGCGCTTCCCTGGCCCGTGGCGCATCCCTGTGGCGCTTCTCGGGCCCGCAGCGCTTCCCGCAACGCTTCCCTGACCCGTGGCGCATCCCTGTGGCGCTTCTCGGGCCCGCAGCGCTTCCCGCAACGCTTGCCCGCCCCACAGCGCTTCTCGGACCCGCGGCATATCTTATATTAGTATAAGATATTTACAATCTAAAACGCATGACATAGTAGGTTTTGATTTTGTTCAAACAATTCCTCCAAATAAAATTTCATATTAATACTCTTTATCTGCTCTGGGAAAAAAACATGATTTGAAAAGGATAGCAATCTCCTCTCATGATACACAACTCATTCAGATATAAAGTTTTTTTTTTTATAATATTTGTAGAGGCAAGGTGAACCATTCGTTTATATCGCAATAGAAATTATCAAACCTTACTATGACCAGAATATAGTGCCTTTTTTTTGGCTTCACTAATCTAATTTAGCAAAAGGTGAATGCATGCACTTGACATGATTCAAAAGGGAGAACATTATATTTCCTTTGGGGAGAAAAAATCTTTCAATATTCCCGCTGAGATATACTTTTACGCAGTGTTCGAAAATGGTGCATGTAGAAATGGCCTATAAAAGTTGGATGAAATTGATAGATATTTCTATATAATAGGTAGGAAAAAAATGCTTACATTTGCAAAGTCCAGGGCAGTATTTGAATGCCCGAAGGCCCAGGCGAAACTTGTTGCACCATCGGTGGCGGGCTTTTGTGTAGTCGGGACAGGTAGTCCATAGAAAGCAGCTGTCCATTTACTCTTTAGTTTTTGTCCTGATTGCATTGTTGTCTGCACAGATGGTTGCACTTGTTTTGGGGTCGAGCCAGCGTACTTAATAATGGATGGTCTTGTCTCGTCCACTTTTGCTTTCTTGGGTGGAGGGGGCACGCATTCTTCACAATTGGCCTTAAAAAGAAGAGAAAAAGTTAGTATTGAAATAATTTGCCCCCTTTTTTACAGAAAGAAAGTTAGTATCATCATCCATGTAATTTTGTTTAGACAAAGCATTTATCACTAAGAAAGCACAACGTAAAAAAATTTCGTGAAATATACTAATTGCATCCTTTTTGAATCTGAGAAAGAAGAATTACGGCTCACTGAACCGTTCAAAAGCCGGCCTAGTTTGTATATTTATCACACCCCCAGAAAAACAGACCACGGAAAATAACCCCACGGAAAATATCCCTGAGAAAAGACATGGAAAAATACCCCCTCCCCCCACCGAAAGATATCGCATCCTTTTGAATCTGAGAATTACGGCTCACTGAACCGTTCAAAAGCCGGCCTAGTTTGTATATTTATCACACCCCCAGAAAAACAGCCCACGGAAAATAACCCCCACGGAAAATATCCCTGAGAAAAAGACATGGGAAAATATCCCCTCCCCCCATCGAAAGATATGGTAAAAAATGCTATTCAATTTACGCATAATAAAGCAATGTATCTTTTTCTTAAACCCACCCCCCTTACTTTTCACACGAAGAAACAGTTTGTTTTCACCTTACAATGGAGGTGTTAGACTTGAGGCATTGTCAAACCCCCACCTTCCACCAAATGTCCTAAAAATATTGTTAGGCAATAATTTTGGAAATAACTCATTTCCATGCTTCCATACCACATAGAATTAGGCAAAGCCTGTAACCGCACAAGGTTAATTAACAATAATCACTCTTTTCACGCGAAAGTATTTTTTTTTTTAATTCGATGGGAAAAACTAACCTTCTCAGAGAAACCCTTTGGTTAAGCCGCTATCCAAATTCTTATATATTTACCAAAGCCGGATGTACTTTAAAGGGGTGTCAGTAATTATCAGCTATTTAAATCATTGCGAGAAATCTGTAAGTCAAGCCATAGCGGACAGTATATTAAGGGATTGACAAAAAGTTGACAGTTGCTTTTAGATAAGATATGGAATTTATCAAAAACAGAATTAAGGTCGTAAACAGAGGGGGAAGGAAGGATGGGGTTTACGTAACGAAAAAAGAGCGTATTTTACGCTTTTTATCGGGTATAAACATCATATAGTGGCGTTTGTATAGGGGGGGGGGGTTACCCGAATATAGTAGAGGGTAACCACGGAAAACAATTTTATTTTGAAAATAAAAATGAAAACAGAACTTACATTGCTAATTGTGGCTGCCAAGGCTTCAAGTTCATCAATAATTTCATGTGTTCTATCCATTGTGTTCTGGAACTTTTTGATAATTTAATCACATTGCATGCCCGTTATATACGAAATCTCAAGGGTGAATTGTTATGTAACGGGGAAAATCATATGTAAGCACGTCTCTGATTGGCTGAGAAGGAGGATGTATCCGACTCGCTGATTGGCTGAGAAGGAAACACGTGATCTAACTGTTTCCTGTTCCAGGACACCTTGACATTCACCCCTAGCATGCACTTGTCCAAAACAACAATAATAAATAAATCCCTCAGGCCTAAAGATTAAAGAAACCTTAATGTTTCTTAATTCCCCCTTCGTGAATCAATAATTCCCCCTAGCAATTATGTAAATCAAGTTCTCAGGTTAAGC
This sequence comes from Artemia sinica, assembly GCA_027921565.1. NCBI lineage: Eukaryota > Metazoa > Arthropoda > Branchiopoda > Anostraca > Artemiidae > Artemia > Artemia sinica. The sequence goes on from CM051262.1 coordinate 15,496,456, forward strand.
TAGCCAAACAACAATGAAGCCATGTTTGTTTCTTAATTTCCCCTTCGTGAATCAATAATTTCCCCTAGCGATTATGTAAATCAAGTTCTCAGGCCAGGCTAGCCAAACAACAATGAAGCCATGTTTGTTTCTTAATTTCCCCTTCGTGAATCAATAATTTCCCCTAGCGATTATGTAAATCAAGTTCTCAGGCCAGGCTAGCCGAGAAAAACATCAAATAAATCGACCTTGGAAAAAGAGGTCATTGAGCGATTACGTAATCTTTCTCCCTAGGGACTCTATGACCATATTGTTTCATAATTCCCCCCAGACGTGAATCAATAATTCCCCCATCGATTATGTAAATCACCCCTCATGTCATTCGCACGTGGCCAAACAACAACAGATCGATTGACCTTGACACCCCCCATTAGACTCGATCGATAATCCTTGAATAAATTATGTCCCGTCAGCATTAAACTAAATTGTAGATGGCAGCAGGGGTGAGTCGTGGGGTCAATAGGGGCATCTCTACTCACTTGCCCGAGTTTTTTCCAAAATAAGTATTATTTGATATATTTGATTTCACAAAAAATAAATGTTCAAGATGTACCTTTACTGTCAAAACATGTGGACCTCAACTTCCGGGTGTCATGTTCAAGCTTACATGGTACTGAAATACCAGGAGAAGCAACTGAAGGAAAATCTTCACGTTTAGGAGACAAACGCTGGTCTGGAATGTCAAGGAGTTCCTCACTGCCACCTGGTAAAGCATCCTCAACTTCTAAACAAAATACAAATAAAATAGACAAAGGAACACATTCGACAGCAAAATATATTTTTTTTTTTTTACTGTTTTCCTTTATATGTTTTGTTTTTTTAGGGGAGGGGGGTAAGGGATCCCCCAGACTGCGATTTGAAATGCCCAGTGGCTTACAAACAGAGCAGCCTCCGCCCTTCATAAAGATTGATTTCAAGCACAGATGCTAACCTATAAAGCAGAAATTCTACAGACTATTCAGAACGGTATCTATCTTAAGATAGAATTTGTAAACTACTTCGAGAAACGTTCCCATCATTTGACAGGACAAAAGACCTCGGCCTTAAAAGAACTAAATTAGCTACCTGCAAAGGTAACTTTGCTCCTAAACAAAGAAATGCGATATGAGAGGACAGCTGAACTCTTAGACATTGGAGCTTCCAAAATATACACAAATAATCCATAAAACCTTTCTTGAGGGGCTAGAAGCTGTTGGCCATATGATTGCTGACTTGGTGATCCACATATATTACTTCTTCAACAGATGGCCATCAAGAATAGAAGACTGAGAAAATTCAGACAGTATTGGGTTTGCCAAGGCACAGATTTCTAAAACATATTGGATCTCGATGGTTGACCCTAGTTGGTGCTACCATGTGTATTCTCGAGTAGTTCAATGTACTCCAAAAATACTTTTAGAAGCGACTCCTTTCCAATTTAAAATCCATAAAGAAGATATGTGGCTAAAAAAAATATTAGACATGCTGAAAGATCCACAGACAGAACCTCAACTGCAGCTTGTCATCTCAAGTTTTCACAGGTATCACTAGTTCACTTAAGACTAAATCTTGATCCATTCAATTCTAAAAAGATTCGTCACCTTGTAATAGTCTTGATGGGCAAATGTAGGACTGACTTGGTGATCCACACATATTACTTCTTCAAAAGATGGCCATCAAGAATAGAAGACTGAGAAAATTCAGACAGTATTGGGTTTGCCCAGGCACAGATTTCTAAAACATATTGGATCTCGATGGTTGACCCTAGTTGGTGCTACCATGTGTATTCTCGAGTAGTTCAATGTACTCCAAAAATACTTTTAGAAGCGACTCCTTTCCAATTTAAAATCCATAAAGAAGATGTGTGGCTAAAAAAATATCAGACATGCTGAAAGATCCACAGACAGAACCTCAACTGCAGCTTGTCATCTCAAGTTCTCACAGCTATCACTAGTTCACTTAAGACTAAATCTTGATCCATTCAATTCTAAAAAGATTTTTCACCTTGTAATAGTCTTGATGGGCAAATGTAGGAAACCAGAAGTTCCAGTAGAGGAGAAAAGAAAGAGTGGGATTGAAACCAGTGCTTTCAACGAAAGGAACTCATACCTGTCACTTGAAAGTATTGAAGTTGGTGTTTGAGAAGGCGACGTTTTGAAACATTTCAGCAAAGTAAACGCGATGCACTTTACGTCAAAGGTGAAAGGTACTTATATCGCTGTGTCAAAGCATATCTTATTTCGAAGAAAACGTCCTTGGATTCAGGCTCAGCTTTAAAGTATTTTCGTTGCATTACGCCAGAAAGAGAAAACTAGAAAACAAAAAACTAAAAAGAAATGTAAAGGATACTGCAATAATTGCTACATTTATGCCCTTTGAATCTCCTGTTGGCAAACTCAACGATGAGAGGAGGCTTTTGAAGTTAGACAATTATTTTCTATTTTTCCCTGCAAATGAAAGTACTGTGATCAAATATTTCTTAAACGATATTTGGGTCACAAAAGTGACGTCTGACGAAGCAAATTATCCGACTGGCACCAAGATATTAAAATGTTTCTGTCTTTTCAATAGCAATGCAAACATTCAACGAGTGTTTTTAAAGACAGCGGGAGGGCTTCCAAATACAAATTACAAGTCTTGTTTTTAAGAGCCAAAAGTGGTCAAAGTGCAATGATTGCCAAATTTATGTCATTTGAATCTTCTGTTAGCAGACACTAATAAAAGGAGGTTTTTAAAGTTAGATAATGATTTGTTTTCCCCTGCAAATGAAAGTACTCCAATCAGCCATTCCTAGAACGGTTTTTGGATCACGGAAGTGACGTCTGATGAAGCAAAGTATCGGAGATGCACCAGGATATTAATATGTTGTTTCTGTCTTTCCTACAATATCAAGAGATCCTATGTGTATCCAGTTAATCAAAAATGCGTATTTGCATTACATCAAGAACAAGTGAGGATATTAAATTGAAAATTTCATATCCTTTTTAGCTATCACCAAACTCCAACAACATCTGATCAAAATATTGAAATAACCATCTTATTCAAAATACTTTAGAGATCTAAATACTATGCTTACAGGGATGACATATCCCCTTACAGCTCCCAGGGTTATGGTTGAAAGATAAGAAAGTTGTCCATTGTTTATATGTTAGGTTGGTTATTTGAAAAAGGGTCCATCTTTGATTCTGAGTCCAACAAAGGCTTATAGTATTAAGATGAAACTTACAGAAAATTTTGAGGGACTGTCAAACATAATCAAAACACCCTATATGCAGGATGGTTGTCAAAAGGGCGCAAAATCAATATCTAAGGAACAGCTGGCGTGGAATTTAGTTGAAACCTTCACGGCATGTTGAAAAGTGATCAGAGGGGTACCACAATCCCTGTCTTGTTGTTCTAGATGCTCCCTTTAGCACTAATAAAAACTTTGAAAAGTTACTTTGTTCAAAATAATCAAACTGTCTAACGATAGAGCCCCCTGGGATTGCATGCTCCCCATAGGCCCCAGAATAGGGAAAGCAAATTATTCAATTTTTCAGGTTTTTATGTGCATGATTTATATCTGGGAAAACTATGATCCAGGCTGGGGTCGAAAAAGTTAATAATATTAAGGGAAAATTTTGGGGAATGTTGAGTTAAATTAAAATATAATATGAGCGTTCAAGTTATCAGAAAGGTGTATATGCAATATCTTAGGAACAGGTAAGGGTATTAACGTAAGGGCCATTACCAATACAATAGGTACCAAGAAAACTTGAGCATTATTCATTATATTAACCAACAATAAAAACATGGTAATAAGAAACGAAGAGAAATTAATTAAAAAAAACTTTCCAAAAAAGGAGTTTTTCAAATTAAAGAGCCACACTAAACTTAAGACATGAAAAAATAAAATCCAAAAATAATTAAAAGTCCAAACGACCAAAAACTATTATTAATGAATAAATGAAACACAAAACAAGCATAAATTATAATAAATGATCATATCGGGCAAATTCCAGCGCTGAGGCTAAAACTGTCCTTGACGATAATAAGATAAGATAAGATATGATATTTATTTCAAAAAATGACTATCACAAGCCCCGAAGGGCCGAATTCGCATTTCGGGGTCATATAATAAAAAAAGACATAGAAATAGCACAACAACTAAAAAAATGGCTAAACAATGCCAAAAACAACAATATCAGAAAGGCAAAGCCATTCATTAGTCTAAAAAACAAAAAGTGTCAAATGTAAGAAAGTTAAAAAGGCACAAATTAAAAAAAAAAAAAATTGAGATAAAAATAATGTTAAAAATGTTTATAAGAGAGTATATAAAAAGGGGAGGGAACGGAAGAGCCAAACGGACACCAGCATGGGTATCACCAGTAAAAAAAAAAAAAAAAAAAAAAAAAAAAAAAAAAAAAAAAAAAAAAAAAAAAAAAAAAAAAAAAAAAAAAAAACTAGTGGTTTATTTGATCAGCAATGAAGGGGACAAAGGTTTCTTCATATCTGGAGGTTAAACAACGGATGGGGGACAAGATAGGGATGGGTTCAGATACAGTACGTGGCAGGCGGCGTCTGGATGGGGAGTGTCTTTTGGGGAAAACGTTTTCCGTGCGAGGGTTTATTATTGCATTTTTTGCAAAACGGAGGCACAGCGTTCCTCTCCTGTGCTCAAGAGTTTCCAGCTTGGCCTTTTTTAGAAGGAGTGAATATGGTACCAAAGTTTCTTTAAAAATTATTCTTAAGGCTCTTTTTTGAATAGATTCAATTTTATCAGAATCATCACGGGAGATGCCAGGATGCCAAACTGGACAAGCATATTCAAGATGCGGGCGGACAAAGGAAGTATAAATCCTTAAAGAATGGGATGGGGGGATGTTAAATTTATTCAAGAGCTTAAGGAGAGACATGGACGCATTAGCTCTACGGACAATATCTTTCACGTGGATATCCCACTTTAAATTAGAGGAAAGTGCAACCCCAAGTAATTTAAAGGAAGACACAGAAATATCTGGGGGGATAGGGTCAAGGAAGGCGGGAATAGATTTCAAGAAATTTATCGTCATTATATTTGATTTAGTGGAATTTACTTTCATATTTAGGTTCTTAGCTTCATCCGAAATGTGGGATAGAATTTCAAGAGGGTCACTTTTAATATTCCTATGACATACTTCGAGGATCGTCAAGTCATCCACGTATTTCCACCTTTGGGGGAAGTCCTTACCAATATCGTTAATCATGACTAGAAATAAAAGTGGTCCCAATAAGGTCCCTTGAGGAATTCCCTAATATATAGGGAGGGGGTTAGAGAAAATATTTTTGTATTTGACAACTTGGGATCTATTTGAAAGAAACGATATAACAATATTTACTAACAGAGGATCAAGTTTAAAGTTAACCAGTAGTGAACGAATTAGGGTGGTGTGGTCAACCAGGTCAAAAGCTTTTTGGAAATCAACTAAGACAAGGTTCAGCCAGACATTGGGTTTATCAAGGTTACTTACGATGGTATGCATTAAGTGCACAAGGTAATGGGTGGTGGAAGTTTTCTTTAAGTTACCAAACTGCCGGGTGTCAATACGCGGACAAATTTTATGCTTAAGCCAGTCACAGAGGAAACCTTCATAAAGTTTGGAAAAAACAGAAGTGAGCGTAATGGGGCGAATGTTGGCGAAAGTCAGACTGGCGCATTTTTTAGGGACGGGTGTTATAAAACCTTGTTTCCAGCAACTTGGGAATTTACCAAATTTTGTGATGTGGATGAAAATATTTGATAAAGGCTTTAATTAAGTCAACTGGGATGTCCAAGGGACAAATACTTGATTTTCTAAGCTTAAGAATTTTATTTATAACATCAGAGGGAGAAATAAAGGGGAAGGAAGTATTGGGAGGAATAGTTGGGCTTGAACCAGTGAAAGGGGGGAGACTTTGCACGATGGAAGCAAGGTACAAGTTCAGATCGTTGGCAGTCTTATTAGGGGGTTCAGGGAGATGAAAATCAATTTCGGAAGGACTTTTTCCGCATATTTCTTTAATTTATCTGTCACCATTGCTTGGGCTTGTTAGAATAAAGATCTTTGACTTTATTATTATAATAATTAGAAGCTGCTTTTCTTAATTTTTTCTTTAGGAACTTCCTTAGACTATTAGCCTCAGTAATGTGACCTGCTTTGAAAAAATTGATTTTTTTTCTTATAAGTTTTTTAAAAGACTCAGTAACATAAGGCTTATCTATAGAACACGTTTTAAATTTTTTCTCAGGGAAATGGAATTCATAATTACTCCTCAATAGATTTTGGAGGGACAAAGCCATGTAGTCAACGTCATTTGTTTTATATACAGTGGACCAATTTTCAGTAGTAATCCAGGAGCCAAAATTGAAAAGTCCTGAGTCAGTGAGAGGTCTATAAGCGGTTTCAGTTATAGAAAACGACTGTTTAACTTTAGCCAGCGGAGATAGGAAAAGGCTAAAGTGGTAACTACCCCCTAGAGGGGGCAGAGTGGAGACGGGTTTGTAAAACTTCGAAAGATTAGTACAAATTAAATCAAGCGTAGTATTGCCTTTTGTAGTAGGGACATTAACGACCTGTTTTAAATTAAAAGCGTTACATGTAGAATCAAGTCTTATATCGCTTGCGTCACCCATCAGGAAAATTCCTGCATTTGGGTATTTTGATAGTACAAAGTCAGCACTTGCATGTAATTTTTCGATAAAATTTATTTTGTCAGCGGATCTCTGATTAGGGGAGTAATAAAAACCACAAAGGACAATTAAATTAAAAGGACGCGGCAAGACTTTAGGTCGAACACACACCCACATAACTTCATCAAAGGGATTAAGACACGGAATTGGGATTTCAATTGGATATAAATCAGTACGGATAAAGAACAGAATTCCGCCACCTTTCTTACCCAGAGGGTGGTTTTCTGGTCTGAGTTTAATAAATTGAGAAAAATTGTTAATCTTTAACATGTGCAAATTTTGAGCTTGAACTTCAGTAATAGCGATTACATCTAATCTATATATTTTAGAAAGGGTGTCTAATTCATTGAGTTTTTCAAAGTTAAGGCTTTCAGCGTTGCTCAGCAAAAGTTTGGGGAATCAAAAGCGACTTGTGAAGGTACCGTTTTTACACTTTACTTTTTTTATATCACAGATGCGGTCAGGGGTTCTAGTGGAATTCTTGACGGGGGCTAAACTTGGATAGTGAGAACAAGGGACAGGGGGATCAAATCCATCTTTTTCAAATACAATTGTATTTAATTAAGCAGGTACTAGCGGAGACTCTAAACAGCGGTAACTATTTGAAGTTTTAGAAACTCTGCATGGAGGTGTTAAAAGAGGATCATTCTGCCTGCTTACTCTTAAACCAGAGTCATACTGGTAGAGTAGCCAGGGGGGATAAAGTGCAAGGGAAGGGAGAAAGGTTTCCTGGTGATCTGGGAATAAGTCAAGTTGGGAGTGTTCTTTAAATGGGGGGGGGGGGGGGGTCGGGGGGCAAGATGATGCTGAGGGAGGGAAGTACGGTGGGGGGTCTCTGAGAGGGGAGGTGTTGGGTTTGTTTCGGCAAATAACGGGTGGAGTCCAGAACCGGCCGGTAACTTCTTGGACGCACGGAGAAGAAAGGAGTCGAAAGGAAGTGGATTTTTGGGAGGAATATGAGTGAGAGGGGGTTTGGGGAAGGTCCGAATTGAGTGAAGTGATTTTGGGGGTTGGACTGACTGGGCACGCGTAAGTACTTGGGGCGGAGGATTGTTTCGAGGGATGGGTTCCTGTGGTATACTGCTCTGTATCGGGTATGCAGGGGGATAAGACTGAAAGTCGAATGGAACACGAACAAGGGGGGGGGGGGGGGTCGTGAATACTTTCGGCGTCGCTCTAAAAAACGTTGGGTTTTAAACCTGCGTTCCAATCCTGAAGATGCATGAGCAAAAGTACACGACTTATCAATACAAGATAAAACAGAACAAAGATCAACATGGTCAAAAATACACTTATAAGACACACAAACTCCCGAAATAAACTGACGACAAATATGCAGAAACTTGCATTGTTTGCGAAACTTGCAGAAACCACTATCAAAATGCTTGCAGATCACACTTTCCTTTCTGCTTATTTTTATATTTATTTCACTTTTATCCTTCACTTTCGTAATTTTTTCAAAGATAATAAAAATGTCGTCGTCTGGTAATGACTTCTCCATTACCTTTTTGTTTAGTTCATTATCACCTGATAATTTATGTGAAAAAACGGAAGTCACTGGACTATTCACGAACTCAAGGGCGTCATCAGTAGTCATACTAAACGTAGGTATTTGTATGCTCTCATGGGATACTCTGCAATTAATGCTGGATTTGCTGAACTCTGATAATTGATTCCCTAGTGTAGTAATAATTGCTTCGTTGTTTTTTAAATCCTCTTGTAATTTGGTGATTTTCGATTTAAGGGTCACTTGATTGTTTTCTAGACTGCAGAGTTCATCTTCCATAAGGAGGCGTTGGGAATTATGGGAGTTGATATTTTCACTTAATTTTTTAATTTCAAGATCGCGTTCATGGAGTATATCGTTACCAATTTTTTGATCATTGAGAAAAATATCAACTTGTTTTTCAAATCTTCTATGGCTACTTCATGCTCTGAATTCTTCTCTAACTGGGAATTGTATTTAGCTCGGAGATAAGCCAGCTGTTTGATATGTTTAACACAGTCAACACAAAGGGGGAATTGGGAAGCTCGATTTTTTAAAACTGATTTTGGGGTTGTAGGTTTTGTCGCAGACTTGGGCGTTAGAGCGTGGTTTAGAGCCAGGGGGTAGAGAAAGTGGTGTTAAAGGTTGTGCGGGATCCTCATTCAAAGAACGGAGGGACTGGCAGTTTAAACAAAACCACTCACCACATTATTTTCTCTCCTCAATAGAAATGCCTGCACATTTTGGATGAAACCACTGTTGACACCGACTGCACTGCACTGTTCCACTGGCGGCACGAAGTCTGCACTCAGGGCATGTGAATTTCATGGGCCTTGACATAATAGTGAAACAATAAATCCAGTTAATATAGCTCGAAACTGGTCAATGCCTGAAACTTGGATTATAATAACTTCCAAAAACGGGTTTCAAAAATTTAACCCAGCATAGGTGTTAACAGGTCAAATGCCAGAGAGTGACGACTTTAACTACTGGTGTTTAGACTGACTTGATTTGCTTACAAGGCCTTTTTCCTTGGGGATTCAAAGGCCAAACGCCCAAGTGCTCAAACATCGAAAAAACAGCAACAACATCTTTTTAAGCACAGTTTCCTCGAGCTAATACCAGGGTCCACAGCTAAGCAAAAACACACTTATTGTTCAATCTTCCATTTGAATTAGTGCCCTTGTTTTTATCTGTAATTGGACAAAACATCATCTTTTTTTATGAAAAGAAGGAAGAGAAGGCGACTGAAGAGAAGGCAGGGTTTTTGCGAGCCCTCGAGGACCTCTTTTAATGACAGAAACCTTTTACCAAAGTTTTATGCATTGTTCAATGGCTCAAAGAGGGAAAGTGGAAGGATTGGGCGAAATAACAGGCCAGTCAGTACCCTTGAACCATGGTGATCCAGTCAGTAATCTTGATTATGTGATCTGACATTTAAAGTTTTACTCTTCAAACTGCCAATTCCTTCAAAACCAACAAGCAGCTAGAGCTTTTCTCTAGAAGAAAAAAGGCCGATTGTTTAAAAAGCAGCCATTTCTACCACTGAACCGTCAATTTTCAAAGAATAATCAGTCCGTCTAAACACAGCATAAGACGTAAAACCAATGACATAATCTATGGCCAAACAAATAATGACCAAATTATTTCATGGCAAAATTTTATAGAATACTTTTCAGTCATCTTGATGATTATAGTGATTTATTTTTATTTTTGATTGATGTTTTGATAAACTAAAGCGCACTGCTGAAAATACATAGTTTTCAACAAAACGCAACTGACGTCATAGGCTTAAGAACTACTGCTTTTACAACTTAACTAGACGTATCTATACAGTGCGCTTTAATTTTTTTTGGACAGTTTAGTTTTTACTTTTTTGGAACAATGTGCTAATCTAACATTCTAGTATTTAATCAAGTTGCCCTAGTTTTTTTTTCAAATTAAATATTTTTAGATATATTTGATTCTGCAAAAACTAAATGTTTTAAATGTACCATTTCTGTCAAAACATGAGGGTCCAAATTTCTGAGCGTCAGGTTCAAGTTTGAGTGGTACTGAAATGCCAGGTAAAGCAGCTAAAGGAACATCTTCACGTTTAGGAGACAAACAATGGTCTGGAATGGCAAAGAGTTCCTCACTGTCAACTGGTAAAGAATCTTCAATTTCTAAAACAAAATAAAAGTCAAATAGATACAGAAGCAAATTCAACAGTAGAACTTACAAAAATATCCAACAAATTTCTTTTGATAATATATTTGTCACAAGCAGAGGCCTAACTAGCTAAATATAGTGAAGGAGAGGCAATGAATTTTACCACTGGATGGTCATTTTTATTGATTTATTCAGATGTTTACAGGCCACCACCAAGCAGATTTTCTATAAATAACCCGAAAATTGGTTAAATCAGAAGAATGGTCCCATAAAGGTAGAAGTCAGAAAAGACAAAATTTTTCCCTTTTTCCGCAAGTAAACTACTTCTCATAGTCCAAAATTTGGCGTTTTTGGTCACAAAATGTATTAAAACGCTTCTCTGTCTTTTATCCCTACCAATCATTGCCAAAACATCTATATTTCACCAACTTTTGTATTTTATAGATATCCATAGGTAAAAACCAAGACCCTGATTGTAATGAAGATAAAAATCCGTTTTTTCCAAGTTGTTGCTTACTGGCTTTTTGTATCTAAATATTGATTCTTTCTCTTTTAAGCTGTGTAAATTTTGGTATTGGGGAAATGCTCTTTTTGCTATTCTTGGTACAAGCTTATCCCTCTTTGATGTAATGAATCAAGATAGCCAGAAACTATTGGTTGATGTCTTCTAAAATATTGAGCTTAGTTTTTTCTTTGAAAAAAAAAAAAAAAAAAAAAAAACCTAATCAAGTCAAAATCGTATCTGCCAAGTCTATTTTTTCTCAGATTTTACGACTGCGGAAATCAGAAAAGTCATATTTCTTTCATTTTTTTGCATGGCCTTCTATTGCTTTTGAAAATTACTTTTTTTTTGCGGATGAGACTAATTTCCTTGCATTGATTTTACGTCATTTATTTCAATCAGTACATTTACCTAATAAACAAAACAGTAAAATATCTGTGCTTTGCCTAGTATATTACCAGCACACAATTTTTTAACAACTGACTAAAAGTATGCACCAAATCTTAGGATTTAATATTGAAAAATAGGGTGAATCCTGAAAATTTTTCCTCATTATTTGTAGTTTCGAAAACTAGGTAAAAAATAATAATAATTTTACTGTATTTACCAAAATGTATATATTGGATATAAATGTATTTATTAATTATAATTTATTAATTATAGTGAATATAATGTATTTAGTAATGCATTTATCTTGAATATAAATGTATTTACAATTTACTAACATTAGAATCAAGTCACTACATGACACTTTGCCCTTTCTTTTGTAATTTTCATTTCATATATCATTGCAAAATCTAATTTTATAAAGCAAAAGAAAAAGAAAATATTCCACGAACTACTAGTTGAAATCAAATATTTACTTTTTAAATAATTGTAAATGCTTAGAATTGTCTTTAGTTTGAGCTTTCTACATCAAGTGAATCGGTTCCTATAACATGAATTTGAAAAAAAGACTCCCAAAGTTAAGTAATTAACTTCAACTAATTTTGTCTGGTATATACATATAAATTTGAAGATAAAGTGTTGAAGAAATAATAATAGAGGATTGAATAAAAACAATACTAAAGTAATTGAATATTTCTTTAAAGAATATTGAATAGTAAAGATTGACAAGTACAAAAACAAAAATATCTTTTTTCTAAACACAATAAAAGATTTCAAATTCTCATTAATAAGAGCATTCTGCATCCCCCAAAGACAAGGTTTCCATATAGATTTGATTTGGTTCAACGTTTGGAAATTAACAGGTAACTTAATCGTCCAGGGACTAAGAAAATTCCCTATGACTAGGTGGTTTTGCTGCTTTTTCCTCTTAACAGTATCAAAGTTTCCACTTTATTGGGCTTTATCTTGAATGTCTTCTGACAACATGTTTCTATCAACCCTACTTTTAATTTTACATCTTCCATTCATTTCGTATCGGAGCCCTAAGTGGCAAAATGAGCTAGGCAAACATAATAATATATAGAAGATAAATATGGCCAAACTATGATCAAATTTAGGGCTTATATTTAAATCATACACCAAGTACTGATTAAAATCAATACAGACGTCATCAGAAAACTTTACCATGTTGTTAAATATCATTTACAATAAATGTAAAAGAAGTCTGCAAAATAAAACACAAAATATTTGTGGTAGCCTATCGATTAGACAACCAAATTTAGCAACACTGAACGATTATCACGTAAAAATAGAATCAATTTCGTGTTCTATCTCCTCCCTCCCCCTGAAAATATCCAGCACTCTCTTCTTTTCTCCAAGGCTCTAAACAGCCAAATTTGTGTTTGGGCACTAGCTTCCTTGTTACTGACACAACATGCATACAAATCAGACAATTTATGGCCAGACCATCATCAAATTTAGGGTTTATACTAAACCAAAGGACAAGTGCTGATTAAAATCAATACAGACATCATTAGAAAATTTTACCATGTTTTCAAATAATGATATTTAAGAAAATGAATCTACTCAGGGTGGGGCAGAGAAAGTTGTTTCAAGATAGGATAAAGATTCTCCTGAGCTACTGGTGACCCTTAGGGCATTGAATCAACAATTTAATTGCTGGGTCTTTTTACAGAAGACATACAGCATGCTTGTCACCCAACCTTGCTGCAGCAGGGATCAAACCCAGGGTGCCTTATTACCAGGCAGGGCATCAATCTGTTGTGCTACAACAAGGTAGTTGTCTCAGGACTATTTCAAAATTTAAGAAGATACTGATAAGTCAGTCAAAATTGAATGGTCTATGTGCTTTTTGCCAGCAAAAAAACAATATTCATTAAATCAGAAACCACAAGCCAATAGTTTCTTGTTTAGTTTCAGCAAGGGATTCATCTATTCTTCTTTTTAGCAAAAACATTCTCTTCACCATCTCATAGTTTAAATATTTTATTAACAAACAAATTCTCTTTTCCTCCTTCCTATGACTCTTCCCTTTGGCTAGTTGTTTATCTTCTACTGGTTAAGTGTCATTGGGTTTGATTTTACTCAAATTAAATTTTTTTTAAGGCCATTTTGTGCAGATCAATTTTGAGTTGAACTTGATTCTATTTTGTATGGGTTGTATTTTCTGCAGTAGAAATTTTTTGTGGCAAAGTTTCCTGTTTTAGTTGACTTGAATGTGCTTTTACTTCCATTTCCTCTAACCATACAAAATGTGGCTATAATTACTCAAGTTAAAAAAATACTGTTTATTTCATTTTGGTTTTAAATAACTTTTTTCCCAACAATAACTTACTGCACGTGATAATTCCAATGTAGGAGAGAACAGGGGACAAATTCAAGTTTAAAGCTGTTTCCAGAAAAGTCCTCATTATCAGGCTTAGGCTCCCAACATATTGTGTGTTAATCAGGCACAGCAGTAATTGAAACACTTACAGGATTTATCTGAAAAGGCATTTCTACAAATCTTAGTAGATTATTTAGTCATGTAATGTAGATTTTTTGGGGAGAAGGTGGGGGGCGAGGATATTATCTTAGGCTCAAAAAGTATTGACACGTTTAAATTTTTCCATAATGGGCTGAGTCTGTTGCTTTCTATATACAAATTTTCTTCAATAATATTTAAATTAATGAAAAAAAAAACATCAAACAGTTTGTTTTTTTAACAAAAAAATTGTTGGGATCACTTCTATTTACTGTCAACAGCCTTGGATGGTTCTGTGTAACTGTTGGAGGAAAAATTCTTTAGCAAAGGTACAAGCTACACAAAAGCTTCCTATTTTTAACAAAATAACTTACCATTTCTAACACGACTTACCATTTTTAACAAGAGTCTCAGAGAGGGTGATGAGTTGAGCCATATTTGGAATTTGATGCAAATCCATAATATTGTAGAATCCCTGAAAACAGTTAAGGTTCCATATGAAACATATAGTACTATCAACGAAACTTTAATATGGTCCTCCAGTTCTACACACCTGAGTACACAATCAAAGTCCCAAGATACACCTTTGAAAGAATAGGTTCAACTTCTTTACTGTCAAAAGCATTATGCAAAATATCATATTTCCTCTTTATTATTTTTTTTATAAAGAAGATTCAAGCATTCAAGAAACTGTGCTTCTGATCAAACTTTAAAACATTAGGTCCAGGTTTATGTTACAATAAAGTTAACAGTTTTTTAAAAGTTTTTTCAGTAGGAAAATTCAGTGAAATAGAAAAGTGAAAATTCCAAAATTAGAATTAAACTCTAAACTATGGCCCAGGATTTTACTAATTTTATCTTTGTATCAATTTTACTCTTTCATTAAAACTACCTGGTTGAACATACAGGCAAATATTCTCACATAAAATAGCAACCATAAAAAATCTTTATTTGCTACTTTTCCTTAATATAGTTGCTACTATTGTTGCCAGTGCAGGTCATACCCCCCCTCTTTATTCCCTAACGGGACACGACTGCAATAATAGCACTGAATGTAGGATGACATATTTCTATTTTTGCTAGGCTAGTATGATTTCAGTATTTTGATTAATTGTGAGCATTTGATCAATTATTCAGAATTTTGAAAAGCAAAATTGATAACCAAAAGAAACTCTAGCACCTAGTGCAGCATTTGATTCTTTTATCAAATGAATGAAACCAAATAAAAAAAATGCTGTACAGGAAATAACATTACACATAGATGTGTTGCATTGGGTAGTCTATGGAGTTATTGCATCTAGCTTATTGCAAGTTTTAGTTAAGCACATTTTCAGATAATTTTAAAGAAAAATGCTTTTTCTTCTTACTTTCATTAAAAAACAAAACAAAAAAAAACACCCCACCTATAGATTTTAAAACCCTTCTAAATCAATAACCCTGATTTCATAGAAATACTGAGAAAAGATTGAACAAAAAGTTTAACAAACAGAATTAAAAGATTCAAATTTGTACAACAATTTGCAGTTTAGCTGTACTTAGCCTATTGTTCAAAAATGGAGAAATATACAAAATTTATAAACTTATGAGTCAATAAGATTTGACCATGATAAATCTGTATAAATACAATAGGGGAATGTGAAAGCTAAAGTTAGCACTGTATTTTGAATTGAAAAGTTCGTTAATAGCTAAGTTAGGTAGATTTGTAGTTGGCTATATAATTTGGCTAGGATGAAAGTGAAATTGTCATTTGATGCCTTTTTTATGCTCTTACATAATTCAGTAATCGCTTCTGGGCTAATTGCATCTTGAGCCCTTAAAGGGACCCCAAAGGTATTTCATTTTTGTAACCACACAAAGAAGTTATCAACATCAGTAAATGTATTGAAAAGTGGTTAAAAATATATCACTAGTTTATAAATAAGTTGTTGGAATAAGTATTCCAAAATACTTATTTAAAACTATTGATGGTAATTTTATTTATTAAATTTGATGAGACTAATTGAAGATCAATAGTTGGATAGCTCCCACTTCTTATATTGAAGTACATATTTAGATGTCTAGGACTCACTAGTGCTATATTGGTAAAATCTTTGATGAAATCCTCTATGTATTTGCCAGCATTATTTCAAGGTGAATAACCCCAAATATGACTATGGGCATTGAAGTCCTCAACAACAACCATTAGATTTGATTTTGAGAATTTATTAGACATAAAATTGAAAAAATCTTGCCCATTGTTATAACCATTTGGGTTATATAAATTAATAACTGTAATTTCCATGTTTGACAGCCACAACTTTACACCAATTGCATCAATGTCATGACTGAAATCAGGGAGGCTTCTACCACAGAATTTGAGGTGTGATCTTACAAGAATGGCAACTCCACCACCAATTCTATTGGAAGATCTATCTTTTCTTAGGACATCATAACCAGGAGCTTTGAGAGTAACTGAAGAGTTTAAATGGGTTTCTTGGAGGCATAGTATGTCAATTTTGTGAGAAGAGGTATACTTAAGAAGGTGGGTAAGTTTAGAATCATTATCAATCTCACATTCCATTGCAAAATTGTGGTGGATAGAGATAACAGAGGGTTAGCCATTGATAGATAGATCTAGTTTTTTAAGTATAGTGCTGAAATTTGTATGGGCTGTGTCCTTGAGATTTCGTGAGAAGTAGGTATTAGCCATCTCTTCTAGAATTGAGTATTTTTTACCTACTGTGAGGGATGTTCTTAAAAGTGAGTTGAAGTTGTTATGTAGAGACATAAGTTTGTAAAGCAGCATTCACAAACATGTCTAGCTAGAATTCCATGTCTAGACACATGTCTAGCCAGAATTCAATGTCTAAGCAACAACCATTCATAAATAAAATTTGGTGCTTAGCTAGACATGCTAGACAAGGCTTGGCTAGACATTGAGTTCTAGACTTTAGAACTCAACATCTAGGATTTTTGATTACAGCCAATCAGAATTTGTCAAGTTCCACTATTTTCATCATTTATGTTTACATTTTAGAACTTAAATTTAATTTTTGTTTTCTCATAAATTGTTTTTTTCATTTTAGGCAAATATGCAACACCAGACATAATAGCAAAGCACACAAAGGCAATTGTTTTGCTTATCTCATCCATTATCTTGTGACAGTAAAAATAAGGATTACAATTTTAAAAGTTTTGCCTGCACCTTTCCATGGTTTGGTTCACCAAACCATGGAAAACAGAGTGGGACGCCGCCGAACCAGTGACTCCCCATCATCACTGACCAGCAACTCTACAGGATCTTTCCTTATTTTGCTGGACAATGCGATTTAAGGTAATTTAAGGTAATAAGGTCTCTTGATTAGCTAGAAATGACAATTTGAAACTAAATTTGTAGTTTTAGCTAAGCACCAAATTTTACTTGTGAACAGTCATTGCCAAGACATTGAATTCTGGCTAGACATAGGATTCTAGCTAGACATGCTTGTGAATGCTGCTTAAGTAGATTTGGATTTTCTTCTGATGTTTCCTTTGTTGATTTTCATAGGGTCAGTTTCTCAGGTTTACTTTTAGGAGATTCTGGGACTTGCTCTCTGGTTAGGAGGGGGGAAAGTCTAAGGTCTTGATTCCAGGGAATGTTTTTTGTGGTTTGGTCCTTGTAGTTTTGTGCTGTAAAATTTTTTGACTAGGTTGTATGATTGATTCAGGAAATTAAGGTGTATCTGCAGTATGTAGTAGTTTCATTTTTGCAAACTGAAAAGGGATGTTTTCTTTTTCAGACAACCTTAGAGCCATTGATCTTGACTTGAAGGCTACTTTGGACATACAGATAGGTTGTCAGAAGAATGAGGACCTTTGCAATTAATGCATGTTAATTTCTTGTTCTGACATTTTGCTGTGTTTGGAGGGTAAATATTTTGGCATAGATTACACCTTTTCAGGTTTGTTTTGTAGTGTGGTTTTGTGTGACCCATTATCAGACATGTTTCACACTGTATTGGCTTAGCTTTGTACTTTTTTAAGGCTTTATCAGGCCAAATAGAGATATAGGTTCACTGAAATTCTCCAGGTTGGAGTCCAAGATGAACAGGTAAGATTTAGATGTGTATATAGCCTACCAACATTGTTGGGTTTTCCAAGTTTAGTGATTTTTTATAGATATTTGTTGGCCTTTGCAGTTCATAAGGTCATCCTTCAGATTGGTTTTGGGAATATTGAATATGAAAATTTTTGCTTGGGGGGGGGGAGGGAGGGCAAATCCATTTCTTTGAATGGATTGAATTTGAATTTAATTTCATGCCTCTGAGGAAGTTGAGTAATAACAGAGTTGTTTTTGCATCTTCAAAGCCTGCTTAAATAGATATCATGATTGAACCATCTCTATTGATGTTGAGGTTGAAATTGATTTTCAGAATTTTGAAAAGCTTGAGTCAAATTTTTGGATGTTATTTATTTGAAAAGGGGTTTCAGAAGAAATAGGCAAATATGGATGAAGTACTCTTCTTCTAAAAAGATAGGGGTGGAGTAGAAACTATTTTTAATGGGGAGAAACTGGTGTACCATTTTCACTTGGGTCTTTTGGGAGTGACAGTTTTGAAGCCATCATCATGGTGATTTGAGTCCTCAGAATGGACAGAAATAATAGTTTCATTGGAGTCTGAGTCCTCAGGAAGGTTACTTGGTAATGGGGCCTAGCATTTGGTTGTCAGTATCTCCCTTCTCAGGGGGTAGGCTAGTTTCATTGGGATCATGGTTGAGATAAATTCCCCACTTTGTCTCATGGAGATATTCCCTTCTTAAAGTTTTTGCTTGGATCAAACCTATAATAAACGTATATAAGCAAATATACTTAGCCAGCGACTAAGACCAGAGACTTAGAATTCTTGGCTTTTTTTTACTTTTATGACTTGGAAAAAATGTTTTAAGTATATTCTTTTCTTCTTCTTCTATGTCACCAAGAAGTTCAAATTTAAAAGGTTCAATCAGACGCGTAGGATTTTATCAAAATCCTTTGAGGGTGATAGGATTCCTATGAGGTTTTCCTCATAGGGCGATAGGATTTTTGAGTTGAAATTTTTTCAACTGGACCCTATGAGGGTGATAGGATTTCTGATTTTACAAAGGGAAAAACCTATTTTACCTTCAAGAGGAATGAGAAGATTATAAAAATGACTGATCAAAGCCCTGAAAGAGTTAATGTGAAAGTAGAAGCATATATGGACTTGATTGCTTTTGTCCAAAACCATCCCTGTCTGTATGATACAAGCAATAATAGTTATAAAAATGGAAAATTTAAAAATGACCGATGGAATCAAATAGCTGTTGAAATTGGACAGCCAGGTAGCCTACTGTCTTATATACTCCCTTTTCCACATAGATAGGATTTATGGGCTTGCCTTTGCTTTTTATTTGTTTTTTCTTTTATGAACAGTTGGCTCATTATACAAATTAAACCTTTAGGAAGGGTTTGAATGCAATTACAACTGCAGCATTTGTTGTAGGCTACTGATGTGATTGCCCAAATTTGCAGTTTTTAACATATATTGGTAAATATGGAACAATCTACATAGCCTATCTGACCAATGAACATACAACTTAATGCCTATTCATGCTTTTTCCAAATATAATAGGCTAGCTTAATTCCTATTGTTGCTAATTAAATTCAGTATAGAAGCAGGGCTGGTCCTCCACATAAGGAAACTTGTTAAGAACAGTTCTTACTTCAAAATATGCAGAATAATCCCAGTTAACATATATTGCAAGAGGAGAATCTTTATCTTCACTTCTTTTTCCAGTTTTCCTAATAAATTCATGAATTTCTTAGAACCTATATATTAACAAAGTATATACCCCAACCCCTGTAAGATGCAAATATATTCCCAGAATTGCATCCTGAATTTAAATATATTCTTCATTTGCATCACAGATCAACTTTACCCCCACCCCCATGACCTGCAAATATATAATCTGATTTTGATCCATTTAGGCATGGGCATAAATTTTATCTGTGATGCAAATGAAGGTTGTATTTAGATCCAGAATGCAAATCTGGGTATATGTTTACACATTAAGGGGGTGGGGTATGTACTTTGTCAATATGTATTCAAGGTCATACCCAGGGGGAGGATTGAACCCCCTCCCACCCCCCCCCACCCCCAGAAAAAAAAATCCTGGGTACAGCCTTATGTATATGTTCTAAGAAATTCATGAGTTTCTTAGAAAAACAAGGAAAGAATTGAAGATAAAGGTTCTTCCCCTTCAGAATATGTTAACTAGGATTATTCTGCATATTATGAAGTATTATGTTCTTAACATGTTTCCTTATGTAGAGGATCAACCATGCATCTATACCTTCAATTCGAACCCAACCTTTCCCAAATGTATAGTCCATATTATATATTTACCATGTGTTTATTGGCTAGTATAGAGCTGCATGATTTCCCCCTATGTATGTAGACTAAGAGGAAGGTCACTTGTACCTGATGCTGCCCCTACTGCTTTTAGTTGGATGGAAAACAATCCAAAGAAAGTCCCCTTTGAAAAGGAGCCAAAAGTAAGATTGGATTTGTCAAAGCTTGGAGGTTTACCCCTTCAGTCTGTCTAAAGAAAACAGATACATAATTGTAGCTTTGTTCATTTCCTTTCTTTCTTGGATCTGATTATACAAATAAAGACAAAATAATAAGCAATAATTTTATTTAGATACTCACACAAAGATAGTCAGACAATAGAGTTTCAGTAAATAATTGGGCAAAAATGGCATAAATTCAGTCTGGTTACTCAAACAACACTGTTTAAAAATCATTTTCCATTTTGTATATATTTTCAAAATTTCGACATTGCTATATTGACGTTTTGCTCTTAGTCCAAATAAGAATCCCAAAAGACAGGTGGTTCCCAACTAACTTTTTTGTCTCCTTTTAATTCTTTGTCTTGCATGCATTTTTTTTTTGCATGCTAGCTAGTTGCAAATACTTGGGTGTGTCTTGCAATTTACATGTATCTAGAATGTTTGGGTTGCAAAATAGAAGTTTATTGTGATTCTATTCTTTTGAGTTCAGGTTGCAAAGTAATAAATTTTTTCAAGAAGCCCAATTTTTCAAACTGTAGAGGAATTCAAGTTTTTCTTAGTTTTGCTTTATGTTACATTTGCAGTTGATTAGAGATGTGTTGCATTTGATGATTTTATCATATCTTTGAATGATTATTGTGATTGGAAAGTATTTTTCCTATAGATGATGACTGCATGTTATCCTAAAATATTTTATTGAAACCTTATTGATCATTTTCCTATAGATGATGCCTGTATTTTATCCTAAAATATTTTGTTGAAATCTTACTGTTAATATTTATGTGCAGTCACCTCTAATTATTAAAGATTTACTCATCCGTCATGCCCCTTATGTGTAGTAGACCTTAGTACTTTTTATTTGTGCCAACTTCAGTAATGTATTAACAATCTACTAAGGACCTTCAATTTATTATAACATTTTTGTTTTCAGTTGAATGGTGCAAAAATACCTGGAGGTATCTGAGAAATGAATTTTTCAAGAAGCTTAATGCACAACAAAACAAAAGAAGTGGGGATGGTGGTGAAGATTGGGGATTTTCAAAGTGGCCTCACTTTAGGTCAATGCAATTTCTCTTGAAGCATCATAATCCCCAATGGTAAGATTTATGGTTTTGATTTATTGTTTATACACAGTAAGTATTTATAGGTATCTAAAAAGAGAAGTTTTTGTTATCTTTAAAAACATTCCTTTATATCTATGTCATGGAATGGTTTCCTTAAATTTATTATTGAACACAATAAATAATTCACCCTAAAAGCAGAGCTTTTCCATGTGGTGGAGAAGACATAACTAAAATAAAATAAAAAAGTTAAAAAAGATGGGTAATTCATTACTCCAGTCCAAACATGAAACCTAATCATAAATCCACCAAAAAATAAAGGGATAGTATTTGCTTGCGTTTTGTTAAGTCCATCATTTCAATATGCATATTGAGGATATTTTCAATGAATTTCATAACCCCAGATACTGTTCCCCTGCATAGCCACCTCACCCATACTAACTTAATCACTAATCAGTGCTCTTACTGAGAGGTTTCAAAATAGTTTATTGCCTTTTTTCATGGTTCCTGATATATGTCCTGAACTAAACAGGGCTCCTTTGTCTCTTTTCATTTGTTTGTATGTTGCTATAGCCATTTTCCTTTAAATTTTACTGCTTTGTGATGCACCTTGTCCCTGTAAGTTTTTATTTTTCTCCCTGGAATAATTGAAATACAACCTCCCCCCTCTTTCTTTGTTTGTGTTTTTTTTTTCATTTTCCATTTATGTATACTTCTTTCTTAATTAGTTTTAAACGTTTTTCTGTTGTTCTTCATGCTCTACTTGACACAAGAAGCAAATTTGAATCTATTAGAGCCTCTAATAGTCTTTTGGAAATATATATAATTATACTTTCATAAATAACCTTTAAGTTCACAATATTTCAGTAGCTTTTTATGAACAAGACTTGATATGCGTTAAACAGTCACCAAGCTCAGTGGCAGATTGGGGGGGGGGGGTGCCCCCAGCGTAGTCTAAAGTAGTGTAATTTACTTCATTAACTCAAGTTTACATTAATTAAACTTGCTCCTAATGCAACTTTATTGGATCAACCTGTTTTACCCCCCCCCCCCCCCTAAAATTTTTTTATCGGATCAACCTATTTTGCCCCACCCCCCTCCACACAAAAAAATCCTGGATTCGCCCCTGACCAAGCTTTAAAAGAAAGTTCAGAAGGAAATGGCGTCAAAATAGATTGTTCAATCGTTTCAAAAGATTTGCCAGTGACAATTTTTTAGTATAAAATATTTAATAAATGGTGGCCAAAGCTCTACATTTAAGATTATGGAAATTGGATTCAAGTAATGCTGATTGCAAGGCTATTAAGGAATAGTAATCCTTGACAAACTACCAACCATTTGCATCTTTCTTCTGTTCTGTTTACTTTCTGTGAAAAAAATTTGACTGTTTAATTATCTGGTTTTCAAAGATAGCTACAGATAGGGTTAAAAACTAAAAATATATGTGCTTTGTAGTGTAAATGGAAATATTTTCAACTTACTTTGTCTTCCAGGACATCAGGGAATCTGGCACATACTGAAGAGACAGTCATTATTCAGCTCTCTGGAGATGATGGACTCGCAGACCTACCCACTACCACTTCAAGTGATGAAAGCTCAACATCAAACCTCTACTCAGATATTCCTCAATCCTCCAAATATCAAACTCAAACTCCTCATGTGGAATCTTTCCCCATCCCCCAAACATCAAACTCCTCATGTGAAATCTTTCCCCATCCCCCAATCCTCCAAATATCAAACTCAAACTCCTCATGTGAAATCTTCCCCCATCCCCCAATCCTCCAAATATCAAATTCAAACTCCTCATGTGAAATCTTTCCACATCCCCCAAATCCTCCTTCATAATCTCAAATCCCAAGTGTGTCAAATCCTTCACCAACCCCAATTTATTCTCCTATTCCCACCACTTTTGTTCACCTAGAATCTACTCCAACCTCCTCACCTACTTCCACCTCCAACACTCCCAATAACGCTTTAACCTCCCAATAACCCAAGAACCTCCACTCCAACCTCTTCATCTACTTCCACCTCCAACTCTCACAATCAAAGAAAAAGACTCCCCACTGCAACAGAAGAATTACAACAGACAGCAGATGTACAACATACCATGTCTGTTGTCAAGCAGTTTCTTGAAACTAGGATCAATAAAAAGGACGAGTGGGAAGGGTCAAGAAACTATGGATTTTGTTGCACGCTTGCAAAAAACTTGGATGGCCTTCCCTTGAATAGCCAAATCCGCATTCAGAAAGCTATTCTGGAGGTTTTTGAACAAGAGCTTGATAAGCTTGAGTAATTGTGCTTTTTTTCTTTTTTTAAAATAAACTATTATGCTTATCAAAACTAAATTATAAGCGTTATATGTCGTAAGTTACTTCTACAAAAATTTTTGTTGATTGATTCGAATATGGCTTCCTCAATTGGATGTGGTTGGATTTGATCAAGTCTAGGTCCTAATAAATCATGTATGGTAGGTAACCTTATTGTTGGTTTTGGCACTTAAGATACATAGATAAGATAGATAACTTTTTTATTTGTTTTGATATTGTAGTATAATCAGTACACATGTTTGTAGAAAGTAAAGGGCAGTGATGCCAAAAACAAGTACATTTAGTAATTAAAATTAATTAAAGTAAACAAAAAAAATATAAAAAACAAAGGACAAGAAGAAAAAACTGAATTAAAATCAACTTGATGGAAGTGATGAAAAACTGGAAAGCCATGGCTAATTAGAGTAAAGCCAAGACAGATTGTCTCTGTGAGATGCAAAGCTAGCATACCTTTTTAAGAAACATACAACAATGGTTGATAGATAGTCTATCATCCATCCTAAGGAAGAACTAAGGTGTAGGGGATTGAAAAAAGGCAATTCAAATTGTCTATCAACTCTGTGATCCATTTGAAGGTAATTGGAGACCCCAAAAAATTAGACCCCAAATGAACAAATAATCATTAAAGCAAACCAAAAACTATGCAAGACAAAAATTAAATAACATTAATAGGAGAAACAATCCTGCCTAGTCCAGTATATGTGTCATGTTACCAAAATACAAATTAAAATAGTACTAAAAACTATGGAAGACAAGAATAAAGTAGACACTAAAGAAAAGGAGATTACTAGCACAGATAGAATGGCTATTGTTGAAAAAATATTTGGATAATTTTTCTTTCTTGCCGAATTTTTAAAATAAATATTGTAATTTTGATACCTTTCTGTGCGTGTTTTAGTACTGGAAAAAAAAGGGGCTTAAAAAAGAAACATCTTGAGGTTTGTACTTTATGGGGTTTAGGAAGTGTCTTGGGTTAAGCAAGTAAATAAAAACAAAAAAGGAAAAAAAATTGTCATGCTTAAGAAACATTACAAATTCAGTGGCAAATAGCTTCAATTTCAAAATGAAGCCAAAACAGGCTTTGAATCTGATTGGAGTGTTGGGGTTGAACAAAACATTATATTTCAATAACTTCTTAAATATATTTGAAAAATAAAAACAACAAAATTAGTTTTTAGGATAAATGCAAAATTGCCACAAGGAACCCATGAAAAAAAAAAAAAATTTAATAAATAAATGGGTTTTTTCTACAAAATAGTTTGAGTTCTAGAAAGATAATTTTCATCTAATATTTTTTTTCTATTCCTCAAGATTATCTAGCACTATTCTCTTTGAAGATTGCTAATCATTAAAAACCAAATTGTACTAATATGCTATTCAAGTATTTACCCCAATCCCAAAACAATACCATGTTAATAACTTTGATTTAACCTACATGTTTTATAGAAATAGCCTCAATTGCAAACTGGAAAGAGAAAAAAAAATTTGACTGACTGTATCTAATATATCCCATTTTGCACAGACTGATCCTGCCACGGAACAGATCCAGGACCAGTAAAATATTCCTTAAAGGTATTTCTTACTAGGATAGCATTTCTAGATGAGAAATTACTGGATAAATTTCTGGCTGACTCTAGGCTAGAGCTGTTGCGCCAAGAGCCTGGAATAATTTGCCCATTTACTTCTCGGTCAACAAGGGTGGTGAAGTTATGTCTTGACAAATCAGATCCTAAAAGAAAGTTATGCAAGATGCAAGTGGTTTTCAGTATAAGATCCATTGTTTCCAGCTTGCAATTGACACTACTTTTGAGGATTCTAAATTTCATGGACATTATCCCAAATGCATTTTCCACCACCCTTCTAGCCCGTGACAGACGGTAATTAAATATCTTTTGTTGTTGGGTGAGGCTGCCATACTTTGGATATGGCCGCATTAAGTTTTTTTGAAGAGGAAAAGCTTCATCCCCAACAAAAACAAATGGGAAAACATCCTCTGAGTTTGGCAACAAAGATGGGTCAGGGATGGGTAGGGTGGCATTGTGCAAAGCAGTACCAAAGCTTGACCTAGAAAAGACAGTACTGTCATTTTCCTTTCCTTTAGCGCCTACGTCAATATAAATAAACTTGTAGCGAGCATCTACAGCAGCCATCAAAACTATGCTGTAAAATTGATGGAAATTGAAAAAATCAGAACCAGAATTAGAAGGACACTGAATTTGACAGTGTTTCCCATCAATTGCCCCAATGCAATGTGGAAAGTCCCAAAGTTCAGAAAAATCTCTGGCTATTGCATAAGAATCTTCCTTGGAAGGTGGTTTCATATAAATAGGTTGTAGGTTTTTCCAAATTGCTTCACATGTTTCTTTTATGATGCCTGAAATTGTGGATTGTCCCATTCTGTAACACAATGATAATGTTGCCATAGAATTCCCACTTGCAAGATACCTGAAAATAAAATATTTATATAATATGTATATATAAAAGGGAACTTCCACAAAGATGGGATAGTTGTCATATTTTCTAAATAAAAATTGATCTGTATAAATTCAGTTGTAAAAGATAATACAAAAAAAAAAAAAAAACTGGGGCCACAAGATTGAAATAAACAAAAATTCAAGTTTGAATTTGTTCTCCATCTAAGAAAACAAGTGAAAGGAGCTACACTCAATAGTTCAAATCCATTTATATCACACTTATATGCTTTCTAAAATTGGGCATAAAATCAAAACCTTACACTGACTTAATTTCTGCAAAGTACAAATGGTAGAAAACTTTCAATTTACCTTAATGACCAAGCCTCTGAGAAAAATTCTATTGACTGTTATATATAAAATATTTTAACAGTCAAGAAAATCCAAATAAGGTATTTTACCTTATATCATAAAGAAATTTATCAAGGCCATTTTTTCCTCATTTAAATGTGGCAGTGTCAATCACATAGCTTAATCAAGTGTTTGTAGTAATAAATAGGTAAAAAAACTGAGTGTATATTTCTCAACAGATAAATACATTGCCTGAAGCTTGTTATGGTGAGGCAAAAAAAAAAAATCTGGGATTGTCAGACAAAATATCTAAGGTAATCAAACCATTATCCTGGCAGTTTTTTTCAATCTCAAGGTAATTCCTCTATATAAAAAAAAAAAAAAAACAATATAACAATATTAACATCACTTTCAGATTCTTAGCCTTTATGCCAAATATATCTATGAAGCCTGCATGTTTTTCCAAACAAAATTGGATTAATTGTTTCACAGTGCAAAACATGAATAAAATGATTAACAGTAATGGGAACAACCAAATAGGGGAAACATGCTTCCAACTCAGGCATATATGAATAAACCATAAATTCAGTCTGGAGGAACAAGACTGAGTTTAAGCCATTTTTGTCATACCGTTTACTGAAACTCCATTGTCTATCTATTTTTGGGTGATTATCTAAATAAAATTATTGCTTATTATTTTGTCTTTGTTTGTATCACCAGATGCTAGGCATAATTCTCATGACGAATGGGGCTCCCAGTGGGGAATCAATAGTAAAGACAAAAAAGATCATATCAAGCCTCTATTCTTTGATTTATAAATAACATCATGAGGTAAAAGTAAATAAACGTCATCCAACTCCACCTACCACAAATCAGATGGATGAGTGAATCACATTCAATCTTGATACTCTTTACCTCACAACATTGAACAGGTAGTTCAAAACAAATTCCACCTCTAACAATCCTCCCTCCCCCATAATACAAATACCATAAAAAGCATATATGCATTTGGAATACACAGTGAATTGTTGAGGCTGTTCTTTGGTGTGTATAGACAATGAAGAAACAATTGAATATGAATATGAGCAAAGAATAGGAGGTTTAAACTTCAGGTATGTTTTTTTTCCAGAGAGAAATTTATCAGCAAATTATATTGGTACTGAGTCAGTATGATAGCAATATATGTTATCAGACCCCAAGAATCTATACTGGTTGGGTCCTAATCTATACTAAAAGCAAAAGTACAGAATAATTCTCAGCTAAGTGTCACAGCTAAATGGGCCTTAACTGGATTTGCAGGTCTCATTATTGTGTCCTCTTTCACAATATCAGCTTGGACCAGAGTTGCAATAGCATTAACATGCTCTTTATCCATCTGATAGGTTTTAAAAAACAGCTCAGGGTCCATCTCCTTCATTTCTTTTGTGAGGGCACCATAAAACCCATGGATATCTCTCAACTGAAAAACAATCAATAAAAACCAAAATTGTAAATATGACTAATCAAGCATCTAAAAAGACTACATCAACCATGAGAGAAGCCTTATTTTATTTATAAAATAGTCAGAAAATTGAACTAAACTTTATAACTTTTTTAAGCATGTATTTTAAATGTTTCAACTCATATCCTTGTTATGGACAATTTCAATGCCCTCCCCCCTGTTTTTATATTGCCATATTTATTTGAACTCTTGGAGAACCCCAAAGGTTGTATATTAAGCACATGAAACTTACAGGAGTGAATATACAATATAAATTAAAGCAAGCAATTTCTTATAAGCCCTAGAAATAAAAGAGAAGTAGAGATAGTAGCTTCATACTATCTTCCTAGGATATCATTGAGGCTCTGGATCCATTCCTTAAAATCATATTTGCCTAAATCAACCACATTCTAAGATAGCCAAAAGCCCTTTATCTAGAATTTTACCATTGAAACTTTCAGAAAAGAGTTACATCACAAACATGGCTTAAGAAAAGTGTTTAGAGCCTAATCCCTTTGCTAATTCAGTAAAATTCTGCTTAGGTACTTTTGGCAATCTTGGAAAGGGGTTAGGTTAGGAAAATGAAACTTTCAAGGATGGGTTTAAAGGCTAAGATATGTCATGGGAAGGTGTTTTGAAGTACTTATATCCACTCCTTCTCTCTCAAGAGGGTTCTGAAATTTGTCTACATGACAGGTCTATATTTATTGAAATTTTGACCAAACAATATTTTAACTGAATTTTCAGTTATCAGTTTCTTTTTCTCTGGCCTTAGTTCTGAAAATGCAATTCTTGTTATTTGAGCAGAAATTTAAGCCACATCAATGTTTTTTTTTTCAAAATTTAGGAAATGTATTTGCATATCTTTAAAACCTTATAAATTGGGATTGAGAAAAGTTGTGAAGCTGAAAACAATTTTGTTGTACTTCCTTTAAGCAGAATATCTATTGTGCAAGGTTCCACTTTTAAAACACAATTTTTTAAAGCTCATGACCCTCTAGAGGAAGAAGGAGTGGAGGTAGGTATATCAAAATACCTCCCAAGGATATACTTTAGCCTGTAGACCCATCCCTGAAAGTTTCATTTTCTGAACCTAACCCCTTTACAAGATGGTCAAAAGTAGAACTTTATTGCTAATTCTTCATTTACAAGGTTTTTAAAAATTGGAAAAATGTAAGCAATGTTAAATTTAGAAAAAAGTTGTAAGCTTAATGCTGCTTACTTGCCTATTTGAATTAGGGCTAACTCCTTAAAATTGTTTTCAAAACCTAGTTACAAAACGTTTAACTAAAAAAAAGAATTAAGGAAAGAGATTAAGCTGATTTTTCCAGGGATGAGAAGGTTAGATTAGGCTATGTCAATAGTCTAGAGCTGTCTTCTTTACCTAGTCTATACAATCTTCTAAAAGGGAATATGTGGAAAGAGCTTGTAAATACTTTCCCAGGACATGTTTTAGGCTTTCAATTCATTACTGTAGGTTCTTTTTTGTTACTCTAGCCTAGCCACTGGGCTACTTTCTGAAATAGGCAGGCTAGTAAAAAGCTCATCATCTAGAATTTTACCTAGCAGCGCAAATAGACTAGTTCACAACTAGTAAAGCAAACAATCAGTACAGAATTTGAATTAATGATATTAGGAAAAACTGGAACTTCCTAGGCCAAAAAAAAAAAGTTGAGTAGACCTAGTCATCTGTGTAAATTATTAAGCACTCACAGCATGTACTGGACGAACCCACCATCTTCTTCTTTTTCTGGCTCTTCTGCTGCAGATACTAGTAGAAACAGTTGCACCTAATAGAGCAGCTACTACAGCATACACCTAAATCTTCAAGGTCAGAATTCAAAGACATTTTGTAATATTTCAAATTTCTTGCTGTAAGACTTTAAAAATCTGTCAAAATGACGTCTGAACGGAATTCCTTTCAACCTATGAGGATTTCCTTTCAGCCTTATAGGAAAATCCTATGTGTCTGATTGAACTTTAATTTGATAGATATCGATTTCTGTGCTCTGTGTGCAGGTATAGTCGGCTAGGCTCTTGGCTGATAGTGAGATTTTGTGGTGTTTGAAGCACTTTAACAGTTTACAATGCAAAGTATGCTGTGCAGACGTCACCATATTACATTCAAATAGGCAGTGGTCAATTGGCAATTAGCAATCCGTACGGAAATTCCGTCTGTTTTTGTGCTAGAAAAAATCTCTAGCTTTCCGCAACGTTTTTGTCAAATCAGGACGGAATCTTGGCAAGATTTTTAAATGAATAAAACTTTGGTTCAAGCCTACCCCAGCTTCTATGATCCTGCGTACCCAGGCTATAAGAAAACTAAGAAAAACGGTGTCATTTGACTCTCTATTGCTCAACAGCTTTCAGAAGAAGGTAAGAACATAGGTCATGCTGTTGCAATAATTTGAAATATTTGCCTTAAGACAAAGCGTCATTTTAGCCATAGTTCGAACAGAAACGGACGGATTTCCGCATGGATTTCCGCAATGTGTAAACGAACCATTAGCCCTTTTCCTTTTGCTTCACTCTATGGGCTACAGAGCTACTGGATTGGTTGTCTGTTATTTATTAGATATTCTCAGATATCTTTCAGTAAATCTTTCGACTCAAGAAGTTCAAATATAAGATGATAGATATCGATTTCTGTGCTCTGTGTGCAGGTAAAGTCGGCTAGGCTCTTGGCTGATAGTGAGATTTTGTGGTGTTTGAAGCACTTTAACAGTTTACAATGCAAAGTATGCTGTGCAGACGTCACCAGATTACATTCAAATAGGCAGTGATCAATTGTTTCATTATTCATAATACAATACCTGCAAAGAGGGGACAGGGGAACTGAAGGACTTGAATTAGGAAACTGATACGAGAATGCAAGAAAGTTTAGTCCACTGGTTCCAGAACGAATTCTATGATAAATTTTAGAAAAATACTTATTGGGAAAGGGGGAAAGAGTAGGATTTTTCTTATTAAACATAATATCTGATAGTCTCCATCGGTAAATATCTCTAATGGGGATTGGTCTCCCACTTGGCTGGTCAATATTTATAGCATTTTTCGCTATTTCATCAACCTGATGATTACCACTTATACCAGAGTGGCTAGGAATATACCGAAGATAAGTTCTTATGCCACTTGAAGCAAGATTATCTATAATACTAAGACAATGATAAGTGTCAATATCCAGCTTATACTGAGGAGCTGAAGACAGCAACTCAAGGCTTGATAAAGAGTCAGAATAAGCTATAATATTATTTGAATTAGCAATCAAGGGTTTATTTTCCATAAGGTGTTCTAATGCCATGATTATGGCATTTAACTCTACAGACATTATAGATACATTATTATACAATCTCTCACCCATTGCAATTTTCGGGTGAGAAAGGAAGGCACCACTTGCTACCTTCTCATTCATTTTGGACCCATCAACAAAGATTTGGAAATGGTTTTTATAAGTAATTGTATTAAGTTCAGCAAAATTTTTCTGGACAAATGCGATAGGGGTTAAATCTTTAGTCCACTTTGAGAAATCAGTATTTATTATGGGGATTGACCAATTCCATGGAGGGGATTGGGGGAAAGTAGGTGCAATAGACTTTGCGGGTACAGGAAACTTCTTCTGAATATTGGCATACTCATTTGCAATTTCTTTATACATGGCTGGATTTCTTAACCAATTATGTTAACCAATTATATCTTTTATAAGAGATACTAGCTTGGGGGGGTAGTCCAAGGTTTACAAGTTTGATTAAAAGAATTTGGTGGTTCACATTGTCATATGCCCCTTCAAAATCTAGGAAAGCTGCAACTAGGACATTATTTTTTGAGAATGATTCATTTATTGCATTTGTTAGCAAAATGAAAGCATCTGTTGAGGAATGGTGTTTCCTGAATTCAGTTTGAGTGTGAGGGATCATATTATTTTTTTTTCAACAAACCAGAGGAGTCGGTAATAGACCATTTTCTCCATTATTTTCCCCATCACAGGTGTAATCATTATGGGCCTATAAGACTCAGGGTTATTTTTGGGTTTATTTTTCTTTAGGATTGGTAGGAGGGACGAACATTTCCAGATACTGGGGAACATAGATGAAGTCCAAGCATGATTATAACAATTTAGAAGTTCCTGTTTGTATGAAGGGGTGAGATTCTTTATCCATGTAGGGTTTATATTCTCGTAGCTGCCACTAGTCTTGGTCCTAACATGATGTATTGCATTATTCATTTCCTGGATTGAAAATGGACTGGTTATATACTCGGATCCTGGGCGAGGTTGGTAACTTGGGTTCATAGGAATTGGGGGCATTTTGCTACAATTATTTGATGTTAGCTTATTAACAAAAAGAGTGGCAAATAGCTTAGCTTTTTCATTATCATTGTCATAATGGGTATTATTATGTATAAGCTCATACAGCAGTGGGTTGGGGGAAGTCTTTTTCCTACAGATGTGGGTTATGACTTTATATATAATTGGCTCATGTGTTTCTCTGGAGAGATTATTTGCAAATTTATTCCAGTAGTTATATTTAGCATTTATTATGGTCCTTTTTAGATTAGATTCTGCTTGTAATTTTTTTTAAATATGTAGGTGATGGTTTTTTTAAGAATGTTCTCCTAGCTACCTTTTTTTTCCATTTATTTTGGCACTCATTTGTCCACTATGCTTTGGGAATATGTTTAGGGAAGGTTTTCCTGGGTGTTGTCCTGGGGATAGCATGATTATCTGTATTTATTAGTAAAAATGCCAAAACTTCAGCATGTGTGTCAGCTGTTGCGTTTCAAATGCATGAATTTTGGGTGAAACTTGTAATTTCATCATTTAGCTTATTTTGGAACATAGGCAAATTTGCTTTAGTGTTGATATATTTGGAGGTATGTGATAGGGTTTCAGCAGGTTCGCTTATGGAGCAAACTATGGCAAAGTGGTCAGTACATAGACTATCAATTTTATTTATATGAATTTCATTCAAAATATTTAAAGACACAATTTGTAGGTCAATTGTAGGGAAACTGCCACTTTTGGGGTTGAAATATGTATTCAGGTTTGGAGGGGTAGCAACAGCAAATTCATTATTAAGTGAAATCATACGCTCAATGAACTTACCAGCTTTATTTGCTGGTTTATTCCCCCACAAAAGGCTGTGGGAACCAAAGTCTCCAAAAATAATGATATTTTTCAACATATTAGAATTATTTATATACCTGAAGAAATCCATGGCATCTGTAGTTTGACCATTAGGGTTATAAAATCTTAATATGTAAGTTTTTGTATTATTCAGCTAAACACTGATACCAATTGCATCAACATCATTTACAAAATCTGGAAAGTTGATGCCACAGAATTTTATATTATTTTTAACTGTTAAAGCTACTCCACTTCCTTTTCTCTCTGATAATCTATCCTTTCTCAGGATAGTGTATCCCAGAGACTTATTTTGTTGATTTTGGGTTAAATGAGTTTCCTGGAGGCAAGCAATATTGATGGAATTATTATTCATAAAAGATATTAATTCATTTAACTTATTTTCTTTAAGTGATCTTACGTTCCACTGGAGTATTGATATGTGTTGTGTTGTTGATTTATTTTTCATATGACTGTGTATCAATGTTCAGCTTTGTTAATAGTAAAGCAAGATCTTTTTTTGCTTGATTGAGCATAGGGTAAAGGTGCCGATGATTCGACAGTCTTTGTAAAAAACCAGTTTTTCTACTCTAGAAGTCTTAATTTAAAGACTTTCGGTTTGAAAAGGGTTTCAGTATGTAGGAAAAACATCTAGGAATCTAACTGTTTGATGAGAAGTTTGAAGTTTTGTCTGGAATGGGTACAAAACTCCAATTTTCCGAAATTATAGCATTTTCACCTACAAATTCGACACAACAAAAAAGTTACCTGTTTTCGACACAAGTTGGAACCCAATTCAACACCCGTATTGGGTGTCGAACTGATGATTCGATAGTTTTTGTAAAAAAAACAGTTTTTCTTATCTAGAAGTCTTAATTTAAAGACTTTCGGTTTGAAAAGGGTTTCAGTATGTAGGAAAAACATCTAGGAATCTAACTGTTTGATGAGAAGTTTGAAGTTTTGTCTGGAAAGGGTACAAAACTCCAGTTTTCCGAAATTAGAGCATTTCCACCTACAAATTCGACACAACAAAAAAGTTACCTGTTTTCGACTTAAGTTGGAACCCAATTCGACACCCGTCTAAATACTTGGGGAATACTTGTGGGCGGAACCTGGTGTATTTGACACGTATAATATAACTTCATTTAATGTATAAAAGTATAAAAGACTATGCAAAAAGTAGAAGTAATAAAACTAACAAAATTGTTTCAAGTATGTAGTATTTGGTATAACAAAATCGGTACAAAAAATTTTAATACACATTATTAAATACAAATAGTATTTAGTATAACAAATTTAGTATAACAAAATTGTTTCACTAGGATTTCGGAAGGGATAGGGTCTAGGAAAACGGGAGTGGATTTCAAGAAATTTAAGAAGTTTATTTGATTTAGTGGATTTTATTTTCATATGCAGATTCTTAGTTTTGTCCAAAACATTGGCCTACGCGTCATTTCGTATAAGATTTTGTATTCGATATAATTTGTATTTTTTATTCGGATGAAGGATAAATAAGGGTATAATCTAATAAAATCTGGGGGGGGGGGCAAAATCAGGTCTGGGAGAGGGGGCAAAATGAGGTCAGGGGGGGGGGGTGCAACTGCCCCCCTCCCCTGCCCCATAGCAATTTACGCCCCTGCATGGTATGAGGCCAAGTGGCAGTTCCTCAGATGATGGAAAAATCCAGTGTCTGTAAGTAAAACTTCAAAGTTTAAAAAAAAATCTTGTGTTTAAATGTTCTTTCATCTGAAATATTATTAGAAATAATAATCATCAAAATCTCTCGTTGCGCAGAAAGCACCCGTAAATTCGACAGCTATGGTGCCTATGGTTTCGTCAGTGGATCCTGGAATTTCGACACCTATTATTTCCCATCTGTTTTACATGTTCAGTGAAGTTTCGACAAATTCACCTATATTTCGACAGGGCCTGTTGCTGTCCGTCCAAAATTTTGACAAGGTTACTACGAGATATTCGCCAAAGAAATAAATCCCTTGATAGAAGCCGATATTTAGGCATGAATGCGGCTGAAGGAACATTTTTAGTCCGCCTGGTATTCCACTACATCTGACAAGAATTTTTGACACTTGGAACCTAGTTTCGACAATGCAATTTCCGTCGTCATTTTCATTTAATTTTATCAAGAAAA
The DNA here is from genome assembly GCA_027921565.1 of Artemia sinica. Lineage (NCBI taxonomy): Eukaryota > Metazoa > Arthropoda > Branchiopoda > Anostraca > Artemiidae > Artemia > Artemia sinica. Next base: position 15,531,621 of record CM051262.1, read on the forward strand.
AGCTAATGTGGCTACATTTCAGAGAAGATCAGATGTATCTCGACACATTGGTGCTTATCCCAACTTTTTCTTGCAATAAATAACCAAGTAATGACAGTTTGAACATTACATACCTGAAAAATTGTCGGGAGCTCCTTTCGTGTCGAAAACAGGAAACTTACCGAATTGAATGTTCGTTTCTTATCTGGGTGTACCGGATATAGTGTCCACGTTTCGCACCGTCGAAATATAACAACGGCTCCAAGAGATGGCACTCTAAGTCACGGCTAAGCAGAGCTAACCCGTTTTGAAGGAAAATTTCGACAGTGGTTCCGAAATTGCACTGTCGAATCATCGGTACCTTTACCCTATGATTAGGGATGTAGATTTTTGCCAATTCAGCAATGATTTTTGTTTTCTGTTGTTGTTGTATATTCATGGCCTGAACTGCATTGCAGTTTAGAATGAATAAGCATATATTTGGGGTTTTCATGTTTGGTTGTGCCTCCAGTTTGTCAGTTAAGGGATTAATTCCTGGTACTGTTTCTGGTTTGTTTCTTGTTGGGAGGGGGTGCCAGGCCGACCTCATCTCACTAGGCAAGGAGGCTTGTTGGCTTGGTAATTCTTTCTGATAGAGATGTGAGCTAGGGGGCTTAAAGGATGGTGTTTTGTAAGGAGTACTTGATGCATTGGGAGTGTTTGACTTGGGAGTTCTATTTGATTTCAATATGGGTTTTATTTGGTGTGATTGGGCAGCATTTGCTTCCATAGCTGCAAAAGGGTATGGAATGGCCTTCTCTGTTGCTATTTGGAGTGTTAGCGCTCTTTTCTTATATGCAGGGCATTGTGATTTATTGGTGGATTCATGTGGGCCTTTACAATTGATACATGTAGGCTGAGTGTTGTTGAAAGTTGTCAACTCTTTAGGATGGGACCCTTTATAATACTACAGGCTAGGAGAATTTCATTGCATTTATTTGTTGTATGTCCCAGTTTCAGACACTTCTGACACTGGATAGGCTTTGGCTTGTATTCCTTGTGCGGTTTGATTTGCCCAAATAGGAATAATTTTTCTGGGATATTAACTTTTTCCTTCAGTGTAAATAAGAAAGATCTACCTGTTTTTAATCCATTAGAGTTGGGTTTACCCAGTTAAGTGACATCTTCTACAGGGATTGCGTTAGCAGCCCTATCTGAGAGCCCTTCTTTTAACTCCTGAATTGGTATTCCTAGGGGAACATTATATAAATACTATTTTTGTTGGGGATTGTTTTGGGTTCCATTTAGATGAATTAATTTGGGTATTCAGAAGAGATTTTAGATTAAGTATTATATCTGCTGATTTCTGATCTTGGACAGCTATTAGCAAAGATCCATCACGGTGAATGTTAAGAGAAAACATTGATTTTAACATTTTGGAAATTGTAACCCTTATTGTAGTAATCTTTGTTATTTCAAAGGGGGTATTAGGAGTAATTTTGAGGGAAATGCCTAAGTTTCGGGAAGCAGAAACTTGGACAGGGGGAGGGGAAATACTTTTGATTTGGGACGTTTTTTCCTTTTTTTGGAGGTCCTAGAAAGGACCTCTTGAAATCCATTATCATCTATGGTGAAATTAGCTCCAACACTGATCATTGTCCTATTCTCAGAATTTGAGCTTTCATACGAGCTTTGTGATAGAGAGCTTGACCAGCCAAGATGGGGCAAAAATGGATCAATTTCATTAGTATTTAGGGTGGGATCCGGAGGGACTTTTTTTTAGGGGGAGTTCTTTGCATTGCCTATTGGAATAAGCTTTAAGCTAAACAGGAAAAGATAGTAATATGATACAAGACCGTCTGCACTCTACTGCGGAGAAAACTTCACCATCCACAAAAGAAAACACCACAGTTTGGCCCTGAGGAGGATTTTGAGCACGATTGGTTCGGTACAACTAGTGATAAATCGAGACAATAATTCACAAGAAATTTATTTTTAAATTTCTTAAAATGTTGCTGTTGTCAGTTGTCAGTGTCAGTGCTGTTTCTTCTAATTTACCTAGTGAATCTATAATCCCTTTCTTCGTTAAATAACGATTTCAAAAATTAGCATAACTTAATTTTGTAAAACGCAGATAGTGTAGTGCGGGCATAACAAAAGAAGTCTACTATTTACAAAGATTCATTATATCAAGTAAAAGGCTGGGCACAAATAGCTGATTTCGGGAACTGACCTCCAAATCAGCGCCGATTTTAAAAGAAATAGGCGTCGATTTGAGCTTGAAAAATTTTCTAGCTTTCGGCATTGAAGGGCTGGGCACACGTAGCTGATTTCAGGAACTGATTTCCAAATCAGCGCCGATTTTAAAGGAAATTGGCGTCGATTTGGGGTTGAAAAATTTTCAACAGATTTACAAAATCAGCGCTGATTTTCATCATGATCATCACCAAAAAATAGCAATACAAATAAATAGTCATCCAGAGGTATCTGTGGGGAAAGGCCCGACTACTGAGCTTGAGAATTAAACTGAAAACTAAGCTAAGATTAATCAAGTAACTATTAATAGACTCCAGTTGACTATTTGTGTCCATGAATTTGTGTCAATATTAATTTTACCAGTGATATGATTTGAATTTGAAGATTGACTCAAATATTTCAGTTTATACAAGTTTTTCTTTTGATATAAAATTTTATTTTAATACATGAGTTGTATCATTTTTAAAGAGTAGGTTGTCAGGTGATAATTCAAACTTAAAGTAAATGCTCTCTCGAATATATTGCGCATTTAAATGTTTTTTTTATCTGTATACAATCTTTGACACGCATTCAAAGAGTCCGCTCAAGGAAAGTGCTTCCAAACATACATCAAGCTAAAACGGTTCCTAACCTGTATGTACTCTGTGATGCCTATTCAAACTGTTCAAACGGGAAAAGTTCTTCTTACAAACATTACATTTAAACAGTTTCTCACCTGTGTGCATTTCTTTATACATATTCAAATGGTCCAGTCAAGAGAAGCTTGGCTTACATACATTACACCAAAACGTTTTCTCATTCATATGTACTTTTCGATACGTTTCAAGGAGCTGGAAGCAGAAAAGTATTTCTTGCATTGATAAAATTTAAATGGTTTTTCACCAGTATGTAGACTTTGATGCTTAACCAAAGAGCTTTTATCAGTAGGACATTTCTTACATACTTCACATTTGAATGGTGTCTAACGTCTAAGCACCTTTTGATACGTATTAAAGTTACCGAATAAGCTCTTCTTACATACATTACATCTAGACGGTGTTTGCCAGTATCTATTCTTTGATGCTTAATCAACCTGCTTGAATCCTATCACATTTTAACAGTTTCTCACTGGTAATGCGTATTTAAGGAGCTTGATGCAGAATGTATTTCTTGCATACATTACACTTAGACTTTTTCACCATTATGCATTTCTTTATGCCTGTTCAAATAGTCCGAGTGAGAAAATGAGAATAGTCCGAGTCAATCAAAGTGGAAGATTCAGAAAAGCATTTCTTACATATATCACATTTATATGGTTTCTCACCAATATGCACTTTTTCATGCCTATTCAAATGGTACAACCAAGAAAAGCTTTTCATACATACAGTACACTTAAACTGTTTCTAACCGGTATGTATTCTTTCATGTGTATTCAAGTGATCAAATCGAAAAAAGTTTTTCATACATACAATACACTTATATGGTTTTCACTGGTATGTACTCTTTGATGCGTATTTAAGGAGGTTGATTCAGAAAAGCATTTCATGCACTCATTAACAGTTCGTGGTAACAAACTGTAAGTAAGGAGCAACCCGGCTCAATAGTAACCAAAACTCTAAAAAATGGAAATTGGATACCAATAGATACATCAAAAGAATCACATTTTTATGCTGATTTCAAATATATAAGTTTCATTAAGTTTAGTTTTACCCATCAAAAGTTAAGCGCCAGAGAAAATTGGCCTTATTTTCGAAAAAGAGGGAAACAACCCCTAAAAGTCATAGAACTTCAATGAAAATCATACCATCAGATTCAGTGCATCAGAGAACCCTACTATAGACGTTTCAAGCTCCTATGTGCAAAAATGTAGAATTTTGTATTTTTTGCCAGAAGAAAGATTACGGATGCGTGTTTATTATTATTATTTTTTTTTGATTTCCCCAGGGTGATCGTATCGATCCAGTAGTCCTAGAATATCACGAGAGGGCTCATTCGGACGGAAATTAAAAGTTCTAGTGCCCTTTTTAAGTGACCAACAAAATTGGAGGGCAACTTCGCCCCCTCCCACACTCATTTTTTCTCGAAGTTACCCAATCAAAATTTTGAGGTAGCTATTTTGTTCAGCATAGTCGAAAATCTAATTAATACGTCTTTGAGGATGACTTAATCCCCAACAGTTCCCTGGGGAAGGGCTGCAAGTTATAAACTTTGCCCATTGCTTACATATAGTATTGGTTATTGGGAAGTATACAGGCGTTTTCAGGAGGAATTATTCACGGGGGGGGGGGGGGGGTTCGTAGTAGGGGTTACGGGGGAGAATCTTTCCATGGAGGATGTTTCCTTGGGGGAAGGGACATTTCTATGAAGGGGGCGCAAGATTTCCCAGCATTATTTAAAAAAACGAGTAGAAATTAAATAAAAGAAACAAGTTTTTTTCAACTGAAAGTAAGGAGCAACATTAAAACTTAAAACGAACAAAAATGATTACGTATATGAGGGGGTTCGCCCCCTAGTCAACATCGCTCTTTGCGCTAAAGTATTTTAGTACTTTCAAAAGAGCTTTCTATTCTGATTAACCGGCCTTTGTGGTTCAGGGGTTTGTGATTCGAACAAAATTCGAACTTTAGCGTAAGGTATTGACTAGAGTCGAACTCCCTAATATATATAATAATAATATACGAACATGGAAACTCGTTACGTAAGTTAATTCGTAAGTTACGTCAGAACAAAATTTCGAGAAAGCCATTTAGCCAAAAAAGGAAAACTAATATGCGAATTTCGTTTTAATTATTCATGTATGGTGAGCCAAAATTAAAGCTACATTAATTCAAAAACGTTCAGAAATTAAGTAAAATAAAAAAAAGTTTTTTTTTAACTGAAAGTAAGTAGCGGCATTAAAACTTAAAACGAACAGAAATTATTTCGTATATGAAAGGGGCTGTCCACTCCTCAACGCTTCGCTCTTTACGCTAAAGTTTGACTCTGTCTCACAACTTAGTTTTTTAAAACAATAAAAACTTTGGCATAAACAGCGAGTCGTTGAGGAGGGGACAGCCCCTTTCATATACGGAATAACTTCTGTTCGTTTTAAGTTTTAATGTCACTACCTACTTTCAGTTAAAAAATTTGTTTTTTTTTATTTAGACACATGTAAACGGTTTCTGACATGTATGCACTTTTTGGTGCCTATTCAAATGGTCCAATCGAGAAAAGCTTGTCTTACATACACTTAAACGGTTTCTCACCAACATGTAACCTTTGGTGCGTATTTAAGTGGCTTGATGCAGAAAAAGTTTTAGTTATGGAGGTTTCTGGTTGAATTTCACCATCATAATTGTACATAGTGGCATCCATTATCTCTAAAATAAGAGAAAAACCAAATCGAAGGTAGTAAAATAGTTATATAGTGTTTTATAAGTATTACATGATTCGAATCTATATTTTCAGGCCCCTTTTCCAAGTTATAACTTATCAGACATAATGCCGATTATATTGGGTTGAAAATTAAATTAAAAGAAAGGGAACATATTTCAAATTAGAAACAGTTCAAAGAATAAGAATATTAAAAAAATCATTCTAGAGCAGGGTTGCTACATACGTTACGCTCTTGGAATTTATTTTTACAGTTCAAAGAGAAGTTTTTACAGAGAAATTTACTATTGACTTTTTGGTCCTCAAAATTTATGTTACAAAAAAATTCGACAAGTTACTGACTGAAAAAAACAAAACAAAACACAAGATACAATTAAAAGTTATTTTCTCAGTTAAGAGACTTTTCTCAGTTGCGTCAATCCTTAGATGAGAGTGAAGTTCATTTCCCCACCAGAGGGAAACTCTACGACATTATATTTATTGCTTCATTAAATTAAGAATATATCATTTTAGACTTTTTTTTAAAATGGATTTTCTGTTTTTCCTTTTCAACTGCCCCAAATTCTTGTAAGTAGCCCAAGCCTATTATGAAAACTATGGAGACTACGTTATTATATCTAATTTGGCATTAAGAACAAAAGAAGGTTCTTAGTGCTAAAGAACGAGCCTTTTGATGATATACTCATCATTTTTCTTAGACCGCTGATCAGAGCAGAATGATGAAAGACGTCTGCAAAAGAACGCTATAAGATACAAGATCTTTCAGTGCTAAGATTTCACTTTTGAGCGTTTTTCGGCAAAAGATGTAAGATCTTAGTACAAAGACGAGTAAAAGAACGGCCCCAGTGTCGGGGGATATTTTAATTAATGGATGTATCGATATTTTTACTTTCGATATTCGATATATCGAAATCGATATTTCGGATAATTTTTTTGCTATCTCATGGATTTGTCGAAGTTCAGTAAGGCAAATGGTAAATAAAGTGTATTTTATATAGCTTTTTTTCAAAATTCAAATAATATAAAATCAAACAATAAAAATAAACTTCGATTACATAAATGAATATAATAAACTAGAAATTGCGTCATTAGCACCTTACTGAAAACTATATTAGTCTTGAACAGTCTTGGAAAGTATAACTTGAACAGTGCGTTAGGAGCAAGTTTAATTAACGCAATCTTGCGTTAATTAAGTAAATTACATTACATTAGACTACGTTAGGGAGAGGTGCCCCCTTGCCCCTCCCCTGGATCCGTCACTGCCTTTCACTCTTTGTTTCTTTCCTTGTTTATGGAGGAGAGCATATGCCTAATAGGTGTGTGTTAATACCAAAGCATTCTAACTCTCATTGGGCCTTCAGGTATAAACATAATTAGTTCAAAGGGAGGGGTGGGGAAAAAGGGCGTGGGGGGATATTTGCCCTTCGATCGATTTTGACTCGTAAGAGCTGGACTAGAACTTCCAATTTCCAATCAAATGAGCTCTCTCTGAAGTTTATACGAGAATCCCTTCCTGCCCCCGGGCCCTGGGGGATTTCGTCGACGCCAGAGTTTTGTTACTTAACCATTCAACTATTATTAACAAAATTTTTATCTGATGCATTTAGGGCGTGAAGGAGGGGGGCTAGTTGCCCTGCAATCTCTTTTGACTCTTAAAAAGTGAACAAGAACTTTCAATTTCCAATCAAATGAGCCCTACCTAAAGTTTATACGAGTATCCCTTCCATAAAAAATAATATGAAGGATTCGGAGAATCCTTATATTACATACCTTGCCCTGAGGGCTGTGGGAGAGTTGTCATCCTCAAAGATCTAATTTCCAGACCTTAAAACTACGTTTAATAAAATGGCTGTCTTAAAATTTTGATTGGATGTGTTTGGAGAAAAGGTGGGCGTGAGAGGGGGGTTAGTTGCCCTCAAATCAGTTTCGACTATTAAAAAGGGCAGTAGCCCTTTGAATTTCCAATCGAATGAGCCTTTAGCGAATGATGGGCGTGGGGGGGGGGCTAGTGGCCCTCAAATCACTTTCGAATATTAAAAAGGGCACTAGCATTTTGAATTTCAAATTGAATGAGCCTTTTTTGAAGTTTCTACGACAACGCCTTCTACAAAAACCTTATATGCCCCCGAGGCATAAATTAAAACCCTTGCCCTGAGTGTTATGGGGGATTGTCCTCCTCAAAAATATATTTTCTGTCTGGAAATCAACTACGCTGAATAAAATGGCTATCTCAAAATGTTGATTGGATACGTTTGGGGGAATGATGGGCGTGGGGGGGCTAGTTGCCCTCCAATCACATTCGACTATTAAAAAGGGCACTATCCCTTTGAATTTCCAATTGAATGAGCCTTTGGAGTTTCCTTTGGAGGAGCCTTTTTGGAGTTTCCAATCGAATGAGCCTTTCTTGAAGTTTCTGCGACAACACCTTCTATAAAAACCTTATATGCCACCAGGGCATAACTTAAAACCCTTGCCCTAAGGGTTGTGGGGGATTGTCCTCCTCAAAAACATATTTCCTATCTGGAAATCAACTACGCTGAACAAAATGGCTATCTCAAAATTTTGATTGGATGTGTTTGGGGGATTGATGGGCGTGGGGGGGGGCTAGTTGCCCTCCAATCACTGTCGACTATTAAAAAGGGCACTATCCCTTTGAATTTCCAATCGAATTAGCCTTTTTTGAAGTTTCTACGACAACGCCTTCTATAAAAACCTTATATGCCCCAGGGTATAACTTAAAACCCTTGCCCTGAGGGTTGTGGGGTATTGTCCTCCTCAAAAACATGTTTTCTATCTAAAAATCAACTACGCTGAACAAAATGGCTATCTCAAAATTTTGATTGGATGTGTTTGGGGGAATGATTGGCGTGGGGGGGGGGGCTAGTTGCGCTCCAATCACTTTCGACTATTAAAAAGGGATCTATCCCTGTGAATTTCCAATTGAATGAGCCTATTTTGAAGTTTCTGCGACAACGCCTTCTATTAAAACCTTATATGCCCCCAGGGCATATCTTAAAACCCTTGCCCTGAAGGTTTTGGGGGAGTGTTCTCCTCAAAAACATATTTTCTATCTGGAAATCAACTACGCTGAACAAAATGGCTTTCTCAAAATTTTAATTGGATGTGTTTGGGGAAATGATGGGCGTGGGGGCGGGGGGGGGGGCTCGTTGCACTCCAATCACTATCAACTATTTAAAAGGGACTAACCCTTTACTTTCCAATCGAATGAGCCTGTTTTTAAGTTTCTACGACAACGCGTTCTATAAAAACTTTATATGCCCCCAGGGAATAATTTATAACCCTTGCCCAGAGGGCTGTGGGGGAGTGTCCTCCTCAAAAATATATTTTCTATCTGGAAATCAATTACGCTGAACAAAATGGTTATCACAAAATTTTGATTGGATGTGTTTGGGGGAATGATGGGCGTGGGGGGGGGGGGGGCTAGTTGCCCTCCAATCACTTTAGACTGTTGAAAAGGTCACTAGCTTTTTGAATTTCCAATCGAATGAGCCTTTTTTGAAATTTCTACGACAACGCCTTCTATAAAAACCTTATATGCCCCCAGGGCATAACTTAAAACCCTTGCCCTGAGGGTTGTGGGGGAGTGTCCTCCTCAAAAATATATTTTCTATTTGGAAATCAACTACCCTGAAGAAAATGGCTATCTCAAAATTTTGATTGAATGTGTTTGGGGAAATGATGGGCGGGGGGGGGGATAGTTGCACTCCAATCACTTTCGACTATTAAAAAGGGCAATAGCCCTTTAATTTCCAATCGAATGAGCCTTTTTTGAAGTTTCTACGACAACTATCCCTTTGAATTTCCAATCGAATGAGCCTTTCTTGGGGAAATGTGTCTGGGGAAATGATGGGCGTGGGGGCGGGGGGGGATAGTTGCACTCCAATCACTTTTGACTATTAAAAAGGGCACTAGACCTTTAATTTCCAATCGAATGAGCCTGTTTTTAAGTTTCTACGACAACGCGTTCTATAAAAACCTTATATGCCCCCAGGGCATAATTTATAACCCTTGCCCTGAGGGCTGTGGGGGAGTGTCCTTCTCAAAAACATATTTTCTATCTGGAAATCAACTACGCTGAACAAAATGGCTTTCTCAAAATTTTTATTGGATGTGTGGGGAAATGATGGGCGTGGGGGGGGGGGGCTATTTGCACTCCAATCACTTTCGACTATTAAAAAGGGCACTAGCCCTTTAATTTCCAATCGAATGAGCCTCTTTTTAAGTTTCTACGACAACGCGTTCTATAAAAACCTTATATGCCCCAGGGCATAACTTATAACCCTTGCCCTGAGGGCTCTGGGGGAGTATCCTCCTCAAAAATATATTTTCTATCTGGAAATCAACTACGCTGAACAAAATGGCTATCTCAAAATTGTGATTGGATGTGTTTGGGGGAATGATGGGCGTGGGGGACTAGTTGCCCTCCAATCACTTTCGACTATTGAAAAGGGCACTAGCTTTCTGAATATCCAATCGAATGAGCCTTTTTTGAAGTTTCTACGACAACGCCTTCTATAAACCTTATATGCCCCCAGGGTACATCTTAAAACCCTTGCCCTGAGGGTTTTGGGGACTGTTCTCCTCAAAAATATATTTTCTATCTGGAAATCAACTACGCTGAAGAAAATGGCTATCTCAAAATTTTGATTGGATGTGTTTGGGGAAATGATGGGCGTAGGGGGGCGGCTAGTTGCACTCCAATAACTTTCGACCATTAAAAAGGGCACTAGCCCTTTAATTTCCAATCGAATGAGCCTGTTTTGAATGAGCCTGTTTTATCTGGAAATCCACTACGCTGAACAAAATGGCTATCTCAAAATTTTGATTGGATGTGTTTGGGGGAATGATGGGCGTGGGGGGGCCAGTTGCCCTCCAATCGTTTTGACTATTAAAATGGGCACTAGAACTCTCGATTTCCAATCGAATGAGCCCCCTTTGAAGTTTCTACGACGACCCCTTCCATATGAAGTGCCTCTGGAAAAAAATAATAATAATAATAATAAAACATTGGAGCCGCATGGCCTTTACTATAGGCAGCGCTAAAGCGTTGCCTCTGACGAAATACGATACAGACTGTGGATGAATTTGGAACAGGAAAACGGGCTACCTTCGGAAGCATGTACTTTCCAAAAATTCTTTAGGGTTAAGTACAGCATTCACGTTTCGCAAGACGTATATTTCACCCACCCTGATACTCTTGATCCGATAAACAAAAGTTCAAATAGGGATAAAATCCTTTTAATAGACAGTGATGATGATAACAGTGATAGAAATTCACAAAAATACCAGATATTTGGGTCACATATGCAGTGACCGTAATCAGAAGTAAAACTAAACTAAAACAATTTATAACAACAGTTTACGTACAAAATCAAATAAGAGTACATATTGTTTAATTCTCTAATTCTTTTCAAAGCAAAGGAGGAAGCTAGCCTCTTTGACCTTCTTGGATTCGGTTCATTAGACTTCAATGATATAATACTTGGACAAAGGTCAACTACATTGGGTGAATTGAACTTTACTCTGTCAGATTTTAATAAATTATCGTAGATAGAATTTAGCCCAAATTCACCTATGTCACGATTCAAAGCAATATCCTTGAATAAGACTTTCTTTATTTCAAGAGTTTCACGAAAATTTTGCTTTAAACCCCGATCCCTAGAAATCAAAGAGACATTATCGAACAAATTAAAATGGTCTGGAAAACTGAAATTATGTTCTGAAAGGGCTAAAGTAAAATCATCAGACTTAGAATCTTGCTTTAAAGCCGAAGAAATAGAATCATTATGCTGTTACAATCTCATTTCCAAATTCTGGTTAGTACGTCCCATATATGAGCTTCCGCGAGTACATGGGATCTGATAGACTCCACTTTGTTGCCCCAATAAAGTTAGATCCTTCCCAGAATTTAGAAAACTATTTAGAATTTCAGTATTTTATGGGGGGTATTTTCCAGGGTGGTATTTTCCGTGGGGGTATTTTTCCAGGGGGTATTTCCTGCGGGGGGGGGGGTATTTTCCGCGGGGGGTATTTTCCGCGGGGGGTATTTTACAGGGGGTGTTTTCCATGGGGGGGCTATTTTCCAGGGGGGTATTTTCCGGGGGGTATTCGCCTAGAACCAAAACCGACAACATGACAACTAAAGTTTTACTCTTATATGCTTTTGAATTCAATTTGGCAATTTGAAAATTAAAGCTGGATATAATTCCTTTGATGTCACGTTTTCCTATTTGGCTCCTGTATCTTTTTACTTTTTCAGTGAGTGAGTTTGTCAATCTGATAGAATCCATTAATGTTTTTCTTAATTTAAATCTGTTCCTCAGTTCTGGTGATCTATGACTTAACGATAGCATTTCGGCAATTGTGGTAATCTCTTTTTCTAGGTTTTCGAACGGATCAACCTGCTTATTTCCAACGCGAGCTTCTCTCCTCTTTGCAGATGTTGGTTTGGAGAAAGTACGAGCTGAGTTTTTGAACTCATCAAACTTGTTTATACTGGCATTATTTCGACGAGGCAAGTATTCTTTGAGATTGCTATCTAGGCGACCATTATCCCATTTCCATGTTGGCTGGTTAATAGCTCTTTTTGAACGTGGGGATACTTCCAATCTGTTGATATTAATATCGTTACCATATGGAAAGCATCCTTTTACGTCCCCCTCGTGTCTTCTGCTGCTTTTCTTAAAATTGCTTGAATACATTTTAATAGATAATTATTGATGTTATTATAAGAAACCAAGAGATCTACAATTTCTGGAAAACATAATAATGACAAATAAGATAAAGCACAGAAAATTGATTAAACAATCTGATCAAATGCAAAATATTGCATTGGTTTTTTTTTTGTGTTTATCTTATTTTGCATCTGTGGATTCTTGCGTAATTTGATTTTAAACCTGTAAAATAAAGATTTTTGCATACATTTTTAGTGTAATATTAATGTTGCAGTGAAATGACGTTATCTTTTATATTGACTAATTTCGTCTTGTTTTCCTTTGGATTGATTATAATGTCACTGATAATTATCAGTAACGTTTATAATGGTCACTCTGTTCTTCTATTATAATTTATTGCCATTTTGTGCACAAAATTAACCTTTCAAACAGATCTTGGTAATGAACTGTTTCATCACACCATTAGATTCAACGATCAAAGCATAGGTAACGATCCCATCATTAGATTCAGTGTATCGAAGAACCCTACTGCAGAGCTTTTAAGCTCCTATCTGCAAAAACGCGGAATTCTTTATTTTTTGCCAGAAGAAGGATAACGGATGGGTATTTATTTGCTTGTTGTTTGTTTTCCACAGTGGTGATCGTATCGACCAAGTGGTCATAGAATATCAAGAAAGGGCTCATTTGAACGGATATTAAAAGTTCTAGTGCCCTTTTTAAGTAACCAAAAAGATTGGAGGGAAAATAGGCCCCTTCCCACGACCATTTTTTCCCAAAATTGACCGATCAAAATTTTGAGATAGCCATTATGTTCAACATAGTTGAAAGCCTCAATTTTTATTTCTTTGGGGATAAATTGACCCTCACTGCCCCTGGGGAAAGGTCTTTAAGCTGTAAAACTTGGCCATTGTTTACGGATAGTATTTGTTATTGGGAAGTATGAATATATTTTTCGGGTGGGAGGGGGGCGAAATTTCTGCTGGGGGGATTTTCAACTGGGAGAATTTTTCATGGGGAGGTAAGTTTCCAAAGGGTGAACTTTTCAGGGGAAATTTTACACTGGGGGAATTTGCCAGAATTAATACACGAAATTATATTTATAAGTCTTGCTTTCTCTTTGCCGACTCGTTTTTACGCATGGAGATGTTAAGGGTCCGGTATAAATTGTTACCGGGATGAAATTGTCTCGAGAATATATCCGTGAGATGGGGAATTATACCATTTAGGAGGAGCCAGATTTCCCGTAATTACTTAAGAAACAATCAGAAATTAAATAAGAAACAAGTTTTTTTCATCTGAAAGTAAGGAGCAACATTAAAAGATAAAACGAACAGAAAGTATTACGTATATGAGGTTGTTTAGCGCCACCTCAAGACTTTGTTCTTTACCCTAAAGTTTGAAATTTGCCCCAATTCCTTGAGAACGACTCCTGAAACACAAGGGTTATTTAATTAGAACACCAAAGAAGCTTTTTTAAAGGTAATTAAAAACTTAAGTGTCAAATGCAAGGTATTGAGGAGGGGGCACCACTCCTAATATAGGCCACGTAATAATTTCTGTTTGTTTTAAGTTTTAATGTTGCTCCTTACTTTCAGATGAAGACACTTATTGTTTAATTTTTTTCAGATGGTTTTTTAAATAATTCCAGGAAATCTTACTCCACCTCCATGGTAAAATCTCCCTCCCGACAGATATATCCTCTGGACAATTCCATCCCGGGAGTAGAAGGGCCTTATTGACTCCGGTACGAACACCGTGCTGCCACCTATAACTTTTTTTACATAGTTTAATGAGGACAGGGTCAATGACCTCTTTCTCAATGGTCTCTTTCTCCAGGTGTGTTTTTGGCACGCTCTCAGTGAATGTCAAGATCGATGTTGTTGTTGTTGTTTTGTGCAGAGTCATTAGGGAGAACACGTGGTTAATGGGGTCAATGTTGTTGTTGTTGTTTTGGGCACGCAATTGAGTCATTTGGGAGAACACGTGGTTAATTAAAGCGATTGGGAATTTGGAACACCAGTGCTGTCGACCTCAATTCACCTATCGTGAATCAATAATTCCCCTTAGAAACAACAAATTAATTCCCCTTTCTTGACAGATCAATCAACCAATGACATCATCTGTCAGACTTTAAAAATTTTCGCCTAGAAACAATTCTCCAGGAATAGATCCAAGTCATTAATGTCTTTGCCTCGGAAACAACTCTTTTGGTCGAACTCCAAAGGATATTAATAACCAAACGCCATGGAAAACAATTCTCCAAGAAACATCTTAGCGATGAATTGTTTTAGCGCGGGAATCATGTTTCTTATTAATTTGAAATGCATTAGCGCAGAGATGCCAAAAACAAAAGGAACACGCTGAATTACGTTTAGGGATTATTTGGGCGAAACTGTTTTAGACAGGCTATGGAATTATTTCGGCGAAACATTTAGAGACATTTTAAAAGATGATTTATGAAGAATTTGCGGTTGAGGTTTTGAGTGTGGTCGTTATAATACACAAGTTTCATTGAACAGTGTTGTGAGGTCCTCTACCCCAACCCCAAAGGGTTCCAATCCCTCTACCCCAACCCCGAAGGAAGCCACCGGTCCTTAAAGGTCCACTGGGCTCCCAAAGGGCCCCCCGGCCCTCAAGGTTCCCCCAGACCCCCCCCCCCCGGGGCCCAAAAGGGCCCCTCCCCCCTTTGGCCCCCCAAAGGGGCCCCTCTCCCTCCATCTCCTCCCTCCTCCTCCCCTTCCCATCCCCTCCTCCCCTCCCCTCCTCCTCCTCCCCTCCTCCTCCTCCCCTCCTCCTCCTCCCCTCCTCTTCCTCCCTCCTCCTCCTCCTCCTCCTCCCCTCCCCTTCCCTCCCCCATTTTTTATACTTTTTTTTTGCATTGAGACACAGAACGACCCCCTCCCCCCGGCCCCTCCCCTCTCCAAAGGTCTGATTTTTCAAAGTTCATTTTGAATTTCCTTCGTTGAAATGCAAGAGTTGGAATGTTTCAGTAGTGTTTGGTTGTGGTTTACCTTGTCACAGTTACATTTTCTTGATTTTTCAAAGTTCATTTTGAATTTCTTTTGTTGAAAGGCAAGAGTTGGAATATTTCAGTAGTGTGTTTGGTTGTGGTTTACCTTGTCACAGTTACATTTTCTTGATTTTTCAAAGTTCATTTTGAATTTCTTTCATTGAAATGTAAGAGTTGGAATATTTCAGTAGTGTTTGGTTGTGGTTTACCTTGTCACAGTTACATTTTCTTGATTTTTCAAAGTTCATTTGAATTTCTTTCGTTGAAATGCAAGAGTTGGAATATTTCAGTAGTGTTTGGTTGTGGTTTACATTGTCACACTTACATTTTCTTGATTTTTCAAAGTTCATTTTGAATTTCTTTCGTTGAAATGCAAGAGTTGGAATATTTTAGTAGTGTTTGCTTGTGGTTTACCTTGCCACAGTTACATTTTCTTGATTTTTCAGAGTTCATATTGAATTTCTTTCGTTGAAATGCAAGAGTTGGAATATTTCACTAGTGTTTGGTAGTGGTTTACCATGTCACAGTTACATTTTCTTGATTTTTCAAAGTTCATTTTGAATTTTTTTCGTTGAAATGCAAGAGTTGGAATATTTCAGTAGTGTTTGGTTGTGGTTTACCTTGTCACAGTTACATTTTCTTGATTTTTCAAAGTTCATTTTGAATTTCCTTCGTTGAAATGCAAGAGTTGGAATATTTCAGTAGTGTTTGGTTGTGGTTTACCGTGTCACAGTTACATTTTCTTGATTTTTCAAAGTTCATTTCGAATTTCTTTCGTTGAAATGCAAGAGTTGGAATATTTCAGTAGTGTTTGGTTGTGGTTTACCTTGTCACAGTTACATTTTCTGGATTTTTCAAAGTTCATTTTGAATTTCCTTCGTTGAAATGCAAGAGTTGGAATATTTCAGTAGTGTTTGATGTGGTTTACCTTGTCACAGTTACATTTTCTTGATTTTTCAAAGTTCATTTTGAATTTCTTTCGTTGAAATGCAAGAGTTGGAATATTTCAGTAGTGTTTGGTTGTGGTTTACCTTGTCACAGTTACATTTTCTTGATTTTTCAAAGTTCATTTTGAATTTCTTTCGTTGAAATGCAAGAGTTGGAATATTTCAGTAGTGTTTGGTTGTGGTTTACCTTGTCACAGTTACATTTTCTGGATTTTTCAAAGTTCATTTTGAATTTCCTTCGTTGAAATGCAAGAGTTGGAATATTTCAGTAGTGTTTGGTTGTGGTTTACCGTGTCACAGTTACATTTTCTTGATTTTTCAAAGTTCATTTCGAATTTCTTTCGTTGAAATGCAAGAGTTGGAATATTTCAGTAGTGTTTGGTTGTGGTTTACCGTGTCACAGTTACATTTTCCTGATTTTTCAAAGTTCATTTTGAATTTCTTTCATTGAAATGCAAGAGTTGGAATATTTCAGTAGTGTTTGGTTGTGGTTTACCTTGTCACAGTTACATCTTCTTGATTTTTCAAAGTTCATTTTGAATTTCTTTCATTGAAATGCAAGAGTTGGAATATTTCAGTAGTGTTTGGTTGTGGTTTACCTTGTCACAGTTACATTTTCTTGATTTTTCAAAGTTCATTTTGAATTTCTTTCGTTGAAATGCAAGAGTTGGAATATTTCAGTAGTGTGCTGTTGTAGTTTACCATGTCACAGTTACAGTCCCTTAATTTTTCAAAGTTCATTTTGAATTTCTTTCGTTGAAATGCAAGAGTTGGAATATTTCAGTAGTGTTTGGTTGTGGTTTACCTTGTCACAGTTACATTTTCTTAATTTTTCAAAGTTCATTTTGAATTTCTTTCGTTGAAATGCAAGAGTTGGAATATTTCAGTAGTGTTTCGTTGTGGTTTACCTTGTCACAGTTACATTTTCTTGATTTTTCAAAGTTCATTTTGAATTTCTTTCATTGAAATGCAAGAGTTGGAATATTTCAGTAGTGTTTGGTTGTGGTTTACCTTGTCACAGTTACATTCTCTTGATTTTTCAAAGTTCATTTTGAATTTCTTTCGTTGAAATGCAAGAGTTGGAATATTTCAGTTGTGTTTCGTTGTGGTCTACCTTGTCACAGTTACATTTTCTTGATTTTTCAAAGTTCATTTTGAATTTCTTTCGTTGAAATGCAAGAGTTGGAATATTTCAGTAGTGTTTGGTTGTGGTTTACCTTGTCACAGTTACATTTTCTTGATTTTTCAAAGTTCATTTTGAATTTCTTTCGTTGAAATGCAAGAGTTGGAATATTTCAGTAGTGTTTGGTTGTGGTTTACCGTGTCACAGTTACATTTTCTTGATTTTTCAAAGTTCATTTCGAATTTCTTTCGTTGAAATGCAAGAGTTGGAATATTTCAGTAGTGTTTGGTTGTGGTTTACCTTGTCACAGTTACATTTTCCTGATTTTTCAAAGTTCATTTTGAATTTCTTTCATTGAAATGCAAGAGTTGGAATATTTCAGTAGTGTTTGGTTGTGGTTTACCTTGTCACAGTTACATTTTCTTGATTTTTCAAAGTTTATTCTGAATTTTTTTCGTTGAAATGCAAGAGTTGGAATATTTCAGTAGTGTTTGGTTATGGTTTACCTTGTCAGAGTTACATTCTCTTGATTTTTCAAAGTTCATTTTGAATTTCTTTCGTTGAAATGCAAGAGTTGGAATATTTCAGTAGTGTTTGGTTGTGGTTCACCTTGTCACAGTTACATTTTCTTGATTTTTCAAAGTTCATTTTGAACTTCTTTCGTTGAAATGCAAGAGTTGGAATATTTCAGTAGTGTTTGGTTGTGGTTTACCTTGTCATGGTTACATTTTCTTAATTTTTCAAAGTTCATTTTGAATTTCTTTCGTTGAAATGCAAGAGTTGGAATATTTCAGTTGTGTTTCGTTGTGGTTTACCTTGTCACAGTTACATTTTCTTGATTTTTCAAAGTTCATTTTGAATTTCTTTCGTTGAAATGCAAGAGTTGGAATATTTCACTAGTGTTTGGTTGTGGTTTACCTTGTCACATTTACACACATGTATACACATGTACACACATGTGCTTATCATGAGTGCTCATGATAAGTTAACCTAACCTTTTCCGGTGAGTATGGTTAGGTTAGACTAGATTAAGTTAGGTTAGATTAGGTTAGGTTAGGTTAGCCTACGTACGCTTCACTTAGGTTAGCTTAGGTTAGGTGAGAGACATGCGAAAAGTTAGGTGTATGATTAGGTTAGGTTAGGTTAGATTAAGTTAGGTTAGGTTAAGTTAGGTTAGGCTAGGTTAGCCTACGTACGCGCGCGTACGTAGGCTAACCTAGCCTAACCTAACTTAACCTAACCTAACTTAATCTAACCTAACCTAACCTAATCATACACCTAACTTTTCGCATGTCTCTCACCTAACCTAAGCTAACCTAAGTGAAGCGTACGTAGGCTAACCTAACCTAACCTAATCTAACCTAACTTAATCTAGTCTAACCTAACCATACTCACCGGAAAAGGTTAGGTTAACTTATCATGAGCACTCATGATAAGCACATGTGTGTACATGTGTATACATGTGTGTAAATGTGACAAGGTAAACCACAACCAAACACTAGTGAAATATTCCAACTCTTGCATTTCAACGAAAGAAATTCAAAATGAACTTTGAAAAATCAAGAAAATGTAACTGTGACAAGGTAAACCACAACGAAACACAACTGAAATATTCCAACTCTTGCATTTCAACGAAAGAAATTCAAAATGAACTTTGAAAAATTAAGAAAATGTAACCATGACAAGGTAAACCACAACCAAACACTACTGAAATATTCCAACTCTTGCATTTCAACGAAAGAAGTTCAAAATGAACTTTGAAAAATCAAGAAAATGTAACTGTGACAAGGTGAACCACAACCAAACACTACTGAAATATTCCAACTCTTGCATTTCAACGAAAGAAATTCAAATGAACTTTGAAAAATCAAGAGAATGTAACTCTGACAAGGTAAACCATAACCAAACACTACTGAAATATTCCAACTCTTGCATTTCAACGAAAAAATTCAGAATAAACTTTGAAAAATCAAGAAAATGTAACTGTGACAAGGTAAACCACAACCAAACACTACTGAAATATTCCAACTCTTGCATTTCAATGAAAGAAATTCAAAATGAACTTTGAAAAATCAGGAAAATGTAACTGTGACAAGGTAAACCACAACCAAACACTACTGAAATATTCCAACTCTTGCATTTCAACGAAAGAAATTCGAAATGAACTTTGAAAAATCAAGAAAATGTAACTGTGACAAGGTAAACCACAACCAAACACTACTGAAATATTCCAACTCTTGCATTTCAACGAAAGAAATTCAAAATGAACTTTGAAAAATCAAGAAAATGTAACTGTGACAAGGTAAACCACAACGAAACACTACTGAAATATTCCAACTCTTGCATTTCAATGAAAGAAATTCAAAATGAACTTTGAAAAATCAAGAAAATGTAACTGTGACAAGGTAAACCACAACGAAACACTACTGAAATATTCCAACTCTTGTATTTCAACGATAGAAATTCAAAATGAACTTTGAAAAATTAAGAAAATGTAAGTGTGACAAGGTAAACCACAACCAAACACTACTGAAATATTCCAACTCTTGCATTTCAACGAAAGAAATTCAAAATGAACTTTGAAAAATTAAGGGACTGTAACTGTGAAATGGTAAACTACAACAGCACACTACTGAAATATTCCAACTCTTGCATTTCAACGAAAGAAATTCAAAATGAACTTTGAAAAATCAAGAAAATGTAACTGTGACAAGGTAAACCACAACCAAACACTACTGAAATATTCCAACTCTTGCATTTCAATGAAAGAAATTCAAAATGAACTTTGAAAAATCAAGAAGATGTAACTGTGACAAGGTAAACCACAACCAAACACTACTGAAATATTCCAACTCTTGCATTTCAATGAAAGAAATTCAAAATGAACTTTGAAAAATCAGGAAAATGTAACTGTGACACGGTAAACCACAATCAAACACTACTGAAATATTCCAACTCTTGCATTTCAACGAAAGAAATTCGAAATGAACTTTGAAAAATCAAGAAAATGTAACTGTGACACGGTAAACCACAACCAAACACTACTGAAATATTCCAACTCTTGCATTTCAACGACGGAAATTCAAAATGAACTTTGAAAAATCCAGAAAATGTAACTGTGACAAGGTAAACCACAACCAAACACTACTGAAATATTCCAACTCATGCATTTCAACGAAAAAAATTCGAAATGAACTTTGAAAAATCAAGAAAATGTAACTGTGACACGGTAAACCACAACCAAACACTACTGAAATATTCCAACTCTTGCATTTCAACGAAGGAAATTCAAAATGAACTTTGAAAAATCAAGAAAATGTAACTGTGACAAGGTAAACCACAATCAAACACTACTGAAATATTCCAACTCTTGCATTTCAACGAAAGAAATTCAAAATGAACTTTGAAAAATTAAGGGACTGTAACTGTGACATGGTAAACCACAACCAGCACACTACTGAAATATTCCAACTCTTGCATTTCAACGAAAGAAATTCAAAATGAACTTTGAAAAATCAAGAAAATGTAACTGTGACAAGGTAAACCACAACCAAACACTACTGAAATATTCCAACTCTTGCATTTCAATGAAAGAAATTCAAAATGAACTTTGAAAAATCAAGAAAATGTAACTGTGACAAGGTAAACCACAACCAAACACTACTGAAATATTCCAACTCTTGCATTTCAACGAAAGAAATTCAAAATGAAGTTTGAAAAATCAAGAAAATGTAACTGTGACAAGGTAAACCACAACCAAACACTACTGAAATATTCCAACTCTTACATTTCAATGAAAGAAATTCAAAATGAACTTTGAAAAATCAAGAAAATGTAACTGTGACAAGGTAAACCACAACCAAACACTACTGAAATATTCCAACTCTTGCATTTCAATGAAAGAAATTCAAAATGAACTTTGAAAAATCAAGAAAATGTAACTGTGACAAGGTAAACCAAACACTACTAAAATATTCCAACTCTTGCATTTCAACGAAAGAAATTCGAAATGAACTTTGAAAAATCAAGAAAATGTAACTGTGACATGGTAAACCACAACCAAACACTACTGAAATATTCCAACTCTTGCATTTCAACGAAGGAAATTCAAAATGAACTTTGAAAAATCAAGAAAATGTAACTGTGACAAGGTAAACCACAACCAAACACTACTGAAATATTCCAACTCTTGCATTTCAACGAAAGAAATTCAAAATGAACTTTGAAAAATTAAGGGACTGTAACTGTGACATGGTAAACTACAACAGCACACTACTGAAATATTCCAACTCTTGCATTTCAACGAAAGAAATTCAAAATGAACTTTGAAAAATCAAGAAAATGTAACTGTGACAAGGTAAACCACAACCAAGCACTACTGAAATATTCCAACTCTTGCATTTCAAAGAAAGAAATTCAAAATGAACTTTGAAAAATCAAGAAGATGTAACTGTGACAAGGTAAACCACAACCAAACACTACTGAAATATTCCAGCTCTTGCATTTCAATGAAAGAAATTCAAAATGAACTTTGAAAAATCAGGAAAATGTAACTGTGACAAGGTAAACCATAACCAAACACTACTGAAATATTCCAACTCTTGCATTTCAACGAAAGAAATTCGAAATGAACTTTGAAAAATCAAGAAAATGTAATTGTGACACGGTAAACCACAACCAAACACTACTTAAATATTCCAACTCTTGCATTCTAACGAAGGAAATTCAAAATGAACTTTGAAAAATCCAGAAAATGTAACTGTGACAAGGTAAACCACAACCAAACACTACTGAAATATTCCAACTCTTGCATTTCAACGAAAGAAATTCGAAATGAACTTTGAAAAATCAAGAAAATGTAACTGTGACACGGTAAACCACAACCAAACACTACTGAAATATTCCAACTCTTGCATTTCAACGAAGGAAATTCAAAATGAACTTTGAAAAATCAAGAAAATGTAACTGTGACAAGGTAAACCACAACCAAACACTACTGAAATATTCCAACTCTTGCATTTCAACTAAAAAAATTCAAAATGAACTTTGAAAAATCAAGAAAATGTAACTGTGACAGGGTAAACCACTACCAAACACTAGTGAAATATTCCAACTCTTGAATTTCAACGAAAGAAATTCAAAATGAACTTTGAAAAATCAAGAAAATGTAACTGTGACAAGGTAAACCACAACCAAACACTACTAAAATATTCCAACTCTTGCATTTCAACGAAAGAAATTCAAAATAAACTTTGAAAAATGAAGAAAATGTAAGTGTGACAATGTAAACCACAAACAAACACTACTGAAATGTTCCAACTCTTGCATTTCAACGAAAGAAATTCAAATGAACTTTGAAAAATCAAGAAAATGTAACTGTGACAAGGTAAACCACAACCAAACACTACTGAAATATTCCAACTCTTACATTTCAATGAAAGAAATTCAAAATGAACTTTGAAAAATCAAGAAAATGTAACTGTGACAAGGTAAACCACAACGAAACACTACTGAAATATTCCAACTCTTGCATTTCAAGGAAAGAAATTCATAATGAACTTTGAAAAATTAAGAAAATGTAACTGTGACAAGGTAAACCACAACCAAACACTACTGAAATATTCCAACTCTTGCATTTCAACGAAAGAAATTCAAAATGAACTTTGAAAAATCAAGAAAATGTAACTGTGACAAGGTAAACCACAACCAAACACTACTGAAATATTCCAACTCTTACATTTCAATGAAAGAAATTCAAAATGAACTTTGAAAAATCAAGAAAATGTAACTGTGACAAGGTAAACCACAACCAAACACTACTGATACCTCCAACTCTTGCATTTCAATGATAGAAATTCAAAATGAACTTTGAAAAATCAAGAAAATGTAACTGTGACAAGGTAAACCAAACACTACTAAAATATTCCAACTCTTGCATTTCAACGAAAGAAATTCGAAATGAACTTTGAGAAATCAAGAAAATGTAACTGTGACATGGTAAACCACAACCAAACACTACTGAAATATTCCAACTCATGCATTTCAACGAAAAAAATTCGAAATGAACTTTGAAAAATCAAGAAAATGTAACTGTGACACGGTAAACCACAACCAAACACTACTGAAATATTCCAACTCTTGCATTTCAACGAAGGAAATTCAAAATGAACTTTGAAAAATCAAGAAAATGTAACTGTGACACGGTAAACCACAACCAAACACTACTGAAATATTCCAACTCTTGCATTTCAACGAAGGAAATTCAAAATGAACTTTGAAAAATCAAGAAAATGTAACTGTGACAAGGTAAACCACAACCAAACACTACTGAAATATTCCAACTCTTGCATTTCAACGAAAAAAATTCAAAATGAACTTTGAAAAATCAAGAAAATGTAACTGTGACATGGTAAACCACTACCAAACACTAGTGAAATAATCCAACTCTTGCATTTCAACGAAAGAAATTCAAAATGAACTCTGAAAAATCAAGAAAATGTAACTGTGGCAAGGTAAACCACAAGCAAACACTACTAAAATATTCCAACTCTTGCATTTCAACGAAAGAAATTCAAAATGAACTTTGAAAAATCAAGAAAATGTAAGTGTGACAATGTAAACCACAACCAAACACTACTGAAATATTCCAACTCTTGCATTTCAACGAAAGAAATTCAAATGAACTTTGAAAAATCAAGAAAATGTAACTGTGACAAGGTAAACCACAACCAAACACTACTGAAATATTCCAACTCTTGCATTTCAACGAAGGAAATTCAAAATGAACTTTGAAAAATCAGACCTTTGGAGGGGGGAGGGGCCGGGGGAGGGGGTCGTTCTGTGTCTCAATGCAAAAAAAAGTATAAAAAATGGGGGAGGGAAGGGGAGGGGAGGAGGAGGAGGAGGGAGGAGGAGGAGGGGAGGAGGAGGAGGGGAGGGGAGGGGAGGAGGGGATGGGAAGGGGAGGAGGAGGGAGGAGATGGAGGGAGAGGGGCCCCTTTTGGGGGGCCAAAGGGGGGAGGGGCCCTTTTGGGCCCCGGGGGGGGGGGTCTGGGGGAATCTTGAGGGCCGGGGGGCCCTTTGGGAGCCCAGTGGACCTTTGAGGACCGGTGGCTTCCTTCGGGGTTGGGGTAGAGGGATTGGAACCCTTTGGGGTTGGGGTAGAGGACCTCACAACACTGTTCAATGAAACTTGTGTACTATAAAGACCACACTCAAAACCTCAACCGCAAATTCTTCATAAATCATCTTTTAAAATGTCTCTAAATGTTTCGCCGAAATAATTCCATAACCTGTCTAAAACAGTTTCGCCCAAATAATCCCTAAACGTAATTCAGCGTGTTCCTTTTGTTTTTGGCATCTCTGCGCTAATGCATTTCAAATTAATAAGAAACCTGAATCCCACGCTAAAATAATTCATCGCTAAGATGTTTCTTGGAGAATTGTTTTCCATGGCGTTTGGTTATTAATATCCTTTGGAGTTCGACCAAAAGAGTTGTTTCCGAGGCAAAGACATTAATGACTTGGATCTATTCCTGGAGAATTGTTTCTAGGCGAAAATTTTTAAAGTCTGACAGATGATGTCATTGGTTGATTGATCTGTCAAGAAAGGGGAATTAATTTGTTGTTTCTAAGGGGAATTATTGATTCACGATAGGTGAATTGAGGTCGACAGCACAGGTGTTCCAAATTCCCAATCGCTTTAATTAACCACGTGTTCTCCCAAATGACTCAATTGCGTCCCCAAAACAACAACAACAACATTGACCCCATTAACCACGTGTTCTCCCTAATGACTCTGCACAAAACAACAACAACAACATCGACCTTGACATTCGCTGAGAGCGTGCCAAAAACACACCTGGAGAAAGAGACCATTGAGAAAGAGGTCATTGACCCTGTCCTCATTAAACTATGTAAAAAAGTTATAGGTGGCAGCACGGTGTTCGTACCGGAGTCAATAAGGCCCTTCTACTCCCGGGGGAAATTTATCCAGGACAATTACCCTTAACATCCCCACGTGTCGGCAAGCAGAAAGCAAGACCTATCAAAATAATTTCGTAAAGGAATTCGGGCAAATTCCAGCCATGTGAAATTCCCCTGAAAAGTTCTGTTCGAACTGTTTGAAAGGTTAATTTTGTGCACAAAATGGCAATAAACTGTAACAGAAGAATAGAACGACCCTTATGACGTAACTGAAACATTTTTTTTTACTTCTTTGTATTTATTCCAGTGAGGATTTCCTATAATTGGGAGAGGATTCTTTCAAACAGAAATTAAAAGTTCTAGTGCCGTTTTAAACTAACAGAAAAAATACCTCGGCAAAGTAGTGTTTTCAGCCATTTTGTAGTGCAAAACAGAAATTTTACCCCAAAGAGGACCAAAATGCAACTTATCAAAAATTCTAGAATAGCTGGTTGATTCCAAATTACTGCACAGCTATATAACAAGGTTTGCAGTTTCAGAGGCATTAACACCAGGTGGTGACACAGTCTTTTTTAAAGATACATATAATCCATAAATAACTAATATTTAATAAAGACTTCTAAATTAAAGCTTCATTTAGCTATGTTGATGTACATAATTAACATATAATACAGCCATAATTCTAAAGTTTCATTTAACTATGTTAATTCATTTGAGGCTGGTTAAGATTTTAATCAGTGTTGTACAATCGTGCTATGGCTATTGTTAAAGAGGGTAAATGGGTATTTTTGTAGGTGGGAGGGAGACTCCATGATCCTTCAGGTAGATGTAGAATCGGGTGGGGAGGAGAGAAAGTAATCTGTGATATCCCCTCTTTCTCAAAAATATTTAGAGACAAGGCCGGTAATGAAGGAGCTGCAAGGTGATAGATCTCCTCATATTGCAGTTTTTTTCGTGTAGCATGCAAGACTGTTTTCATGTGCTAGCAGGGGCGTCGTTTGGGGGCGGAAAGGGGGGTACTTGCCCCCTCCCCCACAACAATGTGGAGAAAATTTTTTATACATCCCATGCCCATTGACTATCCAGATATGGACCCCTCTCCCCCCCCCCCCCCCAATAAAAATGCTGGAGATTTGGCCCTGTGGGCTATTGAGCACAATAGGTGGAGTAGTAGGGCATAATCAGTGTGTTGCAAGTGTCTTGCAAGATCAGTGTGTTGCAAGAGAACTGGGGAGGGGGTGAACGCCATAAGTAGCGTTGTCTGATGTACGTGACCAGAGGGAGCCTCAGAGAAGCCAGTTAAAACTAATCAAGGCACTTAACCCGGGAAGTGTACTGCTGAGCAAGTTAAGAAGGCTTCTATGTGTTTTATTTGCGGGTCGAGATATATCTCGAATAAAAACAACGAGCTTGGGTATCCTTGTCGAAGACATATTTCGAGGGGAAATTGTTCTGTGAGGCTGCCGTTAACTACCACTTTTGCTGCTGCATGACGGTATAGATTTTTTTTTAAATTCTACATATTCGCTACAAAACGAGTACTTATCCGTCATCAATTTCCACGGCAAATCACGGACCACTGAATCGAAAGCTTTGATAAAATCAACACATATTAACACCCACTTGAGAACATTTTCTAATAGGTCTTTTCTTCTAACGAGCAAGTTCCTTAAAATAGCAAGAATATGCCGGACTTTCCGACCCTTTATGCCCCCGTGCGGGGTCTGACCCAGGATCTCTCTTATTAGTTTTTGAGCCTATTATTTCCTATATATTTCTGCCAAAGTAAAAATTATGCAATCTGGGACTAAACAAGCCGAATCGGTGGGTCAGACATGTGGGTTCATCAGGATATTTGCATCTGTTAGGCAGTGACCATTTCACTGGCGCAGGAGCTAAAACCTTTGAGTAATACTGCGATAATTTCCAAAATAGATTTATCTTTCCGCTAGCTAAGGGTGGTGTAAGAACATGTGTTCGACAAGCATCACTACCAATAGGGAGGAAAGGCGTTTACTCAAGGAAAGCGTTCTTCTAAGGATGAATATTCTCAGTTCTTGAATGTTATCGATACAGACATTAACGATTTTTTCTCTTAAAATCCTCTCCAATCAAGACAATAATGGCTTCTTCTGACTTGCAGTATACCATGATCTGCGCTAATCGTGACCATCTTCAGAAGAGGAAAAACGTTATTTTCAAACGTCACGGGATAGAGAACGTGCAAGTCATTGCAGAGGGCTATAGGGATGAAACTGAACCATTTATTAGAACCAGACCCATTGCCTTTCACGTCTCGAATGAATGAGAAGTCTTGTCAATAAAAAAAAAAAAATCGAGTTTGCTAACCTTCATGCAGAAGCAGACAATTCTTTTCTACATTTGGAAGATTGGCTCCAGTTCAGATACGAAGCGTTCCCGTATCGTCAGCAGTGATACAGATGTCTTCCTTTCTTCGATTCTGGTTTTCAGAAATTTCAATGAAAAGTGTCCAGGCATCAATATTTCCACCGATTTCCTTGATAACACTTGGAAGCCCCTATACATCAATATATTTACGCAATGCATGAAATATTAAAAAAAAAAAAAAATAAATAACCCTTGACAATCAACTTTCTTCGCTTCAGTTTGCACCGGAGTCTGTTATATACAGTTTGGTAATAGGTGGAAAGCTACAGATTATACGAATAGTTTTCGAAGCTTTGGAAAATAACACTCTTTCTAAACCCTCGTGGAGCACTTTCGAACGGATTTGGTCACTAGAGACCCGACCGAGGAAATCTCTTTTAATAAGGACGCTTACGACGAGTTGGTTAACATGTTGCATACAGCCAACAATCAACACTTGTTCCCGGTAATTTCCCTAAGGCCTGATGCAGATATTAGAAAGCGGAAAGTCCTGGGACCTGGACAAATTAAAAAAAAATATTGTCAAGCCAAAAAAAAAAAGCCGAACGAGTGAACAAGGACACTAAAGTGCAGCAAGTCATAGAATTTGTCAAGGAGGAAAACCATGAACTTGAAAAGATTCGCGATGTCCCCCTTCTTTCACGTGATTAATTAAAAAAAAAAACATTCCGAAAAATAAGTTTTTCAAAGAAAAGTAGAGGCCATTTTAAACTTAAGCTCAGGAGATATGAATACCTGTTAAAATTCAAACTCAAAATGACCAGAAATTACTATTAAAGAATAAATGAAACCCAAAACAAACAGAAATTAAATAAACAATCATAGCAAAAAACATACAACAAGTAATAATATAAATGAATAAATATATCTTAAAGCGACTAATGCTTAGATTGAATATGAAAATCAAGCTTAAAATGAAAAAGAATAGTTTGCTATTTAAGTATAAATGAAACTTAAAACGAACAGAAATTAAATAAACAATCAATGCGAAGAAGCATCCAATATATATTGATGTAAATGAATAAATAAATCTTAAAACGAGTGAAACTTAAATTGAATATGCAAATCAAGTTTGAATCGAATAAAAAATAACTACAAACAAGAGTTTGGGTATCGCCTCACTGCAGAAGCCTAAAACCTATTGCGTCATTAGCGCCTTACTGAAAACTATATTAGTCTTGAACAGTCTTGGAAAGTATAAACAAAATCAAATTGAATATTAGATATATAATGATATTAATTGTTGAAAGATCCATCAGTTCAAGATTTTTTTTTTCACTGTAATTTTTATTTTCATGATCAATGCTGTAAGAACTGGAAAAGAATAAATTTGTAATATAAGAGAAATTCGTTTTCAATGAAGCGCCAATGACGCAGAAGGCTTTAGGTTTTTGCAGTTAAAGAAGG
Organism: Artemia sinica; assembly: GCA_027921565.1. Taxonomy (NCBI): domain Eukaryota; kingdom Metazoa; phylum Arthropoda; class Branchiopoda; order Anostraca; family Artemiidae; genus Artemia; species Artemia sinica. The sequence goes on from CM051262.1 coordinate 15,560,703, forward strand.
GGGCAGTATCCAAATTTTGTTTGTAGTGAAACTATATTTGTCGTGGCCAATCTTGGAAAGAACTAATAAATTAAACTGAATATTCGATGTATAATGATATTAATTGCTGAAAGCTCATCAGTTAAAAATTTTACTGTAATTTTAATATTTATTTTCAATATTAAGTACAAAAGAAAACATTTGTAATATAATTCGTTTTCAGTAAAGCGCCAATGATGCAGTAGGTTTTAGGCTTCTGCAGTGATGCCATACCCAAACTCTTGTTTGTGGTTATTTTTATTCGATTCAAACTTGATTTGCATATTCAATTTAAGTTTCACTCGTTTTAAGATTTATTTATTCATTTACATTAATATATATTGTATATTTGTTCGCTTTGATTGTTTATTTAATTTCTGTTCGTTTTAAGTTTCATTTATTCTTTAATAGCAAACTATTCTTTTTCGTTTTAAGCTTGATTTTCATATTCAATCTAAGCATTACTCGCTTTAAGATATATTTATTCATTTATATTATTACTTGTTGTATGTTTTTTGCTATGATTATTTATTTAATTTCTGTTCGTTTTGGGTTTCATTTATTCATTAATAGTAATTTCTGGTCGTTTTGAGTTTGAATTTGAATGTTTCATATCTCCTGAGCTTAAGTTTAGAATGGCCTTTACTTTTCTTTGAAAAACTTATTTTTCAGAAAGTTTTTTTAAATTAATTTTTGTTTGTTTTTGATTGCAAAAAGTTTTAAGTTTTTATTGCATGGGGGGTTGCCTACTGTCCGATTATTCTTGACTTTAAAAAACGGATTTAGAACTTTCGATTTATAAATCGAATAAGCTTTTTTCAAAGTCTATACGATTATCTCTTGATAAAACCCTTATATATGAACAATAGACAGCTTCCATAACTTGTGGACAGCGATTGGCAACAATGAATGGATTGAAAAAAATAGCTGCAATAAGGGTGTTTTGACCATTTCACTTGCTGACACAAAGGGATCACGACTGTTTGGAATTGACCTTAATAGGATTTTGTGTGCCAAAGCAATTTTGCATTTATCACAGAGTATGTATTATAACCTTATAATTGGATAATTATAAAAGATTTACTATGTGCTCTTCCCATACATAACTTTACCTTATTAAAGTCTTTGGGGTGGGGGTGGCGTAGTTGGCAGAAGGAAGAAAACTTTAGCGTAGACAGTAGGAGAGGGGGAGGGTGATGTTGAAGACTCATCCAATACGGGGCGGAACTTCACTTGTCTCCTCCGATCCCGATCTAGGAGATCAGACAGACTCATTGGGCTGTAGAATGTTGGACCGTTTGAGTTGTGGAAGACGCTAAAATACTCAAAAATACTTTATATTTTCAGTTATTGCAGGATTGATTTCATAAATTGTGGAATGGTGAGCCCCCTGGCCCATCATTTGGGTGAACCTCAACTCAGAATATGCAATTTTGATTAATTGTTTTGTGTTATGTGCATATATTATTCTATATATCTTATTTTGAGTTATACTTTTATCGCATTGCGTTTATTTTTAAGGCTTGAGATACAAACTGAAACCTTAGTGGAGACAGTGGTGGGGGAAAATCTCCCCCCTCACATGCATAATTGAGCAGCCACAGAGAAAGTTATACAAATGAAATTGATCTGTCTTTTGAAAATTTCTTTTTTCAAAAGACACGAACAAAATCGTCTAAAGGAACCTGTAGTGCTATCTCTGACATTTCCATTGATTCTGCATTCCCGTTACTTTCAGATGTTAAATTTAGAATATTATCGAATGGGTTTAGTCGTCCCCTCCCTGAATAATTCACATTTGGAAAACCCACTCCTGGGAAATTCCTCCCCCCTCAAAAACATTTTCTTTTCCTGCTCATAAATCCCCCGCATTAGATTCCACCCAGCAGAGATTTCCCAGCCGTGGAATATGCTCCCCACAACATATTCCCCTCAGATAATTTCGGATATTCATAAAAATGGAAGCTGAAATTTCTACTAAGCTGTTTAGGTCAGAAGCAATGCTATAGCGTTACCTAAGTAAAGAGCCATAAGGGTTCAATGAATTAATACTTGTTTATTTTTCCTGGGGCACTTTATGAGGAAGAGGTGGTCGTATAAACTTTGTAACTGGGTTCATTGAATTACAAATTAAAATTTATAGTGCCCTTACAGCTGGGGTGGATCCAGGATTTTTTTAGGGGGGGGGGGGGGCAAAATAGGTTGATCAGATAAACTTGCGTTAGGAGCAAGTTTAATTAACGCAATCTTGCGTTAATTAAGTAAATTACATTACATTAGACTACGTTAGGGAGAGGTGCCCCCCTCGCCCCTCCCCTGGATCCGCCACTGCCTTTCACTCTCTGTTTCTTTCCTTGTTTATGGAGGAGAGCATATGCCTAACAGGTGTGTGTTAATACCAAAGCATTCTAACTCTCATTGGGCCTTCAGGTATAAACATAATTAGTTCAAAGGGAGGGGTGGGGAAAAAGGGCGTGGGGGGGTATTTGCCCTTCGATCGATTTTGACTCGTAAGAGCTGGACTAGAACTTCCAATTTCCAATCAAATGAGCTCTCTCTGAAGTTTATACGAGAATCCCTTCCTGCCCCCGGGCCCTGGGGGGTTTCGTCGACGCCAGAATTTTGTTACTTAACAATTCAACTATTATTAACAAGATTTTTATCTGATGCATTTAGGGCGTGCAGGAGGGGGGCTAGTTGCCCTGCAATCTCTTTTGACTCTTAAAAAGTGAACAAGAGCTTTCAATTTCCAATCAAATGAGCCCTCTCTAAAGTTTATACGAGTATCCCTTCCATAAAAAATAATATGAAGGATTCGGAGAATCCTTAAATTACAACCCTTGCCCTGAGGGCTGTGAGTAGAAAGGCCTCATGAGCTCCGACGAGGACCACGTGGTTTATGGTTTTCTCAGTGAGAATGAAAAAACAGGGATTTTCTCACTTAAAAAAACATGAATTTTCTCACTTTTATGGATGTTTTCTTGGATGGTTATGTGGGTTGGTCAATTTATTTGATGTTTTTCTAGGATGTCAACAGCAATTCATGTCTGTTTTATGGTTTTTGTCAGTGAGAATGAAAAAACAGGAACTCTCTCACATTTATGAATGTCAACAGCAATTTATGTCTGTTTTATGGTTTTTGTCAGTGAGAATGAAAAAACAGGAACTTTCTCACATTTATGGATGTCAACAGCAATTTATGTCTGTTTTATGGTTCGTTGTCAGTGAGAATGAAAAAACAGGAACTTTCTCACATTTATGGATGTCAACAGCAATTTATGTCTGTTTTATGGTTTTTGTCAGTGAGAATGTACATGCTCGACGCGAATGTTATGAGATTGTTTGGCTAACCTAACCTGAGAAATTGATTTACATAATCGGTGGGGGAATTATTGATTCACGAAGGGGGAATTAAGAAACATTATGGTTTCTTTCATCTTTAGGCTAATCTAACCTGAGAACTTGATTTACCTAATCGGCGGGGAAATTATTGATTCACGAAGGGGGAATTAAGAAACATTATGGTTTCTTTGATCTTTAGGCTAACCTAACCTGAGAACTTGATTTACATAATCGGCGGGGGAATTATTGATTCACGAAGGGGAAATTAAGAAACAAACATGGCTTCTTTGTTGTTTGGTTAGCCTAACCTGAGAAATTGATTTACATAATCGCTAGGGGAATGTATTGATTCACGAAAGGGGAATTAAGAAACAAACATGGCTTCATTGTTGTTTGGCTAACCTAACCTGAGAAATTGATTTACATAATCGGCGGGGAAATTATTGATTCACGAAGGGGAATTAAGAAACAAACATGGCTTCTTTGATCTTTAGGCTAACCTAACCTGAGAACTTGATTTACATAATCGGTGGGGGAATGTATTGATTTACGAAAGGGGAATTAAGAAACAAACATGGCTTCTTTGTTGTTTGGCTAACCTAACCTGAGAAATTGATTGCGTAATCGATTGGGAATTTTATTGATCCGATAACGGGAAACAGGATCACGCGTCTCCTTCTCAGCCAATCAGAGGGCTTGCTTACATATTAGCGGCGGAGGGAATATGAGGAATGGATTTTTGCTGTAGTTTTATTAGTCTGTGAATAGAATTCACTAAGATTTAGTTAGCAGTGTAATAACATGAGTGAACAAGTTGAGTTAGAAATATCCTTTTATTGCAACTGTGCTATTTGTAAAGGACATTTTCATGATTTTGAACATTCTCATGAACCTACTGCATGTTTAGACAGCATAGAGGCAGAGACAGATGAGAAGAATCTGGAGGAAACGAGAAGAAAAATTATATGTGACATGGAGAGAAATTTATACCAGTTGCAAGTATGTTCACATAAAAGAAGGGTTGATATGATAGAAAAGGAAGATCAAAAGAAGAGACTGGTAAAAGAAGGCTTTCTCTATAGTGTAAAAGACAGCAGTGAAAACCCAATGAAAAATGTATATAAAGCAAGATATAACTCGGATTATTATGATGATTATGTTCTAAGAGAAGAGAAAAAGTGGCCCTTTAAGAGACAACATAAGAGGTGATTCTACGAAAAAGATTTTAAACAACGGAAACCATGGTGGAAGAGTTCTCATATATGATTTAACGTTAAATCTAATTATTAATATGTAAAATGAGTTTTATATTGTAATCATACAGTAAATTTGTTTGTATTATTTTAATTTTCATACACTAGATATATATAGAGTGAGGATACCATCAGAGACTTCTGTACATGAATAGTTAAGTTTGATTAGATCACTCCATAGAGTATTATCAGTCCACAACCAAGTTTTCTATCAATGATAACAAAAAATAATTCATTCTTTCTAATCTTTATTCTCTTGAAATATCAATATTCACAATGCTTTTTATATAAACTATATCTGGTTCAATTATCTGAATATCTATGTCACCATCCTCCACTACCACTATATCTACCAGAGGGGGTGGTATACATTCAATTTCAAACTCCGGTTCGTCATTTATTGATATATAAATCAAAGGGATGGGCCTGTATTCAAATAAATCGCCGCGTACTCCTATTGTAGGCAAACTAGGAGCCAACCGCTCGTCATCCTCTATGCAAAGACGGCCTGAAGGCCCCCGCCGTACCACATCTTCCGACGTATACGACAGACCATCTTCCGTATAATGTACTTCTAGCACATCATCAGTACCTTCGAAGGTTGTAGTAGTACAAAGAAGGACCTCCTCATCAAGTGAGAGATCCCAACCAAGCCATACATCCTAAAAGATTGATAACACTATGATCAAAAACTAGAGTTTCCTGCGGAAAACCTATATTAGTTCAGATTTTACGGGAATAGTTTATTTTCGAACCAAAGAAATGTATTTACCATAATTTTCTTACAAAAACTAGAGTTCTGGTACAGTGGTGAGTTGTAGTAGTAGTAGTAGTACTAGATGAACCAAAATAACGACACTATTAAGATTGGAATGAATTTATCTCTCTTTGGGCAACTAAATACAGTAATAGGATATGATGGCGTCAACAAAGTGAAAATCCGCATAAGAACTCCAAACATTTTTGTGTAAATGATTTTAAACAATTTTTTATTTTGATCTCTTTCCACATAGCAAATATTTTTCATAGTTAAGGGGGGGAGGGGTACTGTTAGATATGGCAAACTGAGATTCATAACTATAATGTCCTCATGAAATAAGGCCCCACTTGACGGATATATATCTAATTTGGAATGGAGAGAGCCTGATCATTTGAATATATATTTGTGACGTATATCTGTATTCACACAAAAACTCTTTATATTATCTCTTATATACGTGTAAAATTCCATGTAGCGAAGGGGGGAAAGACAAATTCCTCTATGTATATGAAGGTTCATCAAATTCTAACCAAAATGCAGGACTGTTTTCTTCCTCAAATAAAGATTAAACCATTATTTCCATTAACTTTATTAGTGTTTATTCCTTCAATGACTAATATTCATAATTTTTAATTTTCGTGCTTTTGATTTTATATTGATGAGGAATTTAAACACAACTTCAACTAGTTATTTTTTTTGTTCGGCATAGATGAAAGGTCCAATACCTGAGTTAAACTAAGAGGTTTCAATTTCAGGAAAAAATTACATTTTGACATCATTTGACAATTTACTAATTTTAAAGTTTTCTTTAGTTTCAAAAAATGTTTTTTGTCAGTCATCATCTTTGAATCATTCACAAATAATACTAAAGAAAACCACTTTCCGCGGTTTATCGATGTTAAATTATTAAGAAGGCTATTATTTCTTTGAAATATACATTTTACATTTTTAATTTTCATGCTTTTGATAAGTATCTTGTCCTTTTGGTGTAAATTGCAGCTGATGGCTTATCGCAAAATCACTGTTTCAAGTTTTTTCATATACTAAAATTGAAGGAAGCTAGAAAATGCAAAAATTCTTTTTACCCGAATATTCTTCAGAGCCCAACCTAACTACGACCTGAAAACAATAATATAACTTATAGTTGGACAAAAGTTTTTTTAAATATCTCTTTCCTAACATCATTTGGAACTTGCAAATTATTATAAGTAGTAACTAATTACTTAATTTTTAATGAACTTATAATTAATTGAACCAACGATCCAAATTTTTTGATACCACAACAATAAATGGCAAACGAAAAAAGAATATAAAAAAACTACAATATTTTAAGATGTACAGAGTTTGGCTCATGAAATTGAATAGAACAACGGACTATGACAAATAGCTTCAGAATCAAAATCTGACCCAGTCGAATAAAGATCCATCCGGCATTTTTGGTCATTCATTCCCCCACCAAACAAGCAGTGCAGTTAAAACCTACTTAGAATCTATACTTAGACCTTGAAACTAGAAGAAACTAAATTTTCTGTAAAGTTATGTCTAGCGATAGACTTATTAGAGTGACAGAAACTTTTTTTTCCACAACCCACAAGAGGACATTTTTCAACTAAAAATAAAGAGCTACTAGACTAAATCAAACATGTGCTGAAATAATAACGAATAATTATTCAAACTTAAATTTTCTGTAAACTTTTGTCTAGTGATGAACTTGTTAGAGTGACAAAAACTTTTTTTCCACAAGAGGACATTTTCAACTAAAAGTAAAGAGCTGCTAGACTAAATAAAAAAAATCATGAATTTATGCACAGTTTTAACTAGCTAGGGCTAAATTTGTTAACGATGGATCATTGAGGACATTTTTCAACTAAAAGTAAAGAGCTACTAGACTAAATCAAAGATGTGCAGAGATAATAACGAGTAATTGTTCAAACTTAAATTTTCTGTAAACTTTTGTCTAGTGATGAACTTGTTAGAGTGAAAAGAACTTTTTTTTTCCACAAGAGGTCATTTTTCAACTAAAAGTAAAGAGCTACTAGACTAAATCAAAGATGTGCAGAAATAATAACGAATAATAGTTCAAACTTAAATTTTCTGTAAAATTTTGTCTAGTGATGAACTTGTTAGAGTGACAAGAACTTTTTTTTCAACAAGAGGACATTTTTCAACTAAAAGTAAAGAGCTGCTCTACTAAATAAAAAAAATCATGAATTTATGCACAGTTTTAACTAGCTAGGGCTAAATTTGTTAACGATGGATCATTGAGGACATTTTTCAACTAAAAGTAAAGAGCTACTAGACTAATCAAAGATGTGCAGAAATAATAACGAATAATTGTTCAAACTTAAATTTTCTGTAAACTTTTGTATATTGATGAACTTGTTATAGTGACAAAAACTTTTTTCCACAAGAGGACATTTTCAACTAAAAGTAAAGAGCTGCTAGACTAAATAAAAAAAATCATGAATTTATGCACAGTTTTAACTAGCTAGGGCTAAATTTGTTAACGATGGATCATTGAGGACATTTTTCAACTAAAAGTAAAGAGCTACTAGACTAAATCAAAGATGTGCAGAGATAATAACGAGTAATTGTTCAAACTTAAATTTTCTGTAAACTTTTGTCTAGTGATGAACTTGTTAGAGTGACAAGAACTTTTTTTTCCACAAGAGAACATTTTTCAACTAAAAGTAAAGAGCTACTAGACTAAATCAAAGATGTGCAGAAATAATAACGAATAATAGTTCAAACTTAAATTTTCTGTAAACTTTTGTCTAGTGATGAACTTGTTAGAGTGACAAGAACTTTTTTTTAACAAGAGGACATTTTTCAACTAAAAGTAAAGAGCTGCTAGACTAAATAAAAAAAAATCATGAATTTATGCACAGTTTTAACTAGCTAGGGCTAAATTTGTTAACGATGGATCATTGAGGACATTTTTCAACTAAAAGTAAAGAGCTACTAGACTAATCAAAGATGTGCAGAAATAATAACGAATAATTGTTCAAACTTAAATTTTCTGTAAACTTTTGTATAGTGATAAACCTGTTAGAGTGACAAAACTTTTTTTCCACAAGAGAACATTTTTCAACTAAAAGTAAAGAGCTGCGAGACTAAATAAAAAAAATCATGAATTTATGCACAGTTTTAACTAGCTAGGGCTAAATTTGTGTAAAAATTCAAATTAGGAAAGAAAACCAAATGTTCCTGTATTACCTAAGTAACACGACAAAAAAATCAAGAGTTTATGTACAGTTTTAAATTATAATCACGAAAAAAATTGTCATGCTACAGTTGCGATGTGTGTATAATATACAAGTATCGGAATTGTTCATGGAGAGAGAACCGGATTACACGGTGTTATTTAAAACGATAGTAAATTAAATTTAAAAATTCAACTGAAAGTAAGAAGCAACATCAAAGTTTATAAACGAACAGAAATTATTACGTATAAGAAAAGGGTCACCCCCTCCTCAAGACATCACTCTTTACACAACTTTTTTAGAATTTAAAAACAAAGTTTATTATTATTAAAAATATTGAATAAAACTTTTTTATTTGATTATCTGAAGCATAGTTTAATGTTTTACTTTGAACAAACTACTTTGTTAATGCGTTACTTTTTATAAACACCAAGTATAAAGGCATTTAATTATCTAGGTGCTTGAAAACCAAGTTCAAAACAAACGATACTGTTTAAAAAAATTAGCTCCAACGCTTCGACATTGCTTAATAGAATTAAATGTTGGGGGTTTTTATCTTAGTTTTTGTATAAATCGTCTCGTTTTTGTAAAAAATTATAGAAAGTATATTTCTATGGTTCAAATATGTAAAATCCATGGGGGAAAATATACATTAAAATTTAAACGTACATTAGCCATTGAAGGACCGGTGAGTTCATTTGGAGTATTCATTACTTTATATATATATCTATCTATATTTCAATATGCACTGAAGTTAATGACATCAAACACTAAATAATATGCGGCAATAACGGCATATTTCCTTTCCTTTATCAAATTCATAAATGCTGACCTATAGGATCATGGAAAACAAGTTCATTTTATGTCTTCTTTTCATTTGCATAAGACCCCCAATGTCATAAGCCATTCTATGACTTGTTTTTCAGAAATAGAGTTATTTCTACGTGAACAAAGTAACTTCATATATATGAAAGTTCTTGTCATAATGTGCATATTTTTCCAAAATCGTCTAATCAATTTTTAGATGGATTTTTTTTCTTCAACATAGTTGAAATACTCAATAACTATGTCCTTAGAGATAAAATGAACCCTTCAGCCCCTGGGGGAAAGGTTTTTAAGTTATGAAATTTATACATAAGCCGGTAAAAGTTGGGATTGAAAAAGATTTTTACTCCAACTCGAAGCACAACAGTCGAGAGGGGGTTCATTCTAATTGAAAAAATATTCTAGTGACCCTTTTAAGTAACAAAAAATAATCGGAGGACAACTAGGCCCCCCCCTCCCACATCACCTTTTCCAAAATCGTCTAATGGGAGCCACGGAGCCGAAGGCCAGCCACGGGTGGGACCCCACCACCAAGGTTAGGATAGGTTAGGTTACCTAACATTTCTAGGTGGGCCCCTCACCCCCGGGGTCACGGGGACCGACAGCCTACCACGGGTGGGACCCCCACCACCAAGGTTAGGTTAGGTTACCTAACATTTCTAGGTGGCCCCCCCCCCCCAACCCCCGGGGGCCATGGGGACCGAAAGCCTACCAATGGTGGGACCCCCACCACCAAGGTTAGGTTACCTAACATTTCCCGGTGCCCCCCCCCCCTCAACCCCGGGGCCACAGGGCCGAAAGCCTGACACGGGTGGGACCCTCACCACCAAGGTCAGGTTAGGTTAGGTTAGATTAGGTTAGGTTACCTAACATTTCTAGGTTAACTTACATCAGGTTAAGTGGTGCGCCACTTAACCTGATGTAAGTTAACCTAGAAATGTTAGGTAACCTAACCTAACCTGACCTTGGTGGTGAGGGTCCAACCCGTGTCAGGCTTTCGGCCCCGTGGCCCCAGGGTTGGGGGGGCACACCTAGAAATGTTAGGTAACCTAACCTTGGTGGTGGGGGTCCCACCCTTGGTAGGCTTTCGGTCCCCGTGGCCCCCGGGGGTGGGGGGCCCACCTAGAAATGTTAGGTGACCTAAGCTAACCTTGGTGGTGGGGTTCCCACCCGTGGTAGGCTTTCGGTCCCCGTGGCCCCGGGGGTGAGGGGCCCACCTAGAAATGTTAGGTAACCTAACCTATCCTAACCTTGGTGGTGGGGTCCCACCCGCGGCTGGCCTTCGGCTCCATGGCTCCCATTAGACGATTTTGGAAAAGTAATGTGGGAGGGGGGGCCTAGTTGTCCTCCAATTATTTCTTGTTACTTAAAAGGGTCACTAGAATCTTTTTTCAATTAGAATGAACCCCCTCTCGACTGTTGTGCTTCGAGTTGGAGTAAAAATCTTTTTCAATCCCAACTTTTACCGGCTTATGTATAAATTTCATAACTTAAAAACCTTTCCCCAGGGGCTGAAGGGTCCATTTTATCTCTAAGGACATAGTTATTGGGTATTTCAACTATGTTGAAGAAAAAAAATACATCTAAAAATTGATTAGACGATTTTGGAAAAATATGCACATTATGACAAGAACTTTCATATATATGAAGTTACTTTGTTCACGTAGAAATAACTCTATTTCTGAAAAACAAGTCATAGAATGGCTTATGACATTGGGGGTCTTATGCAAATGAAAAGAAGACATAAAATGAACTTGTTTTCCATGATCCTATAGGTCAGCATTTATTAATTTGATTAAGGAAAGGAAATATGCCGTTATTACCGCATATTATTTAGTGTTTGATGTCATTAACTTCAGTGCATATTGAAATATAGATATATATATATATATATATACTATATATATATATATATATATATATATATATATATATATCTAATATATATATATATATATATATATATATATATATATATATATATATATCATATATATATATATATATATATATATATATATATATATATATATATATATATATATATATATATATATATATATATATATAATATATATATATATATAAAGAATGAATACTCCAAATGAACTCACCGGTCCTTCAATGGCTAATGTACGTTTAAATTTTAATTTATATTTTGCCCCTTGGATTTTACATATTTGAACCATAGAAATATACTTTCTATAATTTTTTACAAAAACGAGACGATTTATACAAAAACTAAGATAAAAACCCCCAACATTTAATTCTATTAAGCAATGTCGAAGCGTTGGAGCTAATTTTTTTAAACAGTATCGTTAGTTTTGAACTTGGTTTTCAAGCACCTAGATAATTAAATGCCTTTATACTTGGTGTTTATAAAAAGTAACGCATTAACAAAGTAGTTTGTTCAAAGTAAAATATTAAACTATGCTTCAGATAATCAAATAAAAAAGTTTTATTCAATATTTTTAATAATAATAAACTTTGTTTTTAAATTCTAAAAAAGTTGTGTAAAGAGTGATGTCTTGAGGAGGGGGTGACCCTTTTCTTATACGTAATAATTTCTGTTTGTTTATAAACTTTGATATTGCTTCTTACTTTCAGTTGAATTTTTAAATTTAATTTACTATCGTTTTAAATAATACCGTGTAATCCGGTTCTCTCTCCATGAACAATTCCGATACTTGTTTATTATACACACATCGCAACTGTAGCATGACAATTTTTTTCGTGATTATAATTTAAAACTGTACATAAACTCTTGATTTTTTTGTCGTGTTACTTAGGTAATACAGGAACATTTGGTTTTCTTTCCTAATTTGAATTTTTACACAAATTTAGCGCTAGCTAGTTAAAACTGTGCATAAATTCATGATTTTTTTATTTAGTCTAGCAGCTCTTTACTTTTAGTTGAAAAATGTTCTCTTGTGGAAAAAAGTTTTTGTCACTCTAACAGGTTTATCACTATATAAAAGTTTACAGAAAATTTAAGTTTGAACAATTATTCGTTATTATTTCTGCACATCTTTGATTAGTCTAGTAGCTCTTTACTTTTAGTTGAAAAATGACCTCAATGATCCATCGTTAGCAAATTTAGCCATAGCTAGTTAAAACTGTGCATAAATTCATGATTTTTTTTATTTAGTCTAGCAGCTCTTTACTTTTAGTTGAAAAATGTCCTCTTGTTGAAAAAAAAGTTCTTGTCACTCTAACAAGTTCATCACTAGACAAAAGTTTACAGAAAATTTAAGTTTGAACTATTATTCCTTATTATTTCTGCACATCTTTGATTTAGTCTAGTAGCTCTTTACTTTTAGTTGAAAAATGACCTCTTGTGGAAAAAAAGTTCTTGTCACTCTAACAAGTTTATCACTAGACAAAAGTTTACAGAAAATTGAAGTTTGAACAATTACTCGTTATTATCTCTGCACATCTTTGATTTAGTCTAGTAGCTCTTTACTTTTAGTTGAAAAATGTCCTCAATGATCCATCGTTAACAAATTTAGCCCTAGCTAGTTAAAACTGTGCATAAATTCATGATTTTTTTTATTTAGTCTAGCAGCTCTTTACTTTTAGTAGAAAATGTCCTCTTGTGGAAAAAAAGTTTTGTCACTCTAACAAGTTCATCAATATACAAAATTTTACAGAAAATTTAAGTTTGAACAATTATTCGTTATTATTTCTGCACATCTTTGATTAGTCTAGTAGCTCTTTACTTTTAGTTTGAAAATGTTCTCAATGATCCATCGTTAACAAATTTAGCTCTAGCTAGTTAAAACTGTGCATAAATTCATGATTTTTTTTTATTTAGTCTAGCAGCTCTTTACTTTTCGTTGAAAAATGTCCTCTTGTTGAAAAAAAAGTTCTTGTCACTCTAACAAGTTCATCACTAGACAAAAGTTTACAGAAAATTTAAGTTTGAACTATTATTCGTTATTATTTCTGCACATCTTTGATTTAGTCTAGTAGCTCTTTACTTTTAGTTGAAAAATGACCTCTTGTGGAAAAAAAGTTCTTGTCACTCTAACAAGTTCATCACTAGACAAAAGTTTACAGAAAATTCAAGTTTGAACAATTACTCGTTATTATCTCTGCACATCTTTGATTTAGTCTAGTAGCTCTTTACTTTTAGTTGAAAAATGTCCTCAATGATCCATCGTTAACAAATTTAGCCCTAGCTAGTTAAAACTGTGCATAAATTCATGATTTTTTTTTATTTAGTCTAGCAGCTCTTTACTTTTAGTTGAAAATGTCCTCTTGTGGAAAAAAAGTTTTTGTCCCTCTAACAAGTTCATCACTAGACAATAGTTTACAGAAAATTTCAGTTTGAATAATTATTCGTTATTATTTCTGCACATCTTTGATTTAGTCTAGTAGCTCTTTACTTTTAGTTGAAAAATGCTCTCTTATGGAAAAAAGTTTTTGTCACTCTAATAAGTTTATCGCTAGACATAACTTTACAGAAAATTTAAGTTTGAACAATTATTCGTTATTATTTCAGCACATGTTCGATTTAGTCTAGTAGCTCTTTACTTTTAGTTGAAAAATGTCCTCTTGTGGGTTGTGGAAAAAAATTTCTGTCACTCTAATAAGTCTATCGCTAGACATAACTTTACAGAAAATTTAGTTTCTTCTAGTTTCAAGGTCTAAGTATAGATTCTAAGTAGGTTTTAACTGCACTGCTTGTTTGGTGGGGGGATGAATGACCGAAAATGCCGGATGGATCTTTATTCGACTGGGTCAGATTTTGATTCTGAAGCTATTTGTCATAGTCCGTTGTTCTATTCAATTTCATGAGCCAAACTCTGTACATCTTAAAATATTGTAGTTTTTTTATATTCTTTTTTCGTTTGCCATTTATTGTTGTGGTATCAAAAAATTTGGATCGTTGGTTCAATTAATTATGAGTTCATTAAAAATTAAGTAATTAGTTACTACTTATAATAATTTGCAAGTTCCAAATGATGTTAGGAAAGAGATATTTAAAAAAACTTTTGTCCAACTATAAGTTATATTATTGTTTCCAGGTCGTAGTTAGGTTGGGCTCTGAAGAATATTCGGGTAAAAAGAATTTTTGCATTTTCTAGCTTCCTTCAATTTTAGTATATGAAAAAACTTGAAACAGTGATTTTGTGATAAGCCATCAGCTGCAATTTACACCAAAAGGACAAGATAATTATCAAAAGCATGAAAATTGAAAATATAAAATGTATATTTCAAAGAAATAATAGCCTTCTTAATAATTTAACATCGATAAACCGTGGAAAGTGTTTTTTTTTAGTATTGTTTGTGAATGATTAAAAGATGATGACTGACAAAAAATATTTTTGAAACTAAAGAAAACTTTAAAATTAGTAAATTGTCAAATGATGTCAAAATGTAATTTTTTCCTGAAATTGAAACCTCTTAGTTTAACTCAGGTATTGGACCTTTCATCTATGTCGAACAAAAAAAATAACTAGTTGAAGTTGTGTTTAAATTCCTCATCAATATAAAATCAAAAGCACGAAAATTAAAAATCATGAATATTAGTCATTGAAGGAATAAACATTAATAAAGTTAATGGAAATAATGGTTTAATCTTTATTTGAGGAAGAAAACAGTCCTGCATTTTGGTTAGAATTTGATGAACCTTCATATACATAGAGGAATTTGTCTTTCCCCCCTTCGCTACATGGAATTTTACACGTATATAAGAGATAATATAAAGTTTTTGTGTGAATACAGATATACGTCACAAATATATATTCAAATGATCAGGCTCTCTCCATTCCAAATTAGATTTATATCCGTCAAGTGGGGCCTTATTTCATGAGGACATTATAGTTATGAATCTCAGTGTGCCATATCTAACAGTACCCCTCCCCCCCTTAACGATGAAAAATATTTGCTATGTGGAAAGAGATCAAAATAAAAAATTGTTTAAAATCATTTACACAAAACTGTTTGGAGTTCTTATGCGGATTTTCACTTTGTTGACGCCATCATATCCTATTACTGTATTTAGTTGCCCCCAAGAGAGATAAATTCATTCAAATCTTAATAGTGTAGTTATTTTGGTTCATCTAGTACTACTACTACTACTACTACTACAACTCACCACTGTACCAGAACTCTAGTTTTTTTAATAAAATTATGGTAAATACATTTCTTTGGTTCGAAAATAAACTATTCTCGTAAAATCTGAACTAATATAGGTTTTCCGCAGGAAACTCTAGTTTTTGATCATAGTGTTATCAATCTTTTAGGATGTATGGCTTGGTTAGGATCTCTCACTTGATGAGGAGGTTCTTCTTTGTACTACTACAACCTTCGAAGGTACTGATGATGTGCTAGAAGTACATTATACGGAAGATGGTCTGTCGTATACGTCGGAAGATGTGGTACGGCGGGGGCCTTCAGGCCATCTTTGCATAGAGGATGACGAGCGGTTGGCTCCTAGTTTGCCTACAATAGGAGTACGCGGCGATTTATTTGAATACAGGCCCATCCCTTTGATTGATATATCAATAAATGATGAACCGGATGTTGAAATTGAATGTATACCACCCCCTCTGGTAGATATAGTGGTAGTGGAGGATGGTGACATAGATATTCAGATAATTGAACCAGATATAGTTTATTTAAAAAGCATTGTGAATATTGATATTTCAAGAGAATAAAGATTAGAAAGAATGAATTATTTTTTGTTATCATTGATAGAAAACTTGGTTGTGGACTGATAATACTCTATGGAGTGATCTAATCAAACTGAACTATTCATGTACAGAAGTCTCTGATGGTATCCTCACGCTATATATATCTAGTATATGAAAATTAAAATAATACAAACAAATTTATTGTATGATTACAATATAAAACTCATTATACATATTAATAATTAGATTTAACGTTAAATCATATATGAGAACTCTTCCACCATGGTTTTCGTTGTTTAAAATCCTTTTCGTAGAATGACCTCTTATGTTGTCTCTTAAAGGGCCACTTTTTCTCTTCTCTTAGAACATAATCATCATAATAATCCGAGTTATATCTTGCTTTATATACATTTTTCATTGGGTTTTCACTGCTGTCTTTTACACTATAGAGAAAGCCCTCTTTTACCAGTCTCTTCTTTTGATCTTCCTTTTCTATCATATCAACCCTTCTTTTATGTGAACATACTTGCAACTGGTATAAATTTCTCTCCATGTCACATATAATTTTTCTTCTCGTTTCCTCCAGATTCTTCTCATCTGTCTCTGCCTCCATGCTGTCTAAACATGCAGTAGGTTCATGAGAATGCTCAAAATCAATGAAAATGTCCTTTACAAATAGAACAGTTGCAATAAAAGGATATTTCTAACTCAACTTGTTCACTCATGTTATTACACTGCTAACTAAAAACTTAGTGAATTCTATTCACAGACTAATAAAACTATAGCAAAAATCCATTCCTCATATTCCCTCCGCCGCTAATATGTAAGCAAGCCCTCTGATTGGCTGAGAAGGAGACACGTGATCCTGTTTCCCGTTATCGGATCAATAAAATTCCCAATCGATTACGCAATCAATTTCTCAGGTTAGGTTAGCCAAACAACAAAGAAGCCATGTTTGTTTCTTAATTCCCCTTTCGTAAATCAATAATTCCCCCGCCGATTATGTAAATCAAGTTCTCAGGTTAGGTTAGCCTAAAGATCAAAGAAGCCATGTTTGTTTCTTAATTCCCCTTCGTGAATCAATAATTTCCCCGCCGATTATGTAAATCAATTTCTCAGGTTAGGTTAGCCAAACAACAATGAAGCCATGTTTGTTTCTTAATTCCCCTTTCGTGAATCAATACATTCCCCTAGCGATTATGTAAATCAATTTCTCAGGTTAGGCTAACCAAACAACAAAGAAGCCATGTTTGTTTCTTAATTTCCCCTTCGTGAATCAATAATTCCCCCGCCGATTATGTAAATCAAGTTCTCAGGTTAGGTTAGCCTAAAGATCAAAGAAACCATAATGTTTCTTAATTCCCCCTTCGTGAATCAATAATTTCCCCGCCGATTATGTAAATCAAGTTCTCAGGTTAGGTTAGCCTAAAGATCAAAGAAACCATAATGTTTCTTAATTCCCCCTTCGTGAATCAATAATTCCCCCACCGATTATGTAAATCAATTTCTCAGGTTAGGTTAGCCAAACAATCTCATAACATTCGCGTCGAGCATGTACATTCTCACTGACAAAAACCATAAAACAGACATAAATTGCTGTTGACATCCATAAATGTGAGAAAGTTCCTGTTTTTTCATTCTCACTGACAACGAACCATAAAACAGACATAAATTGCTTTTGACATCCATAAATGTGAGAAAGTTCCTGTTTTTTCATTCTCACTGACAAAAACCATAAAACAGACATAAATTGCTGTTGACATCCATAAATGTGAGAAAGTTCCTGTTTTTTCATTCTCACTGACAAAAACCATAAAACAGACATGAATTGCTGTTGACATCCATGAAAAACATCAAATAAATTGACCAACACACATAACCATCCAAGAAAACATCCATAAAAGTGAGAAAATTCATGTTTTTTTAAGTGAGAAAATCCCTGTTTTTTCATTCTCACTGAGAAAACCATAAACCACGTGGTCCTCGTCGGAGCTCATGAGGCCTTTCTACTGCTGTGGGAGAGTTGTCATCCTCAAAGACCTAATTTCCAGACCTTAGAACTACGTTTAATAAAATGGCTGTCTTAAAATTTTGATTGGATGTGTTTGGGGAAAAGGTGGGCGTGAGAGGGGGGTTAGTTGCCCTCAAATCAGTTTCGACTATTAAAAAGGGTAGTAGCCCTTTGAATTTACAATCGAATGAGCCTTTAGCGAATGATTGGCGTGGGGGGGGGGCTTGTGGCCCTCAAATCACTTTCGAATATTAAAAATGGCACTAGCTTTTTGAATTTCAAATCGAATGAGCCTCTTTTGAAGTTTCTACGACAACGCCTTCTACAAAAACCTTATATGCCCCCAGGGCATAAAATAAAACCCTTGCCCTGAGTTTTATGGGTAATTGTCCTCCTCAAAAACATATTTTCTATCTGGAAATCAACTACGCTGAATAAAATGACTAGCCCAAAATGTTGATTGGATGCGTTTGGGGGAATGATGGGCGTGGGGGGGCCATTTGCCCTCCAATCACTTTCGACTATTAAAAACGGCACTATCCCTTTGAATTTCAAATCGAATGAGCCTTTTTGAAGTTTCTACGACAACTATCCCTTTGAATTTCCAATCGAATGAGCCTTTCTTGAAGTTTCTGCGACAACACCTTCTCTAAAAACCTTATATGCCCCCAGGGCATAACTTAAAACCCTTGCCCTGAGGGTTGTGGGGTATTGTCCTCCTCAAAAACATGTTTTCTATCTGAAAATCAACTACGCTGAACAAAATGGCTATCTCAAAATTTTGATTGGATGTGTTTGGGGGATTGATGGGCGTGGGGGAGGCTAGTTGCCCTCAAATCACTGTCGACTATTAAAAAGGGCACTATCCCTTTGAATTTCCAATCGAATGAGCCTTTTTTGAAGTTTCTACGACAACGCCTTCTATAAAAACCTTATATACCCCCAGGGCATAACTTAAAACCCTTGCCCTGAGCGTTGTGGGGTATTGTCCTCCTCAAAA
Source organism: Artemia sinica (assembly GCA_027921565.1). Classification (NCBI taxonomy): domain Eukaryota; kingdom Metazoa; phylum Arthropoda; class Branchiopoda; order Anostraca; family Artemiidae; genus Artemia; species Artemia sinica. Next base: position 15,579,756 of record CM051262.1, read on the forward strand.
ACATGTTTTCTATCTGAAAATCAACTACGCTGAACAAAATGGCTATCTCAAAATTTTGATTGGATGTGTTTGGGAGAATGATGGGCGTGGGGGAGGGGCTAGTTGCGCTCCAATAACTTTTGACTATTAAAAAGGGATCTATCCCTTTGAATTTTCAATCGAATGAGCCTTTTTTGAAGTAAAAAAGGAATTACAAAAGCACAAGCAAAAGCACTTTAAATCTAGCAAAATATTTCCAAGTAGTCACATTTCATCAAAGCTGATCTGAAGAATTATCACCTGCCTTAATGGGTTCGGCGCTTTACTTTCTTTAGCCGGCACAGTGAAGCGTCTACAATATGATCCTTAGGGTATCCTTATGTTAGATAAAACTTATGAGATACATGCCTATCCTTAATGAAATCCCATGGGTCAGTGAAACGCAAAAACAATTCTTGAACTATTAAAGACTGGTCCGGATGTGAGTTCTAAAACAAAGTGTTTTATTGGTATCTGGATCCAATTATAGATTTAAAGTCCTTCAAGCTGGTTTGGAAACAATGTACAAATACAAAATTCGAAAAAGAAAAGTGAAAGAGAAATTATATTGAAATACCTTTCAGTATTTCTTTATATTTTTTTTTATATTTACCTAAAAGTTCATGATACAGAAAACAAAATTTTTTAAATTGCCAACTAATTTTATTGGCAGAAAATCCTCAAGACCAGTTTTTGGCTAAGCGTTTTACATCTATTTTTAAAATTTGTGTAATTACTGCAAATTTTTGCATACCTAAATATTTGGGAATAATAAGCTGAATAAGTAGTATTTGAATGTATATTACTTTCAAAAAATGGAAAATTAATTAATTCAAAATTAAAATCGTCCGTTTTATTATATATTTTAAAATCTGATTTATTATTATCTGATATATTAATATTTAAATCTAAGAAATGGTCAGAGCGTCCTGTTCCATAGCTAGGCTCCGGAATTAACTCTTGTGGATAAATATTTTTTGAAATCTCAATAAACTCCGTGCAATTTATTACTAAGAGATTATCCAAATATTTTTTATTATTTGAAAGGTAATATTTTACATTACTTGGTCTATTTTTATTTATCATATGTTCACATTCTAATTGACTTAAAAACAAGTCCGCTATAAATGGACTCGCATTCCCACCCATAGGAATGCCAACAATATGCTTATATAAATTACCATCAAACCTTATAAAAGTAGTGAACAGAACAATTCCACTAAATCGCATACCATATCCAAGCTATTACATCTTGCACTAATAGTACTTCTAAAGAAATTCGTCCATCGGGTTTTTTATTAAAAATATAAATTTTCAAAAATCTGATATTAGACAAAAAAAGATTTCTTAATGACCGTTTTTAACTTTTCGAATACTAAATTAAGTGACAGATTTGTATACAGAGTAGTAAAATCAAGTGAATCGAATCTTTTAGCTGAAACAATAGCCAAAGAATCTATCGTTTGTTATGAATTACTAACAATCCAATATGGATTAAAGTTAGAATTTTTTTTAATTCCAGAGCAATATGCTTAAAATTTATTTCTAATATCTCCTAAAATTAAAGATAGGTCAGTGGCTGCAATTCTGGTTGGGCATCTCACTGCCCCAGCAATAAAACGTGGTTTTGTTGGATTTTTATGAAATTTTAGCGTCCAATATAAGAAAGGAAACTTTTTATCATTATCATTAATTTTTATATTGAATGTTTTCAAAATTCTGTCTTCTATATTTTCAATTAATCCATTCTCCTCTAGATGAGCCTTTTCGTATTTATTAGTTTGTTTGTAACTCTTTTAATAAAATATCACAGTACAGTTACTGATAAATTATGGCCAAATTATTGCTAGCTTTATCAACTGGTACAATTACAGATTTATTCTGTATATTAGCTATTTCTTGTTTCATATTTGCATAATAAAATATTGAATTTTCTCAGAATTATTAGGATTGTATATATGCTATTTCGTGCACTAGTCAAAATCAAATTCATCCAATTCTGAAAACTTTCTTTAGTAATTTTCTCCTTCTTGCCCCATTTATCAATAAATAAATTTAAATCGTTCTTTAATCCATTACGAATACCTGCTGGCTTTATGTGGTAGGAAAGACGGAATTCAGACCCAATCTTCATTATATTTTGAAGATCAAGATGCTTTATAATGGAAAAATCCCCTGTTACAACATGTTCGTAAGTTTGATCCACATAAGGTAAAAATTGCTCGCAACTACAAACCGGTTTCCAATTACTCCTTGTCAAGCTTTTTAAGTATTAAATTATAGTTAAAAATCATTTGACCAATCTTTTTTGAAAATTCATATGTTAAAATTGGACTATCTTCATACGCCAAATTACATAGAAGGGCAGTTTTCACCTTCACTAGGTTAAGATTCCGGGTAAATTAATATTTTCTATTTGTTTAGTTCTGAAATTAAGAGACAAATATAATCTATTATCCTTATTAACAATCTTAGAAGATGTATTATGATTTGAAATAAATTTTAATTTAGCTAAAATCCAAACTGTATCATAAATTAATTTCGTTTTAGAGTAGCATGTTGTATTATTTATGCAATCCAGAATGCTTTTATCAAATTATTCCTTGATAACTTATTTAAAGATTTTATTAAACTACCCACTCCATTAGTCTCGAATATCTGATATAAATCGATTAAAAATTCATTTTAATCTAAATAATTCATTCTATCATTTTTCCTATGTCCTCTTGATCGGTTTTTACGTCTAGTGGAACAATTAAAGGAAGGGTGCTCAGTTAAACCATTAATAGAGTTAGCAACGAGATTGGACGTATATCCGTATTTCGCAACTCGATCCTTTATCCCAAAAGGGTAAGCGATACCCAGAGCATGGATCCAATAATCTTTTCGTCTGGGTAATCTATTATTTTCCCTTCTTTAGTAAAGTTTTCTAGGTCCAGATTTTCTAAAATTGTAATAGTTAGATTAGATACCGAGCAAGTACAATTATCAAAATGTTCAAGTAGATAATTATTAGTGTTTTTCCAGGTAATTGTAGTTTTATGTCCCGAAAATCCCTTATAAATATTGTTAATTGTTTCCCCCACATATTGTAAAAAGCAATTTTTACATTCTATTAAATAAATAATATTAGTTGTTTTACAATTTACATGCCCAGTTAATAAAAATCGAAACTTTTTATTATATAAAAGGCTTGTAACATAACTTCGAGGGATGAAGTGATCTTGGCAAAGAAAACAACGACCATTACACTTACTAATATTCGGCAGACCCTTTTGAATATTATTATTACCATTATTATTCAATATAAAATCATAAATCAAATAAAACCAAAACGACAAACAAAATAAAGTCCAAAACATCTCCAGAAGCCAAGCCAAAACTCTGCAAGTAATAAAGTTATTCTAACTAATTATATATATATATATAAAATAAAATGGAGCCATAACTTCAAAAAACACTACCCTAAATAGAGCCTTTGCTTAATACTACCATCTTAAAAAGCAATAAATTAGCCAAATAATCATCAATATCAGATAATAACCTGAACCAGGGTTAAGGTCTGTTGTGAAAGAATTTTTGATGATTCCTCAACCAGCACTAGATCCAACCTGGATTCATATATTTTAGAGATAGGCATAATTACTTGGCTAAAAAAAAGGAGAGAGAGAGAGAGAGAACAGTATAACCGAACCGTCAACCAAATGGAAATGTCCAAATCCATGCAAAGTCGTCATCAATAAATGTAAGTCGTTGTAAATTTACAAGCAGAAGCATCTTAAATGTAGCGAAATATCATGTAGTAACCTTTCATTACGGCTCATCAAAAGAATACCACCTGCCTTAACAGGTTTCGAGGCTTTACTTTCTTTACCCGGCACAGTGTAGTGTCTACCATAAGATCTTTATGGTATCCCTATGTTCGGTAAAACTTGTGAAATACATGCATACTTGTATGCATTATCTTTGCATACTAGTAAAACTATTAAAAAAAATTACATGTAGCATAAGATTGATTGTATCCTTAATGAAATCCCATGGGTCAATGAAACGCGAAAACAATTCTGGAACAATTAAAGACTGGTCTAAACGTGAGTTAGAAAACAAAGTGTTTTATTTGTATCTGGAACCAATTATAGATTTAAAGTCCTTCAAGCTGTTTGGAATAAATGTACAAATACAAAATTTCAAAAAGAAAAGTGAAAAAGAAATTATATTAAAATATCTTTCAGTTTTTTTTTATAATTACTCCAAATCAAATTTATTTGAAAGAAACACAAAGAAAAAAAGTGTTGATGTTGCAATTATATGTGAAGTACATCATCAGGAATATGGTCCCCCTTGCTAGCCCTGCATGGACTTATTCTGTTGATAAAATGTAGCCTGAGAAAGCTTGCCTATTTTTGATAAAGGAGGAAATCACCCCCAAAAAGTAATGGAATCTTGATTAAAATTGCACCATCACAAGCCACATATCAGATAACCCTATTAGATGTCTCCTGATCTTTTCTGTTTTCTAGCTAGGTCTCTTATGCTGGCATGATGCGACAAACATATTTTAAAACAAATCCCAAATCCAAGGGTTATTTCTTAAAAAGAAGCTTTGACACAGAAATAAAAGCAGATTTCATCTGTGAGCTAAAGTGCATCACATCTACTTTGTTCAAAACGTCACCTACTCTAACACCAATTTCAATACTTTCAAGAGGTAGTTACAAGTGTCTTTAATTTAAAAACTTGTTTCAATTGCATTCTTCCTTTTCTCCGTGACTAGGACTTCTTGCTTAATAGCTCTGTCCATCAAACCTATTACAAGGCAACAAATCTTTTAAAACTTTATGTGGATACAAGTTTTTTCAGTCTTAAATACACCAGTGAAGCATGTGAAGATTTTGACAATGAAATGACAAAACAAAAGAAGAGGTTGTGTCTGTCGATCTTTCAGTATGTCTCATAATTTTCTTTTAGCCACTCATGTTCATCATGGATTTTAAAATTGAAGGTATATACTTGAAAAGAATTTTGGTACATACTTGAAAGAAACTCCTCAAGTCCTTAGTTGTATAGATTATGAGCAAGCGTTTGATCCAACTGATAGAATAGCTTTTCTGAGGTCTTATCCTTTCATGGTATACCCGATAAATACATTAAAGGGATTTGTGCCATTTATGATCTTAACATTGCTGCATTTAAGGTAGAAAATGGGGTTAGTAGCTGGTTTTCTATTAAATCAGGAGTTAGTAGGGTTGTGTTCTATCCCAATTTACATGGATCATTTTGATGGAGCTCAGTAAAGACAATTGGGAGAACACAGAACCAATAATAGGCATGCACACCCAAAAAAATTGCACGCCGTTCATAAACAAAGATTACCCGATCTAATGGGTGAATGTTGCTGTCAAGTTCCTAAATTGCCTTAGACTTTTAATCCAGATTCTTTTCTTCAGTTCTTTCTTAAAACTGAAGTTTCCACTTAGAAGCTTTTAAACGACGCATTGCATGAAAGAGCTAGATACTTGGGTTGTGATCTTATCTAGCATAGTTGATGCCATAATTCTCATATCCGAAACACAGAACGTAGTTAATTTCATTTTTCAGTTCTAGCTGATCCAGAAATTCCTATTTTTAGGGCACGGGTTAATTCCGGAATGCTTTCCTTTAGACACGATTCTGCTACATTTTCCGGAATACTGTTAAGTCTAAGTGACTTTCATTTATCAAGTACCTTAGTTTGAACATTGGGTAGGCTCTTATAGGCTGAAGTGGTCCGCAAACTGTAAGCTGTAGTATTGCCTATATTCGTTTATCTTTCAGACCAATTCAATAGATTTAATAATCTTATACGCCGTTTCAATTCAGTCGACTTTTAAACTTTAATGTACGTCATATACTTAATCCGCTTATGATTATTGGTTACGTAAAGAGGTAGATAGATGATTCAACAATAAATTTTGATAAAATGCTGTATATATCATTGTTGATCAGCGGTATTTTTTTTTGTTTGAAATTTTTACTCTTCGTATTCGAAGGAAATAAAAATTTTGAAAGTTTGAAGTAGTTTGCTTACCAAAAAATTTAAATATTTGGTTTTCCGCCAAATTTCTGACCATTATTCTGACTTGAACTATTAAAAAGGGTACTAGCCCTTCGAATTTCCAATCGAATGAGCCTGTTTTGAAGTTTTTGAAGTTTCTACGACAACGCCCTCTTTAAAAACCATATATGCCCCCAGGGCATAACTTAAAACCCTTGCCCTAAGGGAGTGTCCTCCCCAAAAAATATTTTTTATGTGGAAATCAACTACGCTGAACAAAATGGCTATCTCAAAAATCTGATCGGATGTGTTTGGGGGAATGATGAGCTTGAAGGGGGGCTAGTTGCCCTCCAATCGCTTTGACTATTAAAAAGGGCACTAGAACTCTCATTTTCCAATCGAATGAGCCTCTTTTGAAGTTTCTACGACGACCCCTTCCATATGAAGTGCCCTCCTCTAAAGGAAAAAAATAATGCATAGTACATTGTGCCAACATCGTTCTTATATGCCCCCAGGGCATAACTTAAAACCTTTACCCAAAGGGTTGTGGGGGAGTGTTCTCCTCAAAAATATATTTTCTATCTGGTTACGTTGAACAAAATGGCTATCTCAAAATTTTGATTGGATGTGTTTGGGGGAATCATGGACGTGGGGGGGGGCTAGTTGCCCTCCGATCACTTTTGACTATTAAAAAGGGTACTAGCCCTTCGAATTTCCAATCGCCCTAAGGGAGCTAATTGCCCTAAGGGAGTGTCCTCCTCAAAAAATATTTTTTATGTGGAAATCAACTACGTTGAACAAAATGGATATCTCAAAATTTTGATTGGATATGTTTGGGGGAATGATGGGTGGGGTGGGGTCTAGTTGCCCTCCAATCACTGTCAACTATTAAAAAGGGCACTAGAACTCTCAATATCCAATCGAATGAGCCCCTTTTAAAGTTTCTACGACGACCCCTTCCATATGAAGTGCCCTGCTCTAATGGAAAAAAATAATAGGCTACATGGCACATTGTGCCAACATTGTTCTTATATGCCCTCAGGGCATAACTTCAAACCCTTGCCCCGAGGGTTGTTGGGGAGTTTCTTCCTCAAAAACATATTTTCTATCTGGAAATTAACTACCCCGAACAAAATGGTTATCTCAAAATTTTGATTGGATGTTTTGGGGGAATGATGGGCGTGGGGAGGGGGGGGGCTAGTTGCCCTCTAATCACTTTTGACTATTAAAAAGGGCACTAGCCATTCCAATTTCCAATCGAATGAGCCCTTTTCGAAGTTTCTAAGACAACTCCTTCGATACGAAGTGCCTGACTAAGAAAAAAAACACATTGTGGCCACATCGTTCTTTACTTAGGCAGCGCTAGCGCGCTGCCTGTGATCTTGAATAGAACGTTGTTGTAGAAATTTCAAAAAGGGCTCATTTGATTGGAAATCGAAATTGCCCTTTTTATTAGTCGAAAGTGAGTGGACTGTAATTAACCCCCCTCTCACACCCACCATTTCCCCAAACACGTTCAATCAAAGTTTAGAGATAGCAATTTTGTTTAACGTAGTTGAAAGAACTTGAAATTATGTATTTAAGGATGACAAACCCCCCAAAGCCCACAGGGTAAAGGTTATAAGTTATGCCCTGGGGGCATATAACTTTTTTATAGATAGAGTTATCGTAAAAACTTCAAAAGGGGCTCATTCAATTGGAAATTGAGAGAGCTAGTGCCCTTTTTAATAGTTGAAAGTGATTGGAGGGTATGGAGGGTAACTAACCCCCTCTTACGACCACCATTCCCCCAAACACTTCCAATCGAATTTTTCAGATAGCCATTTTGTTCAACGTTGCAGAAAATTCTGGAGATTAGGTCTTTGAGGATTACAACTCCCCCCGCCCTCAGGGCAATGGTTGCTAGTTTTGCCCTGGGAACATATAAGATTTTTATTGAAAGCGTTGTCGTAGAAACTTCAAAAGGGCTCATTTGATTGGAAATTGATAGGGTTAGTTCCTTTTTAATAGTTGAAAGTGATTGGAGAGTGACTAACGCCCCTCTCACGCCCATCATTTTCCGAGACAAATCCCGTCAAAATTTTGAAATAGCCATTTTGTTTAACATAGTTAAAAGTTCTGGAAACTAGGTCTTGGAGGATGACAACCACCCTCACAGCCCTTAGGATAAGGGTTGTAATTTATACCCTGGGGCATATATGGTGCTTATAGAAAGCATTTTATTGTAGAAACTCAAAAAGGGCTCATTCGATTGGAAATCGAAAACCTTAATGTCCTTTTTAATAGTCGAAAGGAATTGGAAGGCTTGACATTTTTATAGTAAAGATCGATGTGGGTAAAATGTATTGTTTTTCTGTTGTTGTTGTTGTTGTTTAGACCAGGGTACTTTGTATCCAAGGAGTTGTCGTAGGTACTTCGAAAAGGGTTCATTCAATTGAAAATAGAAAGGGCTGATGCCCTTTTTAATAGTCGAAAGTGATTTGAGGGCAACTAATCCCCCTCCCACGCCCACCCTTACATTTGCCTTTATGTTTAAAAACTAAATGTGGACTTAAGATTAAATTAAAATGCAGTGTGTTAATGCTAATTCCCAATAAGGCATCTCAGCAGTATCCCAAGGATAATTGAGGGTATTATGTTCAAACTTTCGGGGCTACTTCTGCTCTTAAAATTTAACCAAATTAAATAGCGTAAGTGTATCCAAGATATCAAAGAAAGTAAACAGATTTTTTGGTGAATGGTATCATGTTCTCCATTTCAGATCAACTAGAGGAGGTATGAAACTAAATTAAACACTACTATTTGTGTCCAGATTTTTAAAAGTGTGTATGTTGTTAAAAATTGCTGGAAATTTTTCTCCAGCATACATCTAGCATGCCAAATTATGAATTCTTGAAAAAACGAAAAGATTTAAAGTATTATTTTCTTTTTCCCTGAAAAGACTATGTCAATATAAAACGAACCGAAATTAATGAAAAAATTTTTTCCACTAAATAAGTTTTTCAATAAAAAGTAAAGAACTCCATTAAACAAAAATGACGAAAAATAAAATCAAATAATCTACCAAGCGTGAAACTACCACCAATCAGCATCGATAAATAAATGAAACCCAAAACGAACAGAAATTACAATAAAGAACCGAGTCAAACTCAAAACGAGCAGAAATTAACATAATTTGGGCTCAAAACCCCTATGCCTTCCCAAGGCCAAAACATAATTGCACTTTACTGAAAAAAAATAAAAATGAACGTGCATTGTAAGTTTAATTTACATATACTGATATTTAGTAATCAAAAATGTTAATATTATTTGATTTATAAAAGCTATAAAAGTAAAAACATTTATATTTTGGCCATCCTGTATCGGTTTAGACCCTACATCTGTATTGGTTTGATGAAGACCCTACCACCCGATCGAAACAATTCTGAAACACCACTGAAAAGGTGGCGGTTGAAGCAATCGGCTATGCTCCTGAAAAGGAAAAATTATGTCCCAGAGAAAACTGTAAAACTAATTGAAGCTATGCGACAGGCATCAAGCTCTTCATTCATAGGCAGCTCGCTAGCGCTGCCTAAGCAAAGAACGACGTGGGCACAATGTGTTTTTTTTTTTCTTCTTCTTCAGTCGGGACCTTCGTATCGAAACAGTTGTCGTAGAAACTTCGAAAAGGGCTCATTCAATTGGAAATTACAGTGGCTAGTGCCCTTTTTAATAGTCAAAAGTGATTGGATGGCAACTAGCCCCTCCCCCCCACGCCCATCATTCCCCCAAACAGTTCGACCAGTTTTTAATGCATTTATGTTTCGCTCTAAGTTTAGTTTGACCAGTTTTTATCTTTTTAATTTTTTAATTGACTTTTTACAGTTTTAATTATTGACTTTTAAATGATTGTTCATTATGGTTTTCTCTATTTTGTTGTTGTTCTTTGCATTTTTGTGGTAAAGCTTTCTAATTTAGTTAATTATTAATTTAGTGAAAATATATAAGACGCAAATATGAAGTTTTGAAATACCACTTTTTGTTAAGATAAGGAACATATCCTGCCAAGTTCTGTTTAACGGGAAATCGAGAAATTACCACTTCCTAACGATTACGTGGGAAGGTGTGGCTGATAAAAATGTATAAAAGATACATTTTATCGGAAGGAGGGATCTGATACTAACTTTATGCCGGACTGACCTCTGGTCCGTTGTTTTTTATAAATACCTTGGATGTCGGATCATTGTAAGTGTCTGTATCTTATTATATATTATTGTAGCTTTTGAGACTTGTGGTCTATTTGGGGCAGCCGGTCCCAGTAGCATATCTATATCTGTAATTACTATGTGTAAATTGAATAAAAGTATTGTGTTTTAGACAACCTCTCTACGATCTACCTTTAGCCCTCGAACAGACCCAGTCGGTACGCCTCATTAGTTCGGTCATAGCCTAAGGCTTGCTACCAAAGTTAAACTACCTTAGGTCCAGAGTTTATCTCCCCTATAAAGGGAGAATAAAGGCATCTACGACTACAACCCCCAAATACCATAAATATACACATCACAACAACTTCACAACAACTGGTGGCAGCGGTGGGAAAAAGACATATTTTACTGAAAAAGCGGGAAAAGACTTGAAAAAAACCCTTAGGCTCCATTGAAATAACGAATCAAAAAAAAGAGAAGGGTTCAAGTTGAAAATATAGCCAGACGAAACTAAAAGGAAAATAAACTGAATGAAGTCAGTTAAACTCTGTTAGACGCGCCTATTGAACTTGCCGAACGAACTAGTATGAAAATTGTACTAAATAAGTACAAATAAGTAGCATTAATACTTCGGAGCCACCGTTGCATTGGTTAACGCGGGCCGAGATTAATAGAAATTTTGGAGAAATGCTCAAAGTAGTCAAGAAAAGAAATTTGGCTCTCTTTTGTGGAAGTTGTTTTCAGAAAAATGACTAACATGGCATGAAAAATTAAAACAAAAATTCACATAATATCCATAAGGACTTAATTTGAAGTTGAAACCTAAGACAAGACCACTAAAAGTGGGGAAGTTAAAGTGAAAATAGTCATTGTCACTTGTATTTCAAAAACAGAATTACTGTGTGCCATGAAGGCCAGGTATTTTTTGCAAAAGGGCCACTTTTTCTGGAGAAAGAATAACCCAAGATAAAATTGTGCCCACAAGTTATTAAATAATTAATTATTGTGTGTGCAGGTTCATAATAGTCTTTTTAGCTGTAGCCATGGCAATAGGACCTGGAAACGTTATAAGGAGCTACCAGAAGGCAGTCATGGTAAGCGAACCTTCAGAGTACAGGCTAAGTCATTTGATAATGGCATTACAGGTATAAGGTGAACAGGAAAAAAATTATTTAGCTTATCAGATATAAGCTATAAATAAAGCCTTCAACCAAAAAGACATTAAAGCTGAAAAAAGAGAGATTACAGACATAACGTTATAAAACTGTCTAAAGTACCTAGAAATTCGAAAAGAATTGAAAAGCTTAAAAGTCTGAATAAACAAACAGGCTTATAAGCTAATGACAGTTAATGACACAAGTGGGTTCGAAATAGAACCAAAGTTTTAAAACAAAATGTATATAGTCATATATGGGAAAGTTATATAGTTGTAACAAATGTAATTAAGAAAATATCTACTGTTATAAATATATTTCGAAAACTTTTTATAAACAGAGAATTGTAAAAAAAAAAAAAAAAAAAAAAAAAAAAAAAAAAAAAAAAAAAAATTATAGAAATGTAAATAGAAAAGTTATGTTATATGAAATATTGCCAAGCCCTTATATAGAGGCTAATCACAGTTATTAGTTGTAGTGCATCAATCTATTTGTTGGAGTTGCTTTTGTTTTGTAAATATTATAATTGCAGTTAGGACTTATCATATAAAAGTCTTGACGGACTTAATTAAAACTTGTAAAAGAACAAATACTGAAGTGATTAAATAAATTATTAGGGTATATAATTGTTATTTGTTTTTAACAATTAAGTATCAGCATAACTTCGGTTAATATATATATGTATATATATATATATATATTTATATGTATATATTTAACCTAAACTATCCTATAAAAATAGTGAATTAAATGTTGAGTATTTGTGTTTTTTTTATGTTTACATCATTCAAGATGTATTATTTTTTTATGCTTTAAGTTTTAAACAGTAGTTAAATATCCTATTTAGTTTTGCGAATTAAAAAAAAAATACTTATGTAAACTATTACACAATGCTTATATATATATACTATGTTTTTATCAACTTTAAAGTTTTAAATATTGATTTAATTTTATATGTAAATGTTTGACCTCGAGTCAACGTATTAAAATTTTTTATTGTGAAATAATCAGTTTAGTATTAAGTTTGAAAAAATAATCCAGCAAGAAACATAATGTTTCGATTTAAGCGGGTATTATTTTTGGAGTAATTAAAAGAGAGAAAAGTAAATAAAAGTAATTAAACTGAGTTACGAAATTAACTCAGTTGAAATACGAAATTGAGTGTTTCTTTCTACTATATATGTAAAATTGTATACTTTATATGTATACTAATGTGGATATTTATTTTAGGTACAGCATTAGCTATTTTTTTTGGAAATCAAATTTTTCGTAACATCTTTTCGGATCCATTTTTCCTTCAATCATATTTTGACACATTTTTGGGAAGTAGCAAATTTCAAAGCCAGTTCAATAATATCCTGATACTATCATCTCATACCACAGAAACCAAACCACACTTGATCAACTGATATTTGGAAACTATAGCAGTAAAACAGACTTTACTACAAGTTCGTCAGAAAGTGAGATAAAAACAGAACTTAATTTAGGCCTAGAAAATGTGCTACATAGCCAAATGGCTTATGTTGTTGAAATATGTGAAAATGCTTTGTGCTGAAAAAATATGTGAAAATTAAAAAATCAATAATGTTATATGTAATTTATCCAAGGTAATTCTAAAACGAAAAATAAACGGTAGATCAACCACATCACACAGATAAATTAAATTATTAAGGGGAATTAAATTTAAACTCGAATAATTCATAAACTTGTCTAATATAACTTGAAATCTAATTTAAGCAAAACCACTAACATTATGTTTAAGCCGCTTGGGGTCAAGTTCAAACAGAAGATGCATATGAAGAGGGTAAACGAGTAATTGTCAGTCCTAGAGACAGAGAAAAAGAGAAACAAGGATGAATTTCAAATTGAAATCCTTCGACAAAAAAAAGAACATGGCCTATATTGGACCAAAAACATAACCCTAAGGAAACTCATTGAGGGTAGATGCACATAATGACCCAAAGATGGCAGCATAATAGCTGTAAACGAAATAAAGTTGTTTTAAAAGTAAAATATTGAGAATTGGGACAATTCTTCTTTGAATGGGGAGTATTGTGGTAAAGCTTTCTAATTTAGTTGATTATTAATTTAGTAAAAATATATAAGACGCAAATATGAAGTTTTGAAATACCACTTTTTGTTAAGATAAGGAACATATCCTGCCAAGTTCTGTTTAACGGGAAATTGAGAAATTACCACTTCCTAACGATTACGTGGGAAGGTGTGGTTGATAAAAATGTATAAAAGATACATTTTATCGGAAGGAGGGATCTGATACTAACTTTATGCCGGACTGACCTCTGGTCCGTTGTTTTTAGAAATACCTTGGAACTTTGTCGGATCATTGTAAGTGTCTGTATCTTATTATATATTATTGTAGCTTTTGAGACTTGTGGTCTATTTGGGGCAGCCAGTCCCAGTAGCATATCTATATCTGTAATTACTATGTGTAAATTGAATAAAAGTATTGTGTTTTAGACAACCTCTCTACGATCTACCTTTAGCCCTCGAACATACCCAGTCGGTACGCCTCATTAGTTCGGTCATAGCCTAAGGCACGCTACCAAAGTTAAATTACCTTAGGCCCAGAGTTTATCTCCCCTATAAAGGGAGAATAAAGGCATCTACGACTACAACCCCCAAATACCATAAATATACACATCACAACAATTTCACAACATTTTAGTGTAACCATTTATGTTGTCGACTCCAAAGTCCGAATTCGGCCCTTTGTGGGCTTGTGATAGCGATTTTTTTGAAATAAATATCTCCTCTCCTAAACACATCCAATCAAAATTTTGAGATAGCCATTTTGTGCAGCGTAGTTGATTTCCTATTAGAAAGTATGTTTTTGAGGAGGACACTCCCCCACAACCGCCAGGGCAAGGGTTTTAAGTTGTGGCCTGGGGGCATATAAGGTTTTTATAGAAGGCATTGTCGTAGAAACTTCAAAACAGGCTCATTCGATTGGAAATTTTAAGGGCTAGTACCCTTTTTAATATTTGAAAGTGATTGGAGGGCAACTAGCCCCCCCCCACGCCCATCATTTCCCCAAAGACATCCAATCAAAATTTTGAGATAGCCATTTTGTTAACCGTAGTTGATTTCCTATTAGAAAATATGTTTTTGCGGAGGACACTCCCCCACAACCCTCGGGGCAAGGGTTTTAAGTTATGCCCTGAGGGCAGATAAGAACGATTTTGGCACAGTGTACTATGTATTATTTTTTTCCTTTAGAGCAGGGCACTTTATATGAAAGGGGTCGTCGTAGAAATTTCAAAAGGGGCTTTTCGATTGGAAATTGAGAGTTCTAGTGCCCTTTTTAATATTCGAAAGTGATTGGAGGCCAACTAGCCCCCCCCTATGCCCATCATTCCCCCAAACACATCCATTCAAAATTTTGAGACTGCCATTTTGTTAAGCGTAGTTGATTTCCTTATAGAAAATATGTTTTGAGGAGGACACTCTCCCACAGCCCTCAAGGCAAGGGTTTTAAGTTATGCCCTGGGGGCCTATAAGGTTTTTATAGAAGGCGTTGTCGTAAGCACTTCAGAGAAAGCTCATTCGATTGGAAATTCAAAGGGCTAGTGCCCTTTTTAATAGTCGAAAGTGATTTGAGGGCAACTAGCCCCCACGCCCATCATTTCCCCAAAGACATCCAATCAAAATTTTGAGATAGCCATTTTGTTAGGCGTAGTTGATTTTCACATAAAAAATATATTTTTGAGGGGGACACTCCCCCACAACCCTCGGGGAAAGAGTTTTAAGTTATGCCCTGAGGGCATATAAGAATGGTGTTGGCACAATTTACTTTTTTTTTTCCTTTAGAGCTGGGCACTTCATATGGAAGGGGTCGTCGTAGAAACTTCAAAAGGGGCTCATTCGATTGGAAATTGAGAGTTCTAGTGTTCTTTTTAATAGTCGAAAGTGATTGCAGGGCAACTAGCCCCTCCCCCCCCCACCACCTTTATTCCCCCAAATACATCCAATCAAAATTTTGATTTTGTTCAGCGTAGTTGATTTCCAGAAAGAAAATATGTTTTTGAGGAGAAAACTCGCCCACAACCCTCAGGGCAAGGGTTTTAAGTTATGCCCAGGGGGCATATAAGGTTTTTATAGAAGGCGTTGTCGTAGAAACTTCAAAACAGGCTCATTTGATTGAAAATTCGAAGGGTAAGTGCCCTTTTTAATAGTCAAAAGTGATTGGAGGGCAACTAGCCCCTCTCCCCCCACGCCCATCATTCCCCCAAACACAACCAATCAAAATTTTGAGATAGCCATTTAGTTCAGGTTAGTTCAGGTTGATTTTGTTCAACGTAGTTGATTTCCAGATAGAAAATATTGTTTTGAGGAGGACACTCCCCCAAAACCCTCAGGGCAAGGGTTTTAAGTTATGCCCTGGGGACATATAAGGTTTTTATAGAAGGCGTGTCGTAGAAGCTTCAAAACAGGCTCATTCGATTGGAAATTCGAAGGGCTAGTACCCTTTTTAATGGTCGAAAATGATTGGAGGGCAACTAGCCCCCCCCACGCCCATCATTCCTCCAAACACATCCAATCAAAATTTTGTTCAGCGTAGTTGATTTCCAGATAGAAAATATGTTTTTGAGGAGGACATTCACCCACAACTCTCAGGGCAAGGGTTTTAAGTTATGCCCTGGGGGCATATAAGGTTTTTATAGAAGGTGTTGTCGTAGAAACTTCAAAGAAGGCTCACTCGATTTGAAATTCAAAGGGCTAGTGCCCTTTTCAATGGTCGAAAGTTATTGAAGGGCAACTAGCTTCCCACACCCATCATTTCCCCAAACACATCCAATCAAAATTTTGAAAGAGCCATTTTGTTCAGCGTAGTTGATTTCCAGATAGAAAATATATTTTTGAGGAGGACACTCCCCCACAACCTCCAAGGCAAGGGTTTTAAGTTATGCCATGGGGGCATGTAAGGCTTTTATAGAAGGCATTGTCGTAGAAACTTCAAAGAAGGCTCACTCGATTTGAAATTCAAAGGGGTAGTGCCCTTTTTAATAGTCGAAAGTGATTTGAGGGCAACTAGCCCCCCACGCCCATCATTTCCCCAAAGACATCCAATCAAAATTTTGAGATAGCCATTTTGTTCAGCGTAGTTGATTTCCACATAGAAAATATATTTTTGAGGGGGACTCTCCCCCACAACTCTCGGGGCAAGAGTTTTAAGTTATGCCCTGAGGGCATATATGGTGTTGGCACAATTTACTATTTATTATTTTTTTTCCTTTAGAGCTGGGTACTTCATATGGAAGGGGTCGTCGTAGAAACTTCAAAAGGGGCTCATTCAATTGGAAATGGAGAGTTCTAGTGTTCTTTTAATAGTCGAAAGTGATTGGAGGGCAACTAGCCCCTCCCCCCCCACGACCATTATTCCCCCAAATACCTACAATCAAAATTTTGATTTTGTTCAGCGTAGTTGATTTCCAGATAGAAAATATGTTTTTGAGGAGAAAACTCGCCCACAACCCTCTGGGTAAGGGTTTTAAGTTATGCCCTGGGGGCATATAAGGTTTTTTATAGAAGGCGTTGTCGTAGAAACTTCAAAACAGGCTCATTCGATTGGAAATTGAAGGGTTAGTGCCCTTTTGAATAGTCGAAAGTGATTGGAGGGAAACTAGCCCCCCTTTCCCCTCCCACGCCAATCATTCTCCCAACAACCAATCGACATTTTGAGATAGCCATTTAGTTCAGGTTAGTTCAGGTTGATTTTGTTCAACGTAGTTGATTTCCAGATAGAAAATATGTTTTTGAGGAGGACACTCCCCCAAAACCCTCAGGGCAAGGGTTTTAAGTTATGGCCTAGGGGCATATAAGGTTTTTATAGAAGGCGTTGTCGTAGAAACTTCAAAAAAGGCTCAATCGATTGGAAATTCGAAGGGCTAATACCCTTTTTAATGGTCGAAAATGATTGGAGGGCAACTAGCCTACCCCCCCTCTCCCCACGCCCATCATTACCCCAAACACATCCAATCAAAATTTTTAGATAGCCATTTTGTTCAGCGTAGTTGATTTCTAGATAGAAAATATGTTTTTAAGCAGGACAGTCCCCCACAGACCTCAGGGCAAGGGTTTTAAGTTATGCCCTGGGGGCATATAAGGTTTTTAAAGAATGTGTTATCGTAGAAACTTCAAAAAAAGCTCATTCGATTAGAAATTGAAAGGGCTAGTGCCCTTTTTAATAGTCGAAAGTGATTGGAGGGCAACTAGCCCCCCACGCCTATCATTTCCCCATCCACATTTAATAAAAATTTTGAGAGAGCCATTTTGTCCAGCGTAGTTGATTTCCAGATAGAAAATAGGTTTTGAGGAGGACAGTCCCCCCACAGTCCTCAGGGCAAGGGTTTTAAGTTATGCCCTGGGGGCATATAAGGTTTTTAAAGAAGGTGTTATCGTAGAAACTTCAAAAAAAGCTCATTCGATTAGAAATTGAAAGGGCTAGTGCCCTTTTTAATAGTCGAAAGTGATTGGAGGGCAACTAGCCCCCCCAGTCCATCATTCCCCCAAATAAATCCAATAAAAACTTTAAGATAGCCATTTTGTTCAGCGTAGTTGATTTCCAGATGGAAAATATATTTTTGAGGAGGACACTCCCCCAGAACCCTCAGAGCAAGGACTATAAGTTATGCCCTGGGGGCATATAAGGTTTTTATGGAAATCTTTGTCGTAGAAACTTGAAAAAGGGCTCATTCGATTTGAATTCAAAGGGATAGTACCCTTTTTTAATAGTCGAAAGTGATTTGAGGGCAACAAATCCCCCGCTCTCGCCAACCTTTTCCCCAAACACATCCAATGAAAATTTTTAGATAGCCATTTTATTCAACGTAGCTGAAAGTTTTGGAAATTAGGTCTTTAAGGATGAAAACTCCTCCCCCCACAGCCTTAGGGAGAGTATTGTAAGTTATGCCCTGGGGCGTATAAAGTTTTTATTGAAAGCTTTGTCGTAAAAACTTCAAAAGGACTCGTTCAATTGGAAATTGAAAGGGCTAGTGCCTTTTTTAATAGTTAAAAGTGATTTGATAGCAACTAACGCCCCTCTCACGCCCACTATTTTCCAAAACACATCCAATCAAAATTTTGAGATATCCATTTTGTTCAACGTAGTTGAACGTTCTGGAAATTAGGTCTTTTAGGATGATAACCCCCTCAGAGCCTTCAGTGCAAGTGTTGTAAGTTATGCCCTGGGGGCATATAAGGTTTATATAGAAAGTTGTTGCATAAATCATAGGCAGCACGATAGCGCTGCCTAAGTAAAGAACAGGGTCGATAAATGTATTTGACATTTGTAAACAGTTCCCTGTTTCTTGTCTCGTTGTCGTGGGAACTTCGAAAAGGGCTCATTGGATTGAAAACAGAAAGGGCTGATGCCCTTTTCAATAGTCAAAAGTGATTTGAGGGCAACTAATCCCCTTCCACCCCCACCCTCCCACGCCAACCCTCCCATTTCTGCTCTTGAAATTCAACCAAATCAAAATAGCGTAAGTGTATCCAAAGTATCAAAGAAAGTAAAAAGATTTTTTTGCGAATGGTATCAAGTTTTCCATTTCAGGTCAACTAGAAGAGGTATGACACTAAATAAAACAGTACTATTTACGTCCAGATTTTTAAAAGGGTGTATGTTGTTTAAAAT
The DNA here is from genome assembly GCA_027921565.1 of Artemia sinica. Classification (NCBI taxonomy): domain Eukaryota; kingdom Metazoa; phylum Arthropoda; class Branchiopoda; order Anostraca; family Artemiidae; genus Artemia; species Artemia sinica. Next base: position 15,598,800 of record CM051262.1, read on the forward strand.
TGCTGAAAATTTTTCTCCAGCATACAAATAGCCGGCCAAACTATAAAGTCTTAAAAAACGAAAAGATTTAAAGTATTATTTTCTTTTTCCCTGAAAAGACTATGCCAATATAAAACGAACTGAAATTAATTTAAAAATCTTTTTCCACAAAATAAGTTTTTGAAAGAAAAGTAAACAACTCCATTAAACAAAAAATGAGCAAAAATAAAATCAAATAATCTACCAAGCGTGAAACTACCACAAATCAGCATCTATAAATAAATGAAACCCAAAACGAACAGAAATTACAAGAAATAACCGAGTCAAACTCAAAACGAGCAGAAATTAACATAAGTTGGGCGCAAAACCCCTATGCCTTCCCAAGGCCAGAACAAAATTTGCACTTTACTGAAAAAATATAAACGTTTTTACTTTTATAAGTTTAATAAATCAATAATTTTAACATTTTGATTACTGAATATCAGTATGTGTATATTAAACTGACAATGCACATTCATTTGTATTTTTTCAGTAAAGTACAAATTTTGTTCTGGCCAAAATTTTGTTCGTAATTAACTTGTTCCTTGTTTTTGTGGCTGCTATCGACTCTGTCACCCGCGAAAACCTTTGGCGAATAATGTTGGAAGATGGTATGCCGGTTGAATTTATAGAGCTGTTGAAGGCCTACTTCGAGCATTACAAATCGACCATAAGAGGGCTAGGTGAAGAAACTGAGCCCTTCAATATTGAAAGTGGTGTAAAACAGGGGTGCATATTGTCCCCTGTTTTGTGCAAATGGTTTCGCCATTTGGATTTCTTATAATTTGCCTTATTGTGTACGGAAATGTTTATCAAGAAATTTTGAAGACATTTTCGAATCAAAGTTTATAGAAATTAGATCTAATGGTATTGATCTCATTATAGTTAATTTTTATCGTTCTCCTAGTGGTGATATTCTTGTTTTTTTGTTTCAAGAATCTTGAGGAAATACTTAAAATAATACTGAGAGGTCCGTTCCAGGTAATCATAATGGGTGACTGCAACATAATCTTGATGGATTAAAAGTCTTCAGCACCAGTTGATTTTCCTTTCCACCATGCTTGCCGCAGAGACTCTACCAACTACATCCATTTCTACGCGCGTAACTAATGTCACAGCATCTTTCATAGGCAATATCTTCTCTATGCTTAGCTTGAAGGAGAACTCAGTTTTCGTTACTGATATATCTGATCATTTTACTATATATTAAGCCTTAAGTCTTAAGCACACAAAGAGTAACAGGGTAAAAGGGTTTGATTCTTATTCTGTTTAGTTTAGTGAAAAAGAGTTATCTTTTCTAGGGTCTAAATTGGCGGAAAATCTTGAAGCTTGTTTAATAAAAATAAGGATTTTCTTGTTTATTTGAGTGCGTCAATGAGACCGTAAAAAAGGCTATTGTTAATATGTGTAAGGTGCAATCTTCTACGCATAGACCTAAAAGAATTGTTCCTTGTAAGCCGTGATTAGTGACCGTAATTCCAAAAGCCTGGAGAAGAAAAATCAATATCTAGAGGGCTTATTAGTTCGCTTTTCCTTCAGCGAGTGTTTTTCTTCTCTCTCAGTTCAAAAACTACCAGAAAATGTATAATTATTTGTGTAGGAAAGCCCAATCTTTCTATTATCTAAATAATATTTTGCGTGTGCCAGTGATATTTGTGGAACTTGGACGGTAATAAACTCTGTATTTAAACCCAATTCTTAGTCTAGCTCTATACCTATGAATCCGGTCATTAGTAGTAAAGTGTTACAGGGTGAGCTTAATGTCCAAGAGGCTTTTACTTGATTTTTCACTAATATTGGCAAGAATTTATCTTCTACAGTTATTTTTATCTCGGTCTAAACCTGACTTTAAGTCTTTTCTCGGGCTACCTTGTTTTAAGTCTATGTTTTTACAGCCAGAAACAGTATGTGACATTAAAACAAGTAAGTGAGTGCAATTTACTACTAAAAGGTTATAAGTTAAATTCCCGATTTTTAATTTGGTTTCCGAATGAAGCACTGCTGAACATGCTTGATGATTCTTTTGAATTTTGTACATCCTGTGTCAGATTCGATATTAATTCCTGCTGCTATATCCTGGATATCCGTAAGGTATTATATTCCTTAACCCATGAAATCCTTCTATCGATTTTTGCCTCATATTGGTATAAGGGCAAATGTATTTTCTTGATTTCAGTCTTAGTTGAATCGTTGATTATTTCAACAATCAACAATTATGTTGATCCACTTATCCGCTCACCCTCAAGGGCAAATTTAAGCATCTCTCGGGCACCAGTTTTAAGGTATTTCCTTTTTTTATTTAAGTAAATGATTCTTTTAAAGTAAGAAAACACCAGAAACTTATGATTTTCTGTAGACTTTGTCATCCTAAACCTTCCGTTGTCCGTAGTGGTAACTATAAATCACCTTCTTCTGATGTCCTTGTTTCTTTGCTGATGACAGTACACTTGACACTTCAGGGAATTACAAATCAGTTTCGCTTAAATGTTGAGAATTTGTTTAAGAAAGTAATTTTACTGCCTGGTGCTTATTATCTTACCCTAAATTTCTTTTAGTTTAGTATTTTGATTTTTTTTTTTTTTTTTTTTTTGTGTGTGTGTGTTTGTCAGGTTTAGCCCCAGTTACCTTCTATTTATGAGCCAAATGGAAAAATTCATAGATCTAAAGATCGATATGGCCGTCTTTGGGGCAATCTTGTTTAATAAATACTTGTTTTTCAAACTTATATTGCTTTGATTAGAAAGAAAATATGTAGAAGTCTCAGCATTTTAAAAAAGCTTAAACAAATTTTTCCTGGGTCAATTTTGAAAAAAAAACTACTTGATCTAATCTTATGTTTTCTACTGTCTAATACATGGATGTAAACTTTTCCTTCTATTTTAAATCTACTTTCCAAGGTTTACAATGAAGCTAGAAATCTCATTCAGGAAACCAATTGTTCAAAAGTTATCCCTTTATTTAATCTCAAGTCAATGTATGTTCTTTTGTGTGCATATTTTATTTCTTCTCAGCGTCATGGTGACCTTCCCCAGTCCTAAAGTGTTGAGCTGACTTTTACCTCTGACCAAAATAATTACCATTTCTGGAATAAAAAAATAAATAAATTTTGATTCCCTGTACTCATTCAAGGTCATATTTGAATCCTTTAATGGTGGATCATATTATAGGAAATAAATTGCCCGAATCAGCTCAAAGGTGCCATTCCTTCTGGTTGTTCATAAAAATTTTCAAAATTTTTGGCTTCTTAGAAGCCATTTTTATCTATGTTTCCTTTATATTTTAATTTCATTGGAGTGTATTTAATTAAATTAATTAATTTAATCCGTCCGATTTATTTAGTTTTGTGTTCTACAGTTGTTGTTTTATTTGTATTTATTTTTTTTCTTTTTGCTCTTCTCTCTGTGGGTAAGTTATTTTTTGGTATCTTAGTTAGGGACTGATTAGTTTTCCTCTTCTTTGAAAGCCAAGGAGCCTTTGGGGGGTAATAAAGTGTATTTTTGTATGTGTATTTCGTAATGAATAAATCATAGCTTATCAATTCCAATGGATATTTTGAGTTCTTTGCAAAAAAAGGTGCCTAAGGCTTGGAGAATCGCAGTGAGCAAGACTCCAAAGGACTCCAAGAAATTCTTTGCATTTGTTTTGTAACAACATCTTATTTAATTTACCTCATTGTTCTGTATGGATGCATTAAACATATTGTGGAAATACTGGTACCGAATGCTAGTGCCCAAGCAGCCAAAGCTTTTTTCAATGTTTTAACTGGATGGATATTTAACTCTTTGTGAAATTGTAAGAGCCGACGCAGAGCCCAAGAGTTGAAAGAAAATAAAGACTGGTTTTCGCTTCCTTCCCGGAAGTACTTTCCTTCTCGGTCGCACGTATTGAACACTGCTGAAAATCAAAACAAGAAAGTGGAAGGAAAAAATAGCGGTTCTCAGGTTTTTAATTTAGGACCGCTGTATAGCTTATGTGGAATATTGAATATGAGCTGCCCCCTTCATTCATACCACGATAACCTTCTTTCCTTACGTGGTCATTTTATTCCTTTCTCCATGTTCTTCGACCTGTTTAAATTACGCGAATTTGGTTTCCAGCTTCGCTTTCACTTTTGGAAAAAGTGCAAAGCGTTTTAGGCACAAAGCCTGAATGCAAAGTTATCTTTTTACGTCTTCATCCGTGAAAACAAATGGAAAATGATTCCAGGTATGCTTTCCAACTCACGAAAACTATTCTTAAGGGCTGGACACATGTAGCTGATTTCGGGAACTGATTTCCAAATCAGCGCGGATTTTAAAAGAAATCAGCGTCGATTTGAGCTTGAAAAATTTTCTAGTTTTCGGTGCCGATTTACAAAATCGAGCCTATTTTCATCATGATCATCAAATAAAATAGGGATAAAAAACAAACAGTCAGCCAGAAATGTATGTAGTGAAAGACACGCTACTGAGCTGAGAACTAAACTGAGATCAATCATGCAACCATTAATAAACTCCAGCTGACTATTTGTGTCCATGATTTTTTGTTTTGAAAATCTCGTGCAATCATTTTTTCTTTCAACCAATAGGGCCGTTTTTTCACTCGTCAATGTGCTAAGATCTTACATCTTTTGTCAGAAAACGCTTAAAAGTGAAATCTTTGAACAAAGTTCTTACATCTTTGGTCATTTTTGTGCAAACGTCTTTCATCATCCTGCTCTGATCAGCGGTCTGAGAACAATGATGAGTAGATCATCAAAGTTCTCTCATCATTGTTCTATATGGCAGAACAGTGGCAGTCTTCACACTTTTTGCTAACATCAGTGAGCTGTAAGATCTTAGAACAAAGATGAGTTAAAAAACGATAAGTTTTGCAAAAAGATGTAAGATCTTAGTGCTAAAACACGGGCCTAATTTTTCTTGCCGCTATCGTTTGTCCACTGATGCTGAAATCGGTTCCCAAAATCAGCTACGTGTGCCCAGCCCTTTAAGTAACATTTTTCATTTGTCCTTGCTATCTACGTTTTTTAAACTAGATTTTGTCCGTATTTTATATTTGGAGAAGAAATGGAAAAAAGATTAAATTGGTGTGTGTTCCAGGTGGAAATTGGCTTTTTAATTTGTATTTACAGCTGTTAATTTTAATTCACTCTCACACCTGCAGCGAAATATTAAATTTTTATTAAATATTGTTAACTTTTCGTCAGATTGGGAACACGCCCTAAATCTTTTTTGAGTATATATATATTAATATATATATATATATATATATATATATATATATATTATATATATATATATATATATATATATATATATATATACTTTTTTTTAATTGTTGTTTATCATTTTCATTCCTTTAATTTTAGTTGTGGCGTTCTTTTGCAAAATTTTTGTTTTTAGTTTATCCTAGCTGTAGCCTATCTTATTGACCTGGAAATATAGCAGTGGCCGTGGCCCCTAGGACAGGGTTGTCGCACCTTGTAAAATTTTACTAGATCTTGTAAAAAGTATATTCACCTTGTAAATCTAGTAAAATGGGGGTCAGATCTAGTAAAATCGAACAAATCTAGTAAATTTTTGCCAAAATCTAGTAAAATTTTTGCCCTCATCTAAAAGCATTTTGTTGGGAAAACGTACCGGAGGCAGTTGACTGTTGTCTTACTGTTCCTATGACATTTATTCTGTGGTCCCAAAGCACGACAAACTGCTCAAGTCCTTTGGCGTGAAATTCGACACTTTTGAAAATTTTTTTTTAAAATCAAGATCTGGACTTATTGGATCTGAATTTTTCATTTTATAATTAGGCGATTAGTCATAAAAGGTATGTTGAGCAAAGGCTTCATGTTTGCAGGCTGAATGCCTGTTGAATATTTTTGGAGTGACACCTTTGTGCTTACCCTTCTCTTAAGTCTCCTCTAGGCTAGTTGTATTTCCTTGTAATGCTCCCTTTCAGGGATGGTTCTACAGGCTAAATTATTTCCCGGTAAGGTATTTTGAAGTACCTACCTCCATTTCTCCCTCTAGAGGGTCCTGACCTTTGATGACCTTTAAAAATCTGTGAGTTATAGAAGTTAAACCTTGCAAAATAGGCCCTAGATCTTCTGCTTAAATGAATTACAGCAAAATTGTTTTCAGCTTCACAACTTTGCTCAATCCCGATTTATAAGGTTTGAAAGCTTTGCAAATAAATTTTCTAAATTTTGAAAATAAAACGTTGATATGGCTTAAAATTCTACTCAAATAACTAAAATTGCATTTTCAGAGCTAAAGCCAGAGAAAAAGAAACTCATTACTGAAAATTAAGGTAAAATATTGTTTTGTCAATTTCAATATTAACCAAAATAAAAATATCAAATTTGGAAAGTCTTATTTCCCACTGGGGGTATTTTCTGGAGGGGGGTATTTTCTTAGGGATATTTTCTGGTGAAGTATTTTCCACGGGGCTATTTTCCATGGAGGGGGTAGAACTATTTTCTTGAGGGGGTATTTTTTAGGGTGGTAAATACTGGGAGGAGGGGGGGGGGGTAAACTCCTAGAACCGGGTGAACCAAGTTTAAGCAAGCAAGGTAAAAGTAGAGTTAGAAGCAAAACTTAAAAATTATTTGAATTTATTTCTACCCATGTTTGGCTCAATGGAGCTCTTTACTTTTATTTGAAAAATTTGTTTTGTGGAAAAAGTCTTTAAAATTAATTTGTGTTCGTTCTTTATTGACATTAAATAAAAAAACTTTTTCCACAAAATAATCTTTCAAAGGAAGGCCTCTCAATTACTTGGACTATCTGTCTTGGCTTTTCTCTGTTTACAATTACCCAGCGTCTTGATTCAACCTATGCAACCTATTGCAAAATACTTGATAACTTCAATTCAAAATCAAAAAACTAGAAATGAACTCCATTAAACTAAGAATGAGCGAAATAGAATGAAATGACCTGTCAAGCATAAAACTATTACCAATCATCCTCATTAAATAAATGAAACCCAAAACGAACAGAAATTAAATAAATAACCGAGTCAGAGTCAAAACGAGCAGAAATTAACATGAGTAGGGCTCAAAACCCAGGGGCGTAATTTGATGTGGGGCATGGAGGGGAACTACCTCTTCAGAACCAAAGCCCTCCCTCGACCTCAGTCTGCCCCTCGCCCCAGCAGAAGCTATTACCAATCATCCTCATTAAATAAATGAAACCCAAAACGAACAGAAATTAAAATAAATAACCGAGTCAGAGTCAAAACGAGCTAAAATTCTGCTCATTTTGGGGTTTAATGTTACTCTCTACTTTCATAGCAACAGCGTACACCAGAAGTATTCCCAGAAATCATAAGGGAGTACATATCAATTTGGCATTTTTGTTTATTTTTTCGTTTCCGTTGCACCCCCCCCCCCAAACAAAAATATTCACTGTCATTTTCACTTAATTTGGATAACTTGGCTCCAGCTTTATCACCACCCCCCCCCCCCCTTCCCAGGATTTTGAAGAAATTACGGCACTGTAAAAACTCCTATGCATTCCAAAGGCCAGAACATACATAGCACTTTACTAAAATTAAATTTAAAAAAAACAAGTTTTTTTTTACTGAAAGTAAGGAACGACGTTAAAACTTAAAACGAACAGAAATTATTCCGTATATGAAAGGGGCTGTGCCCGATTTTCGACTATGTTGAATAAAATGGCTATCTCAGAATTTTAATTGGGTGACTTCGGAAAAAAAATGAGCGTGGGAGGGGGCCAAGTTGACCTCCAATTTTTTTGTTTTATTTCATTGGAATTAATGACACTCCACTTCTCGCGTGTGTACCTAGATTCTAAACAAGTACCGTTGTTTCTTATGAAAAAGAAAGCACGAACTTGACAGCTGACAGTTAAAATTTGGGATTTGCAGGTTGCACAAAATATCTTCAAAGTTTTCCAATAACAAATCCTATCTGTAAGCAGTGGACAAATTATAAACTTAAAAAGGCCCTTCAACTTCTACAATAGAATCCTGTGAGTATTCTGCAGTTTGGGAGGGAGGGGGATATCTCAAATGGTGTATTTTAATGCCAAAACATCACAGTTCTAATGGAACCATCAGATAAATACAGAATTAGTTCTAAGTGAGAGACAAGGGCCTTGCGGGAGTAAAAAACGATGTATAATCACCAGGGCCATAACCAGAATTTTTATTTTTTGGGGGATATGTATTGTTTGAGGAGGGGACAAAAGAAACTTTAAAAAATGTATCTGGATTACTTTTTGGTCTGCATTCTGGGAATATTTCTGGTCTACGCTGTTATCATGAAATGAAATTAGAGTATCATTAAATCCCAAAATAAGCAGGGATCTATTACATATGGAAGGGGGACTGCCCTTCGTCATCTGCAACTCCACCTTGTGATCACTGATACTCTGGAGGATGCTGATTAGATCAGCAATTGAGAGCTCTAGTCCAGGGGCGGATCGATAGCAAAATATTGGTGGGAGGGGTGGGGCAATGTGACAAAAGCGCCAATGAGCAAAATCTTTGGGGGGGGGCAATTTGACAAAGGGGCCAATAATTGACCAAATATACAAGTTTATTCTAAAGGAAGAGTGAAAAAAAACAGGGAAAGAGGACGCCAGAAAATCGTGGGGGGGGGATGGTTGACTTCAACAAAAATTTTACACGGGGGGAAGTTTGCCTGAATTCATAAGCAAAATTTACTCATTTACCTCATGAGAAGTAATCCATGAAGAACTATCATCAGTAATAATTCTCTGCTGTAAAATTTTCCACACAAGAAACTTCCTGTTGGAGGGGAAGGACCTTTGAAAAATTTTCAACATAGAGGTGATTTTTGGTATGAATTAAAAAAAGATCATAAATAAAGTTAAAAACAAGTATTTTTTCGAGTTAGATTATGTTCAGAAGAATTTTTCGTCCAGAATAGTGAACAAGATTTTTTTTTTTGGGGGGGGGGATGGGCATTTGCAGTAAGCATGAACTTTTACGAGGTAAAATTCATGGGGGTACTATCTTGCGCGTGGGAACTCTCCTTGGGGGAGTTTTCCTTTGGGAAATTGCCATGAATGGGGAGGTGTGTGTCTCGTTATTATTCGAAAAAAGATCAGAAATTAAATTTTAAGAAAAACTATTTTTCAACTGAAAGCACGGAGCAACACTAAAACTTAAGAAAAAAAAACAGAAATTAATATATTTGTGCGGTGCCTCCTCCTCAATACCCTGCTCTTTACGGTAAAGTTAAACCTTTTTTCCTAAGTCTTAAAAAGGGCCTCCTGAATCAAATTTCCCAGTTAATAGTGTTTGACATGTGAAAGTTTGCTAAGCATTAGAGATTTTCAGGGCAAGTTTATTCAAATTTTTAATTAAGAACTACTTTTTAACCAACCCTTTAGATTAATAAAATACCGTTTGCAAGAATTCTTATTGAAACAACCTGTTTTGGTATTTTATTGGAACAACACAAACAGTGGAAAATATCCCCCGCCAAACTTTTCATAAATTAGTGCTACCGGTCACTGATTTTCACTGCGAAGGACACATTAAAACCTGTATATGGGATAATCTGCAGTACCTGCAAATATTTATCTAGATCTGTGAACGTTTGACACATCCAAAATTAGACTTCAAAATAGCACTTAAAAATAAGAGATTCGCGTCTCATATGCCATCTTCTATTCAAAGTACAAACTCCATAACTCGTAATTAGCAGACCCATATATACGATGGATATGTCTTTGTATCCTTGGCAAAAGCCAAAACAAGAGACATTCAAGTTTTGTGACAGAAACCAGTTTTTTACGTAATGCCTAAACGTGCCGCATTTCCATAGAGTCATTTTTGGTTTAGAATTGGCATGTCATCACCTTCGTATTAGCTTACGAAACAAAACAGGTATGCACCTGCCATGTGGGCAAATTTCAGGACCCTCTAGATAGAGAAGAAGTGGGGGTAAGTACTTCAAAATACCTTCCTGGACATACTTTAGCCTGTAGACCCAACCTTGAAAGTTTCATTTTCCTACCCTAACCCCTTTCCAAGACAGCCAAAGTAGCTAAAGTAGAATTTTACCAAATTCAATCCTCTAACCAAATATAACCATTATTTCTGGTTGAAATTAATTCCAGAAATTTTAAAAAGTCTAGAGTTTCAAGATTTTCAGATAGAAAACCCTATTTTCACTTTAGTTTTTGGCTTACTTTGAGTTCAGGGTCTAGGCCACCACACCTATAACCCTGTAGCCCACCCTTGAATCCCTTTGTACCCCTTAAAAGCTTGATTTATAGAATCTAGAGGATGAGTTCCCACTGGAAATGATTGCTATACTTGGATACAGCATTAAACTCTGAGTCAAATGGTATGATTATTTCCTAAATATCTCATTATCATCCTATATTTGAAATTAACCAAAAACAACTCATTTCTCAATCTATGTTATTCAGTAACATGTACTGTAAGGTTACAGAAATGCTGCCCAGTAGATACAGGATATGAACAACTCATTTTTTATTGTCTATTCTGGTTCTATCAGGCACCCTACACCATAGGGATAGCTAATCTTGCTCATCAGCACCATTATCAAAACAACTCCACTTGTCAGCCAGCAGTGAACATTAGACAGCTTCCTACCCACATTGAACAAGCAGAAAACGTGTGCCAATCAGCAAAATTCGTACCATATAGCTTCTGCAAAAAAGGCCGGTCCTGAAGACAGAATAGAGATTACTAACGCTGAGACAGACAATGCTGCCCCAAAAGATACTGGGCTGGACTGTGTTCAAGAATCAATAGAAATTTTGGAAAGCAGTGTTTTGCAGGAATCCGATGAAATTGCATCTACATCTGCCACAATCGATAGCTGAGGACTCAGAGACTCGTGTGAAGTCTGTTGGTCACAAGTCTAAGAAGATGCACTGTGCGCAGAAGTTTAGACCAGAGTGGTTGACTGATTCAGTGCTGAAACCTTTCCTTATTCAATCGCCAGACGGAAGCAAAAGGCCTATTGCAGATATTATCAGCGAAAACTGACGGAAAGTCTGACTGTCATGAAGAATCACGCAACTAGTGAGCTTCACAAGAAGAACGTAAAAGCAGCATTGGGACAACTGACAGTTGAGAGAGCAGTTGGAAACGAGCAAAGGCAGGAAAAAGAGAACAGTGATAGGATGGGGTCAGCTGCTCAATTACGCCTTGCAGCATTGGATGCAGCTGAAGATATTCCTTTGACAAAAATTGATGCTCTCGTTCCCGTTTTGAAAAAGTCTTTTGGGGATTCAGCTACAGCCAAGCATGTTGAAATGAAGCGAACTAAATTGACTGGCATTATTAAAAATGTTATAGGATTTCATGGCGAGGACACTTTAGCATCGGTTCTTCAGAAGAACTTTTTTTCAATAATCGCCGACGAAAGCACAGACAGATCAGCTACAAAGTCCCTAGTTGTTATTGTGGAATATGTAGACAGTGAGAATACCGTGAGGGAAGAATTCCTGGCACTACTAAAGGTGGAGGACGCAACTCCAAGTGGGCAAGAGAATCTTCTTACAAAGCACTTTAAGAAAGTTGACGTTCCATTAGAAAATATGATTGAGCTTGGTCTTGATAATGCGTCGGTCAATATGGGGCGCGAAAACGGCCTTGCAGCCCAGCTGCTGCGTGAAAATCTGCAGCTGTTTGTCCTTGGTTGCACTTGCCACACTGCTGCATTGTGTGCTTCGGCTGCAGCGAAGCACTTACCTGCTGAAGTCGAAACTTTCGCGAAGGAACTCATCTACTTCATAAGCGCAAGCCCTAAGAGAGAGTTGGAACTGAAGGTTTTCCAGGAGTTTTGTGAAATTGCCAACCACAGACTTCTACAGATTAGCGGCACACACTGGTTATCGCTTGAAGCTGGAATTAACAGATTACTTGAATAGTGGCCAGCCTTGCATTTGCATCTGTCAGACTTGTCCCTAACATCGTCGGACAGCTCTACAAGGGATAAAGCAAAAAAGCTGCTAAGTGCGATGGATATTGGCGTGAATAAGGCCTACTTGTACTTCCTCTCGTATTTGCTGGCAAAGATCAACAAGTTCCACCTTGAGTTCCAGTCACACGGAACAAGGATTCATTGCCTTTTGAGACATACCCGCGAGCTTTACTTGTCTACTCTGCAGTGTTTCCTTCGTCCTGAGAAGCTCAAAGGTAACTTTACTTCCTTGAACGTGAGCAGTCCTGAAAACTTTTTGAAGCTTGAAAATGTTAAACTTGGGATGAATACCGAGTTTCACCTTGAAAGCCTGTCAGTGGAAGATCTACGTCACTGGGTGCAAGCTATTCGAAAAGCCTGCCTTGCTTATCTTATTGAACTTGATAAGCAGATCCTTACTAGAATAAGACTGGATGACCTTGTTCTCACATCTTTAGAACTTCTGGATCCACTGAAAGCTATGAACAACGAAACTATGTCCCTTTCCCCTCTTCTACAGAGGTTTAAACATGTTGCTGTTAGAGACTGCAGAACGGAAGGGGAGAGAATGAAGATAATGGAGGGCCTTAATAGTGGGTACGAGGAAATTCAAATCCGAAGTGAATTTATTTCAGAAATAGTATCAGAATCAGATTTAGAGTGTCGTCCTACATTCTGGAAGATGCTTACCAAACTGAAAGATGGTAACGGGAAAGCCATGTTCCGAGTGCTCCCAAAGTTTATGTTGACCCTCTGTGCTTTGCCCAATGCTTCAGCCGGTGCAGAGCGGCAGTTTTCTAGTTTAAATATTATCAAGACGACTGGGCGAAACCGATTAAGTATCGACACAGTTGGAGCTCTCATCTCACGCACTCCAAGCAACTCTGCCTCAGAGACACAAGATGTGTTTCGGAGTGGGAGATTCCACCCGCTCTGATTGATAGATGCAGAAAATGGAAGATGAACGCGAACGAACCCGGTCACTGGGAAACAGAAGAAGATGCAGGACCGACTTTTAAGCTTTGAAAAAGTCAAATTTGGTCTGTCGAATCGGACTTTATTATTATTTGTTTTTTACTTTGAATTTTATTTTTCGTGGTCGTTTGTTTGGTTTTTTTGTGTACTTGAAATTTTTGTGAAGCCTAGTTGTAAGTATATACTGAAACTAAAAACTTTCAGAAAAGTTCGTTAAACTATGGAGTAAGGCCGAGCCTGTCGAAAATTAGGAGGATGGAAGAAACTGTTTGGACCTAATGAATAACTAGGAACACATTTCCTACATATTTGAAGGCAAATAAGCAGAATGGCCAAAAGAAATCAAATTAAGAGGTTGCTCAAGCAGAAAAAAAAATACGCACTAGCTACTTTTTAGTTTCGTTTTCATTTTGATGACAAAAGTATTTACTAGCTTTTTCACGCCAATGCGCGTGTCGGGGCGAAAGCCGCGACACGCACAAGTTTTTGGCAACATCTAGTAAAACGGAAGCCAATCTAGTAAATTTCTTCGCCCAAAACTAGTAAAAACAAAATGGTCAGAGTGACAACGCTGCCTAGGAGCTTGTGATCTGGGATGCCAAATGGACACTTTTAGTGCCTTTTGGACACTTTTTCACTCTGAAGGACACCGGGACACTATTGGATCAAAAAAGGCAGCTTTTTGAAATAAAAGACACTTTTTGAACAATTTTCCAAATAAAGAATTAAATGTCTTTATTTTCTTCTTTTTTTTACTTTTTATTATTTGTACTTTACTTTTAAGCTTTGGTAACGGCTTGGGGATTTTTCTTAGATGTTTTTGTGCCCTGCGCAAGCACCATTTATCAACCGAATAGGACCTAAAGTCTTAACCAATATGGTATGCTAGAACTATCAAATCCATCTTTTTCTTCTATCCTACGGTTGACGTTTGTCATCAAGTCGGTCAACTTCAAGGACCTACCTACTGCTGGTGGCAAAATCACCAAGGCCACTGAGAAGGCTGGAAAGAAGAAGTGAATGGCCATTCCCTGCTGGCACGTTCCGCGTAAATCCCTGTGGCGTGTAGCCGTGTGCATATGGCGGATATTATAAGCCTTCTGAAGCCTATTACTGATTCTAAGTGGGAGCAAAGGGGTAGCTAAGCCAGGAAATTTCCACGGCGGTGGTGAGCATCCAGGCAATGAGGCTTGACTCTCCATCCAAAGGCTGCATAGGAAGTCCGCTAGTGCACCTCAAAGTGGTGAAGGGGTGTAAACATCACCGAGCTCCACGCCGAGCAAGGTGATGGCCAACGCGCTTTGGGTGACCGCAAGACAGGGGACCTTGTGATGTACCTTATCCCCATGAAACGCTCAATAATGATGACAAATATGATTATTAAAAGTTTGGCTACGGCATCCCCGGTATTCTGCAATGTGATAAGAATGCCGTTCTCGTCGAAAATTATGCTACCTACCTTCCTATCAAGAAGACAAGGCCTGAATATTGGCCACTGGAACCTGTGCTCGATTAAATGTGTATTGACACGATTTTTTGTAGCTGATGAATATTATCTTTATAACTTTGATAATCTGTGTGTTTCTGACACGAGACTAAATGGACATAACATCTTGACCCTTGAATTCTCAGCTGGGAAGGCGGTCTCTTTTTTAACTCGGGACTATTAGATGGATCTGGCCGGGCAGGAGTAGGTATCCTGTTGTCCCCAATACAATCACTGGGCTCATCGAATATGAGCCTATGTCTGAGACAATCGTACGGTTAAGAATTAAAGGTCGCGCGAACAATCTGACTATCCTTAGCGTTTACGCCCCAATAAGAAATGCCACTGAACAGCAAAAAGATCAGTTTTTCAGTGACCTGCAGACAGTCATTGATAAGATTCCCCGGAAAGATATCCTCCTAATTGGAGGCGACTTCAATGCCAGAATAGGCAGAAAGCCGAATAACTTGGAACGGGCGATCGGCAAACACGGCCTCGGAGACCGGTGCAGAAATGGAAACAGTTCGCAATGCAGAACAATTTCGCTGTGGCTAACACCTGGTTTACGCACAAGTCGTGTCATACGTATACACAGAAATCTCCTGATGGAAGAGTAAAGGCCCAAATAGATTATCTCCTTGTATCCCGATGATGGAAATTCATGGTGTTGGAGTCACAAAATGGATCTGACTACTTCTTGCTGAAGACAAGGCTAAAGTACAGACTTAGCTCAAGGAAGACTACTATGCCGAACCAGAAAATAGACGTGTCGAAGCTGAAAGTAGATGAGTACCGAGGAGCGTTTGTCCTTGAACTCTCAAACCGATTCGTTGTCCTTCAAGATAACACCAAGGAGGCGACCCCGACTGATAAGTGCCCCAACTGCCCCAAGATAAAGATTGAAAAGAAATGGAGCAAACTCAAGGACCACATCAATGAAGCTGCCTGAAACATACTTGGGTTTTTGAAGCGTAAAACCAAGAAATGGATCTCAGAAAAGACACTCAAACTCTGCCAAGAAAAAAGAAATGACCAACAAGAAATCCCCCACATACAAAATACTACGACAAGAATGTCACAAATCGGGAAGAGCTGACAAAAAACCCTACTGGTTTAATGTTCCCAGTGATATGGAAAGAGCCACATAACGGAACGATACACGAAAACTATCAGATACTTGGAGAATGCACTGGGAAGAAGAAGAAAACTACCATCCTCTCGCTTAAGGTGAAGGTTGGGAAAATACTCACAAGCAGCGAGGAGCATATCAAAAGATGGCGTGCTCACTTCCAAGAGCTATGGAGACCAGAAGACAATAGTAATCGAAAGCAACCACTTACTGCACCGCAGAACCCCCCACACAACCAGGCTTATTAAATGTATATACGGAACCAACCTCCAGGGATGAAGTAATTAAGGCGATCAAAGTTTTGAAAAACCATAAAAACCCAGGAATAGCTGGGATTCCTGCCGAGCTACTGAAAACTCTCCCTGAGGTGGTGATGGATAAACTTCATAGCGTGATAACTGAAGGCTGGGACAATGAATACATCCCAGATGACTGGATGACCTCAATAATTGTCCCTATCTTCAAAAAAGGAGACCTAATGGACTGCAAAAACTACCATGGTATATCCCCTATCCCCATTGCTGCCAAGCTGTTCACAGTCATACCTTTAAATAGATTCAGAGACACCAGAAACAGATGAACGGGACTCAACCAAGCAGGATTCAGGCCGGACATGGGTTGCTGTGAGCAGATTTTTAGCCTGTGACAACTCCTTGAACACCGGTTTAAACACCAGCAGGAAACAATCCAAATCTTCATTGAGTTCATTAACGTGTTTGATTCGGTCCATCGTGATGCAATATGGGAAGCAATGAGAGAGGACGGTGTGCCTGAGAAGATCATCAATCTGCTCAAGGCATACTATGCTGGAACAAAGACCCGGGTAAAAGTCGATGGCGATCTTTCAGATCTCGTCCTCATCGAGGAAGGTGTACGTCAAGGCTGTGTCCTTTCACCATCTTTGTTCAACCTCGTCATCGATTGGATCCTCAGGGTCAGGAGCCCGTCCTTCTCCGTCACAGATCTTGACTATGCTGACGATGTGGACATGCTTGCTGAATCTGTTTCAGAAGCCCAGGCTATGATAAAGGATATGGCATTCATGGAACTCTCGACTGGTCTCCAAATAAGCCTACCAAAAACAAAATCCATGCGAACAGATGGGATGGATGAAACCCCTGTTGCCCTAAATGGTAATCAGATAGAGGACGTCCAGTCGTTATAATACCTCGGATTGATGGTAAACCTTGCCGGCAAACCTTCAGAAGAAATCCAGAGCCGCATATCGTCAGACTGTAGTGTCTTCCCTCAACTACGGAAGCATGGAAGCAGATAAAAATATCGCCACGCGCAAAGCTCCTGGTTTATGAAGCTATGGTTCTCTCTGTCCTCCTCTATGGATGTGAAACATGGTCACTTAAAGTAACCGAAGCGTTGAGCTTGAATATATTCAACCACAAATTCCTGCGATATGCCCTGGGTATCCGCCTCTCAGATAGAATCTCGAATGAAGAAGTAAGGAGAAGATGTGGGGATCGCCCACTCGTCTCTGACATTGTTAAGCACAGGAGACTGAGATGGTTTGGCCACTCAATGCGCAGACCAGATGACCATAAAAGTATAATATGTCTCAAATGTTTACGACTACCTGCATGGAAGAAGAGGGCAGGAGGCCTAAAGAAGACATGGCTAGCAATAGTTAAGTCTGATCTGGAGCCAATCGGAGGATTCTGAAAATACGGCCGTCGCAGGGATTGCCAGTGGCTTGAAATGGTGGAGCCTGCCCCTCTCGAGCGAAACCTATGGAAGGAGACATGTCGTCATCTGCTAGGTGCCACGATGAGTCTGGATACGGCTTGAACATGCAACAAGTACAAGTAAGCACAAGGTTGTTATTATACTGCTGTCATAAAAAAGAAAGGAGTTTCGCCGAAAAGCTGTGTTGCGGCTCAATTTTATTTATAGCCGTTAGCGTATGTTTCTGTTTTATATTCTATACTTTTAGCTGTGATTTTTTGTCTAACGCTTGTCGCCAGTTTCTATCGAGTATAACTCAAGTGAATTTATTTCAATTGGGCTTGTCTTCTCACTTTTTTAGTTCTCGAAAACGTCATCTTTTCTCCGGGCTACTTCTAAATGTTCAGAAAACGACAAGATGAAGGAGTTGTTAAATGATTTTAACCCCTTGACCAACCAGTTGACTGAGTGGTTAAGGAGATTGACGTATTTTGTTGAACTTTAAAACCATGTAGGTCAAAATAGACATTTCGTTGCTACAGCCGTTTGGACCTTGTCGCACCCAAAGAACCTTAATAGCTACCGAAGATCAACGAGTCGCATCTTTTTCGCATAACTTATGAAAATGCCGAAGTGAAAATGAATCTCTATGATTGGTTCTTTACTTTTCGAATAAGATAGGTAGCGGTGTTGATAATCGATATAAAATTTCGCTCTGTTGACATTCTAATGACGATTTTTTTATGCCATATCTTCAAATTGAACTAAAATTAAACTTAATTTATTGGTAGCGTTAATGATAAAGATGGAAATACTTGCCGAAATCATGCAGGTAATAGACCGCGAGGTAGCGGAACAAAGAAGGACGAATTTCATAGATTTTTTGGTACTTTTTTCACAGGCTTTGAAAATTCATATTGGCAACCCTGCATATTAGCTAGTTTTCTAGAGGGACACTAAAAGTGTCCATTTTTGGCTGATTTGGACACTTTTGTCCTTAAAAGTTTTCTTAACCCTGCTTGTGATAGCAATTGTTTGAAAGAAATACTGTATGTATCCTGTTTGAAATATTTCATCCCTAGCATTCTAAAAACCAAAAGATACCTAAACTAGGCATATTCTGATTTATTCAATAGTAACTAGTGTCTATTTGTAAGCTATTAATAGTTTTAGTCATAGCTGTGAGGGTAAATTTTTGTTGTTGTTCATATTATTGACTTACAAATAAAGTGAACACACCACCTAATAATCAGTTGCTACAAATAAATTATACCCACACCCCTATATATACCAATTCATGGTATATATTTGCACATTAGGGGATGGGAGCAAAGTTTGGTAAATTTTTGTTATTCATATCATTGACTTACAAATAAAGTAGCCTAAACTTACCTCTTGATGCCTTTTTTATGCTCTTTCCAAATATAATTGTCATTTTTGTCAAAAATGAATTTTACCCCCACCCCTATATATACCAATTCAGGGTATATATTTGCATATCAAGGGGGAGGGGGGTAAATTTTTACCAAATCATATTATTGAGTTAGGAATAAAGTGAATACACCATTCAATGCCTTTTTTATGCTGATTAAAAATATAATAATCATTTCTGTCGGAAATGAATTTTAGCCCCCACCCCCTATATATGCCAATTCAGGGTATATATTTCTACATTAGCAGGGGTGGGGGTAAAGTTTAAACTTACCTCCCATTTACATCAGAAATACAATTTGCCCCCACCCCCCTAATGTAGAAATATATACCCTGAATTGGCATATATAGGGGGGGGGGAGGCTAAAATTCATTTCTGATAGAAATAATTTTTATATTTGTAATCAGCATAAAAAAAGGCATTGAATGGTATATTCACTTTATTTGAAACTCAATAATATGATTTGGTAAAAATTTACCAATTTTATTTGTGATGTAAATGACAGGTAAGTTTAAACTTTCCCCTAACCCCTGAATGTGCAAATATATAACCTGAATTGGTATATATAGAGGTGGAGGGGGGGGGGGGTGTAAAATTTAATTTTGACAAAAAGGATTATTATATTTAGAAAGAGCATAAAAAAGGCAGTAAGTGGTATGTTTACTTTATTTGTAAGTTGCTAATGTGAATCACAAAAAATTTACCAAAAATTTAAACTTACCTCTCATCTGCATTGAAAATAATTTTACCCCTGCCTCCTAATTTGCAAATATATACCTCAAATTGGTATATATAGGGGTGGGGGTAAAAATTCATTTGCAGCAAAAATGATTGTAATTTAGTAATATGAACAATGAAAAGTTTATTGCCCTGAGAGACTTGATACTCTCAGTTGTTCCAGGTATATTGCTTGTACATCCTTTTTGACAATCTGTATATGTTTAGTTTATTTATTTATATATATATATATATATATATATATTATATATATATTATTATATATATATATATATTATATATATATTATATATATATATATAGTAAAGGCGCAGATGAATTTAGGGTAGGGCAGAAGGTGCAATTTTTGTAAAAAAAAAACATCTTTTCTTCTCCAAAAGCCCTAATTTAAAGACTGCTGGTTAGAAAAGGATTTCAGTATGTAGGAAAAACATCTAGGGATCTAATTATTTGATAAGAAGTTTGAAGTTTTATCTGAAAAGGGTACAAAACTCCAATTTTCTGAAATAAGACAATTTTCACCCACGAATTCAACACAACAAAAATGTTACCTGTTTTTGACAAAAGTTGGAACACAATTGGACACATGGTCAAATACTTGGGAATACCTGTGGTCACTATTCAAAATGTAGAAGTAATAAAACTAACAAAATTGTTTCAAGTATATAGTATTTAGTAAACAGGAATAGCATCTCTGGAGCTATCTAAAATAGCCCACTTCCTGTCAGTTTTATTGGTTCAGCAAAGATTTGTTCATTGTTAACAGTGTAAATGTCATCAACATTTGACCATTTCAAAGTGTGATCTGTGATTCTCATCCCATAGTTACCCATAACAATCATTTCTCATTTGTTTTACATGTTAAGGGAAGTTTTGGCAGAGTCACCTATATTTTGAAAGGGCCTATTGCTGTCTGTTAAAAATTTAGACAAAGGTTACTGCAAGATATTCACAAAAGAAATAAATCAATTTATAAAAGCCATTATCTACATTTGAATTTGACTAAAGGACCATTTTTAGTGTACCAGATATTCCACTACATTGACCAAGAATTTTTGACACTTGGAACCTATTTTTGACAATGTAATATTTGTTACCATTTTGATTTTATCAAGAAAAAGCTAATTTGGCTAGAACTCAGGTAAAATCAGGTGTATCTTGATATATTGGTGCTAAACCCAATTTTTTTTTGCAATAAATAACTAAGTAACAGCAGCTTGAACCTTGCATTCCTGAAAAATTGTCAGCAGCTCCTTTCTTGTTGAAAACAGCAAACTGACTGAATTAAAGTTCTTTTCTTATCTGGGGATACCAGATATTGTGTCCATGTTTCCTATTGTTGAAATACAAAAACTGCTTCAAGAGATAGCACTCCACATGGCCAAGCAGAATTATTCTGTTTTGAAGGAAAATTTTGACAGGGGTTCCAAAATTGCACTGTCAAATTATTGGTACCTTTACCCTAATATTTGCTTACACTTTTCTTTCCTTAAAAGTTTCATCTCATTTCCCTTTTTGACTCCTAGATATTCCATTTATGCTATCTTTACATTGTGGATGTACCTGAACTTTTTTGAAATAATTCTATAGTGTATTACAGGTAATTACTTGGTAAAAAAAAAAACCTGTCTTCCTAATTTAGTAACTGAGATAAATGAGCACTTGAACAAGGTTTAGACCCTACTCATCCATCCAATCACCTAGGACAAAACAGCAAATCCAAACCAATTGTCCAAAAATCATGTCCCAAAATAGAGCAAATTCAGCATTAATAAATGTAAATTGTTGTCCCAACACCAAGCCAAAGCACTTTAAGTCTACAAAATTTAATATTCCCCATATAATTACCACATATCAGGGCTCCTCAGAGGAAAACTGACTTGCCATACAGGTTTTGGCACTTAAATTTTCTGACCAGGCAAATGAGCATGCCTGCCATAGAACCATATGACATACCCCCATGCAGTGTCACCTGTGGAGAATCTACAAAAATACCCTGCATGCACATAATTTGTCTTGATTTAGTTATACATCTGTCAATATATCCTGAGTTTCATCTTATTTCTCTTAGAGTTTTTCAAGGCAAAAAAAAAATGAACCAGGATCAAACATAACACCATCTCCAAATAAACATTATCTATGTAGGAATTTTTATCTAGTTCAAAACCTGTGTATGAGTTTATAGTTGTGGAGGGCTTGTCATCCCTGGGGGCATAGATAGTTTACTTTTCAACAATATACAACAAAATGGCTCTGTGAAACAATTCAGATGTGTTTAGAGAGAAGAGAGTAGAAAAGAGCTTGGGAGGTGGGTTGGCAGCCCTTAAAATCATTTTTGACTCTTCAAAAGACACCTGCACTTTAATTTTCAATCAAATAACCCCCTCTGAAGCTTCTATAACTATTGGTATGATGCTATTGGTTTCTATAACTTTTATGATACTATATACACCCTTGGAAAAACAAAACAATCAAAACAGTTCTTGGCAACAAACTTTAAGTAAGCAACTTGGCCCAAAAGTAACTCAAATTAAAAAAACATTAAAAGAATTTTTTTTTGTGTAGATTCCAAATATATAAAATCTATGAAGGATAATGTTACCAATCTAAATCTATGAGCCTGAGGCAATTTGCCAGATTAAAAAAAGGGAGAAACACCCTAAAAAAAAAAAAAAAATCAATAATCCGAATGAAAATCAGACCATCAGAATCAGCATATCAGAGAATAATGGTATAGAGGTTGGAAGCTCCTCTGCAAAAATTCGAAATTTTATTAAAAATAAGAATTCCCAGAAGAAAGACTGTAGATGCATTTTTTTTTCTGGGGTTATATTGAACCAATGGTCCTAGAAAATTGGGAGGGCCCTCACTCAAATTGAAATTAAAAATACTAGTCCCCATTTTCAGGGCCCAAAAAGATTGGAGGGTAACTAGCCCCTCTCCAATTTTCCATTTTTCTTAACACATCTGATCAAAATTTTGAGATAGTCATTCTGTTCAGCTTAGTTAAAAGGTCTTATAACTATGTCTCTGAGGACAACATGACTACAAACCACCACCCCCCAGAGTCCCTGAGGAATTACCCATTGTCTAAATATAGCATTTGTTATCGGGAAAGATACAGGCACTGTTTTGGAGGGGGATTTTCCACAGGAAAAAATTTCTGGGGCTAATTTTCTAGAGAAAAGGTTGGGGAGAATTTGCCACAATTTCTATACAAGATCCTTTTTATTTGTCTCATTTTCTTTTGGGCAACTCAATTTTTATATGGAAAAACAAAACAATCAAAACAGTTCTTGGCAACAAACTTTAAGTAAGCAACTTGGCCCAAAAGTAACTCAAATTAAAAAAACATTAAAAGAATTTTTTTTGTGTAGATTCCAAATATATAAAATCTATGAAGGATAATGTTACCAATCTAAATCTATGAGCCTGAGGCAATTTGGCAGATTAAAAAAAGGGAGAAACACCCTAAAAAAAAAAATCAATAATCCGAATGAAAGTCAGACCATCAGAATCAGCATATCAGAGAATAATGGTATAGAGGTTGGAAGCTCCTCTGCAAAAATTCGAAATTTTATTAAAAATAAGAATTCCCAGAAGAAAGATTGTAGATGCATTTTTTTTTCTGGGGTTATATTGAACCAATGGTCCTAGAAAATTGGGAGGGCCCTCACTCAAATGGAAATTAGAAATACTAGTCCCCATTTTCAGGGCCCAAAAAGATTGGAGGGTAACTAGCCCCTCTCCAATTTTCCATTTTTCTTAACACATCTGATCAAAATTTTGAGATAGTCATTCTGTTCAGCTTAGTTAAAAGGTCTTATAACTATGTCTCTGAGGACAACATGACTACAAACCACCACCCCCCAGAGTCCCTGGGGAATTACCCATTGTCTAAATATAGCATTTGTTATCGGGAAAGATACAGGCACTGTTTTGGAGGGGGATTTTCCACAGGAAAAAATTTCTGGGGCTAATTTTCTAGAGAAAAGGTTGGGGAGAATTTGCCACAATTTCTATACAAGATAACTTTTTATTTGTCTCATTTTCTTTTGGGCAACTCAATTTTTTATATGGAAACTTTCCGGAGAAAATTTTCAGCAGGGTTTGAGATGTCTGAGAGATTTTCCTTGGGAGAAAGTTTCCTTGTGGGAGGGGGGATTTTTAATGGAAGGAGATTTTCAGCATGACTAGAAAATAATCAGAAATCAAACAAAAAACAAGCTTTTCCAAAAGAAAAGTAATTCAAATATTTCAGGCCAAATTTTTTGCGCAAATTTTTTAGGAGAAAATTTTAGCAAGGATAGAATTGTCCAAGGGGATTTTATGTACAAGGAACTTCCCATGAAGGTGTTTTTGTGGGAGGGCAGGAACTTTCCATGGAAATGGAGGCAAATTGCCCAGCACTGTTTGAAAAATGATGAGAAATTCAAAAAAAGACAAATTTTTCAACTTAAAGTAAAGAGCAACATTAAAGCTTAAAAAATAAAAACTATTAAATATATGAAGGAAGCTCCCTCTTCCTCAATGCCAAAGTTTGAGTTTATCTCAATTCCTAATTTCTTACTTAGAATGAGAAACATTTTTAAAGCACTAAGACTTTAGTATGAATTATATTTGTCAAACTTCTGTTATTTAGGATTTATTTCTTATTGATTAGTTAAGTAATTGTCACAGAATCTTTGCAGCCTTACATGTATGAACAGGCAGATTTGGACTCTTAAAATACATACTTTCAGTTGCAAAAATTGCAACCAATTTGGATAAAGATTAAGATTAGTTCTTATGAAGCATTTAAAGCAAGAGCAGGGTTTTGCAAAACTGTAAAACATTTTCTTGGGTTCTAGTTTAGACCTTGAACTTCATTGGGAAAGGTGTCAGATTTCTAAGCTATTGAAAAAAGGCAAAGGTAAAGGACGCGGCACTAGACCCTTAAGGTCCAAACCGGCGGTGCTGATCTCCGTTTCGTGGCCCTTCAGCCAGGAAGTGCAATGGGGGGCTGGGGCCAGCCAACCTATGCTTTCGCAAACCCTATTGAAAGCCTATAATTTGCACTTATACTGTAGTGTTTTTACTAAGGACTAAAATAAAAAAATGATGTTTTTAAGCTTTCATGATCTCTTCCCCTCAAAACAGAAAGAACAAGAAGGCATTGAATTTCTAATTGAACCAGCTGCAAAATATGTCCATGAACCATAATTTAGGCTTCAGTTCTGATTATGAAAGTTCCACTTTTTTATTATCCAAAATCTTCCAAATAACAAAAGTATTCTGTAGTTTTACCATGTACTTTTTCTATAGCTTAAAACCTAGCATACATTTTTGAATACAATAAGATCAGAAATGCAGTTTCTGAAATTTTAGAACTTTCTTCTCTTACAGAATTTTAAGAGTAAACATTGTGCCCATGTGCATAACTAAGGACTTTGTGCTTTTACTTTGTTGTGCATAATTGTAATACCATATCCAACTTTGTTGATGACATTATAGATTTCATAAAGGACATTACCACTTTTTTTTTAGAGATTCTATTATGGACTTGCCTCAAATTCCAAATATGGGTGGATTTGTCACCCTATCTGATACTTCAGCCATTAAAAATGGTAAGTTATCCAATTCAGTTTCCAGAAACAAAATAGAAGGAAAGCTCATTTAAGAAAGTGAATGATTTTCCTCTTATTTATAAAGTGTTCCTTGGTAAAAAGCAACAATATATATATATATATATATATATATATATATATATATATATATATATATTATATATATATATATATATATATATATATATATATATATATATATATATATATATATATATATATATATATATATATATATATATATATATGCCTATACTAGAAATCAAATTTATTTGAAAGGAACACAAAGAACAAAAGTCTTGATGTTACAATTATGATCCCCGTTGCTAGCCCTGCAGGCACTTTATTCTATTGATAAAATGTAGCCTGTGAAAACTTGCCTGACTCTCGATAAAGGAGGGAAACCACCCAAAAAGTTATGGAATCTTAATAATTCTACCATGATAGTCAGCATATCAAAAAACCCTACTAGAGGTCTTGTGATATTTTCTGTCTCTAGCTAGGTTTCTCATGCTGGCATGATGCACTGAAAATAGTTTTAAACAAATCCCAAATCCAAGGGTAATTTCTTCAAAATAGGCTTTGACACAGAAACATCAGCAAAATTCACCTATGGCCTAAAGTGCATCAGATCTACTTTGCTCAAAAGGTCAGCTACTCCAACACCAATTTCAATACTATGAAGAGGTAGTTATGTTCAAATGTTATGTTCTTTTGTTCAAAACACTTGTTTCAATTGTATTCTTTCTTTTCATCTTAACTAGAACCTCTTACTTCAAAGCTTTATCTATTAAACCTACTACAAGGTAACAAATCTTGTTAAACATTGTGTAAATAAAAGGTTTTTCAGTCTTAAATGCACCAGCAAAGGCTGCTAAGATTTTGACAGTGAAATGACAACACAGAAGAAGAGGTTATGTCTGCGGATCTCTCAGTATGTCTCATAATTCTTTTTAGCGTCTCATAATTGCCATGGATTTTAAAGTAGAAAGTATTCTTTGAAAAGAGTTTTGGGTTTTCTTTGACATATTTGAGGAAATGCATGGTGACATCAATCAGGGTCAACTATCAAGACCTTACATGCTTCAGAAATCTGTGCCTAGGCAAGCTCAAATCCTTCTGAATTTTCTCAACCTTCTACTTTAGACAGCCATATACTGAAGAAGTAATAAACGCAGAGCACCAAGTCAATAATAATTTGGCCAAGAACTTCTAGCCTCTTAGGAAAGGCATCATGATTTATATGTATATTGCAAGTTCCTTTGTATTGGATTTCTTTGTTTAGGAGCAAAACTACCTTCTTGTTGACATTGGGGCCATTGTTTCTAAGCATCAGAGGCTTTTTAACTTCAGGAAAGGGCTAGAGATATCACTCTTCAATCTTTCAAGCAGTTCCTCAGCTGTGACATATCCCATCTGTTTCACCATACATACATGTGTTAGAATATCTCATTCTAAACGTTTACAAGAGGAGGGATGCATTGCTTCTGTAGGCAGATACCTAGATTTAGTTGTGATAAGGCTGAAATCTTTTTACCCATCAGAGGATGGGAACATTGTTTGAAATAGTTTGCCAACCCTATTGTAAGATAGAGTTGACATTTTCTGAGATAGTTTGTACAATCTCTGATTTCAGGCTGGCATCAGTGCTAGAAATCAATTTCAATGGAAGAGGGGAGATTTGCCCTGTTTTTTATGAACCACTGCCCCTTTTTAATTTGCAGCTGATTTTAGCTCAACCTTACTTCAACATTTGCTTTATTCTGTGTACATTTGGAACATTGCACAAGTGACTGCAGTCCACCAGCACAACTAAAGTTGGTACTTATCTGTTATAGTGACACTACTTAAGTTCTTCACCCATTGATGCATTGCGGAACTGGTTTCTTTTGCTTTTTTTTTTTTTAAGCATGAAACAAGACAAAGACAAGTTAACAGTTTTTTAATAAAAAATAGAACTTTACAAAATGCATACATATACATTGTGCATACATATAATACATATATGTATATGTATGCATTATATACATATAATGCATACATATACATATACATTGTGGAATTGGCTAACTAGTTGGCTACTAAGATCCCTTGTATATATACATATAATGCATACATATACATATACATTGTGGAATTGGCTAACTAGTTGGCTACTAAGATCCCTTGTATATATAAGCTTTAGTTTAAAATAGCCAATTAGTCAGTTATTAATAAAGTTTCTAATACCCAATAGAATTAGCTAACAAGTTTGCTATTTGAGTCTCAGCTATATACACATGTTTAGATTAGCCAACCAGTTGGCTATTAGATCCCATATATATATATATATATATATATATATATATATATATATATATATATATATATATATATATATATATATATATATATATATATATATATATATATATATATATATATATATATATATATACATGAAAAAAAAAACAAGTCTTTCAACTAAGTTTTCTAGCCTGCCCATGAACTTGCAAGGGCAAGTTGTCCTAGGGGCGTGCCAGGAATAGAAAAAAAGAAGAAAATTTTAGTACTAATTTATAGCACAAATTAAGTATACCAGAAATACTGATAATATAAAAAAAAATATGTATATGAGTATAAGTAAAATACATAATTCCTTGCTGAGTTACTACTGGAGTCACCGTAACGACAAAAAAAAGAAGAAAACTATCCAGAGAATCCACTATACTCCTTCACACACCTCAAACAACAAAAGAAGAAAAAAAAAATAATAGCTTAGGACTCATTAATAGAATACACTTTTTCCTTGACTTTATTTCTAAATTTTTCCAAGCCATTTTATATCATTAATAATCATATTATTACTAGTCCACAAATTTATAAATAAAATACAAATTTAGATGACAAATAATAATTTAAAACTCATAATTAGAATACATTTTTTCCTTAACTTTATTTCTAAGTTCTTTAAAGCTTGTCGTGTCATTAATTGTCTTATCATTACTTTTCCATAATTTTATTCCTTGATAAATAAAGGAGAACTTAGACCTTGTAGTAATGGCGATTGGAGGAGACAGTGCCTTGCTTGTTCGAGCATTATAATTGTGGCAATCAGACCTAACCTTAAACATGCCTGAGAAGCATAAAGGTAGATTATTATTATTATACTTGTACATAAATAACTGGTGATAAAAATCCCGTAAGCCAGCAGCTGGTAAAATTTTTTGTCTTCTGTACTCTAATCTCACAGAATCACTATAAGATTTATTACAAAGTAAACGGATTATATTATTTTGGAGAACTCGAATTGGATTAACTAGCGACGGAAATGTCCCTAACCATACCGAAGAACGATATAAAATATATGGATGTATTATCGAGAAATACAACAACCTTAAAATGCGATGCTGGACAAAGTGTGCGACTTTTCTAAGGATTCCGATGTTCCGTAATAAAATCACTGACGTTTTCCCAATATGTTTCCTAAACGACAAAGTTTCATCAAGTGTAATACCTAAATACTTGACACAAGACTTCCTTTCAATCTCGCCATAACTGTATTTTAATCGAGAAATCCATGGATAATATGTAGCTGTTCTTGAGAATATGATAAAACTACGGTTAGCCGGGTGAACTTGTAGTTTATTTACGCGAATCCAAGTTGAATCTCTGTCTTATGATTGTTTAATTAATTCAAGTAATCCCTTCTCAGTTCTTGCAAGACAAACAAGCGACGTGTCATCAGCAAACATCGGTACTGTCACTTCTTGTGGATGATTGAATAATTCACTGAAATTGTTTTTATATTAGACATGGTTTGAGTTAGGTCATTTACAAAAATTAAGAATAACAGCGGTCCAAGAACAGAGCCCCGTGGAACTCCACATGTAATAGGAAAGCTTGATGAATGATTTGAGTCAATCTGAACATACTGCATCCACCCTGCTAAAAATGCACGTAGAAAGTTAACCCCAGGACCTCTTATGCCATAAAACTCACATTTTAGAAGTAGGAGATGATCCACTGTGTCGAAAGCTTTAATTATATCTAAAAATATTGCTAAGACCCTGTAACCTTCATCCAACGCTTGGTTGACTACGCTGCTTAGATAACCAACCGCTTGTTCCGTTATGTAACCATGCCGAAATCGGAATTGGTAGGATTTAACACATTACGACGCACTAAATATGTATAAAGACGGGCAGCAAAGCAGTTCTCTAAAACACTTGATAGTGAAGGAAGAACAGAAATCGGCCTATAATTTCCTAAATTATTTGTCTCACCACCCTTATGAACAGGAGTAACACTAGCTACTTTAAAACAAGACGGGAAGAAACCCTCTTTTAATGGAGAATTAATTAGGGACAAAAGTAGCTTCTGGATTAGTGGCAGAATAAATTTAACCACTCTTAATAATATGACAGGACTACCAGAAGCATTACTTTTCATTTTGTAGATGATCTGTTTCATCTCACTAATGATACAGGTGCTAAATACATTGAAACCTAAGATTCATAATGACCAAGGTAGTCAAAAATGCTTGGATCATGTGACATTGGACATATTCCTTCAGCAACACGCTTTCCTACTGCTGAGAAGCAATTTCCGAATACCTCCGAAACATCATCTGCACTTTTGGGCATTTCACCTTCTTGGTTAACTATTTCAAGCGGGATCGTTTTCGTTGGCTGCTGAAGTACTTCTTTAATCATGCGCCATGTTATTGCCGGACATCCCGATACTTCCTCGAGTAAAATTCTCTTTTTGCTTTTCTTAATAATCGATTCAGAGCATTGCGATAATTATTATATATTCTATCGTTTAAATCGCATTTGTGATCGATCTTTTTTTTTGTAAAATTGGTCTCTAATACGCATCAATTTTAGAAGGTCTCCAGTAATCCATGGCTTCTTTGGGGTTGTCCTACGCCGTCCTTTTTTCCTTTGACAATGCTTTTCTAATTCACTTTGGATAATCTGGTAAAACAAATTAAATCTATCTCTTCATTATACATAATTCATAAAATATTATCACGATTCATTTGAGATAAAACCCTCTTATAACGCAAGAGAATTGTTTTATTCACATAATGCCAAGAAAACTCATTCATTAACTTGCTACTATTTCCTAGAGGAATAGCATGTCTAGTAAACACACCAAAATGATCAGAAGTGTCACTAACAACAACACGAGGGGAATCAGGATTAACATTAGAGAATATATTGTCAAGACATGTCGCGGATGTATCTGTGACCTTTGTAGGTATGTTAATTGACGGAAGTAATCCAATTGAGATGAAAATATTCAATAGTCGGCTGCTGTTTGTATTTATTTCAATCAGGTCAACGTTTAGATCACCCACAAGAAAACACGGGAGATTCACAGGCATCTTATCAAGCTGCTCCTCCAAAAGATCAAAGAATTCATTATCTGAGGAAGTTGGTGGGCGGTAGAGAACTATTAAGTAGCAAGAATAATTACCTAAACAAAGATGAAGCACGAGTGGCTCAAACACCATCTCCCTATAAATAGCTAAATCGCTCCGAATGGTCACTTCAATATCTGATCTAATATATACGCTAAGGCCCCCATGTTGACGTAATTCGTATTTTTTATGTAAAAATTATATCCCTCTAGACCAAACAACTCTGAATTATGAACATTAAGCCATGTCTCAGTTAAAGCTATCACCTTAAAAACAGAAATATTAGCTAAATCTCCAATAAAGCTATAGCTTGAATTTAGCCCTGGGCAATTTAGATGAAAAATATTGAAAAAATTGCCAGGTTTACGCCATATAGGACCAATCTCACACGGTAAAACATAATTTGAATCTTCGAGCTGCAAGCGAATACCGCAACCAAGGTCCAAAGTCCACTCGAAACATCATTATATCTACACGCAAAATATATTTTATTACTCTCTAATTCCTTTAATTTCTGAGGTTCTGAACGAGATTGAAATATACTATCCATAACTAAGAGTTACAAGCCCTATCTTACGGTGACTCAATCTTTGACACAAATAAACACTGAGGTTAAATACACATATCAATCGTCTAACTACTTCTTGAACCAAGAAAAAGAAACTCAAAATTAACTTCGCTATTATTAACAGAACAATACTTTGCTTATGGTTTAGTCGCTTAGCACATACGACCTTTCTAACCATGCATCACCTTCCGTATCTGTTTTGTTTCCTAAAGGTGCGCAAATATTTCCAACAAATTAAAAAATTCTTCAATTACAAATATATCATTGAGAACAGGGAACAAAATACATCTATAAAAACAAACAATAATTTTTTCATTAATAATACGCGAGACAAGAGGGGATTGAAAATAGGGGGAGGGGGGGAGAGAGACTAATTGCAATTATAATTAATTAGATTTCACTTTAATATCACAAAACATAATCGATAAATTTGCATAGAAGAAAAACATGAAAAACAAAAATATAATGGCACCGTTAATTTAATTGTAATTCATTTGACGAAATCAAGTTGGGCGTTAAATTGACTAATAAAAACGGCTACAAAAAAAACAACTTACTCATGTTAACAAATATGCAGTAAACATAGAGTAAAAGGTGATTAGAGCCATACGCCTTTTGAAAATGATACCTTGCTATTTATCTTGGCAAATGACCAGTGAACATCTTAAAAAGATAGATTTGTATGAAGCCTGTTGAAATTAAATCAGGTGAGATATGAGTCTATTACGAAATAAAGAGATAACAAAACTAAAGATTGCAATAAATGATGACTCTATTGGATACAATGAAAGCACTGAAAACAATTAAAACACAGACATGATACGAGAAAAAAAAATCTTGGCTAAGGATTAGGTACATTACAATTGACTAAATATGAACTCAATCAATACAACAAAATAATAATTTTTTTTTACTTCTTTAATAGAGTATACAAAACAAGAGAGGATGTAATGAAAAAAGCGAATAAGGACACTGACAAAAAAGAAAAACTGTATGCTTCACTTCAGCATGTATACTTCACTCCATTAATAATCAACAAACAGAGGGAGTAGGAAAAGTCCCGCAATATTATATTAAATCTTTTCTCCATTGATTCATTCTGAATCTCAGATCAACCTCCACTAACACCAGCCAAGTTGTGTTTAAAATGGAGCACAATTTTATTAGCAGCACTTGATTGCAGATAATAATTTTGTGGTGGGGTGAGTTCAGGGATAGGGTCAGTCTATAGGTATTTTGCATGCGTGCCGTTTGGACAGTTGAAATACAGAATTGGGGAAAAATTATTAGAGACCCAAGCTTCAAAACCGAATTCACGTAATTTTGCCTTTTTTGCAAGGAGATTCTTCCGCATTTTCCGTACTTCGGGGGGAGCGTCATCACTAATGTAGACATGGGACAATGACGAGAGTGTTTTGTCTTTTAGCTTCTTTGCGTTCTTCAATAAATTCACTTTCGTCTCCTTATCTTGTACCTGAACTTTGATGAACCTTTTGTGAATGTTTTGTTCATTGATTTTGAAATCAGGCACCGCGGCCAATCCAAGGCCTGAAGATACAACACTCGCAAAGATATCTTTTGCAGCAGATATTGTTTCACATGAGACATTCCACAATATGAGATTTTTATCAAGTTTTTCGAATTCAAGCTTAGCTAATCGGTTGCCAGTGACATTAATTTCAGTGCCCTGATTCAAACAGTGAGAACTTTTATTTGGTTCTTTAGTGCATCATTTTCTTTTTCAAGAGAACCCAGGCGGGTATCATTATTTGACAACGATTGCTGAAAATCACTTTGAATATTCTCTAACTTAGCCACTCGATCCTCCAGAGACTTAAGTTTATTTTCAAGTGAGTCTAACTTTTTTCCGTTGTCACACAGTTTTGATGCTATCAACTAGAGTTGCCAACGATATATTTGAGATTGAGGCTGAACTAGTACCTGATACGTCAAATATATTTTTTTAATTCCCACCTTCATCCTCATCATGCTTTGATCGTTTTTTCCGTCCCATTGATAATAATTAATAAATTCCGTGAAATTTAATTCATGATTACAGTCCAAAGTTTAATAATAGTAACCGATGTGGTAATAAATTGGCTCTAGTAATATACCATTAGTATCCTTACTAGGTAAGCCAATAATTGTCTCTTAGTAATATACCATTAGTATTCTTACTTGAACAGGTAAATCACTATCCAAATAAACATTATCAATGAAATTCAATATCCAATTCACTTGGAATTTATAACCGTGAATAATGTACGCGCACGCGCACCAAGAAACGAGGTGTTACTCGGTCAAAGTCATGATCGCTACTACAGAATAGATGGGAAATATATAATTTGGGCTATATATTTGTACATTAGGAGGAGGGGGTAAAGTATTTAGACGGTCTGAAGTTAGAAAACAATCTTATTTCATAATATTCAGAATAATTGTACCTAACACATTCTGCATGCAGGCACGCTATACTTAACCCCCCCCCCCTCCCCTAATGTGCAAATATATAGCCTAAATTTGTTTCTAAAGATAGTATTTTAATCTTTTTTAGGTATATTTCATTAGGATTAGCCTAACTTTACTTCTTGAGTGGGGTTGCTATAATGGATAATTACTCAAAACTTTGTAATACAAGTTTTGCAGAAAGCAAGCGCAACATTCAATTTTGCTTCTTCACACCAAATAGATCAATTACATGCAGAGAATAGAGAGACAGTTGCATCTCTTGCAAGCCCCTCATCAACAAAGATGACCATGATCAAACAAGTGAATGTTTTATTTGAAGTTGCCAAAAACACAAAATCTTGGTCTCTTTGAAGTACTTTTCTTTCCTAAAAAGAGAAAATTTTGACTTCTTCTGAGTTTTTACCTTTTTGTTAAAATTGTCTTGCCTTACCTGAATTTTTAACTTCTGTAGAAAATCTGACTTGGTGGTAACCCTGCAATATCACCCATATCTGCTGCTGAAATTATCTGCCCCTCCCCCTCTTCCCTCCAACGGTTAGTTAGCTATACCTCTGCTTGTAAATAATATATTGAGAAAAGTAAAACAGTCAGATTTGTTTTACAAGCTTTACTGTTGAGTGTGCTTTTATATCTCATTTATTTGTATTTTGTTTTAGAAGTTGAAGATGCTTTACCGGATGACAGTGGGAAATTCTTTGACATGCCAGAGCTTTCTTTGTCACCTAAACATGAAGATGTTCCTTTGGTTACTTTTCCTGTTATTTTAGTACCTTGTAAACTTGAACCTGAGGCCCAGGAATTGGAACCCACATATTTTGATAGTGAAGGTACATCTCAAACATTTGATTTTTGTAGAATTAAATAATATTTTATTTGAAAAAAACACTTGGGCAAGTGAACTAAACACTAGAAGTTTAGGCTAACGGCATGTTGGAATTTATTCTTTTCTTATTCTATTTTGCTGGTGTTTGCTAAACTGGTTTGCAATTCAACAGGAGCATTTTCAAATTGTAACTTGAAAGGGGTTGGGCAGATATTATTTTTCAAATAGCAGAGAATTCTATACAACATGCAATTCTATGGGGATCCATATTTCATGCATACCCCTTGATTCCCTCTTAGGCCCAGAAACACGTCTTTTCATATTTATTATAAAAAAAAGTAACTGAAAAATGATATAGTCAGGGTCGTCTACGAGAAATTTTACTGTAGGATATTACTTTCACTGAAATTGCTAGACTTGAGCAAAAATCCCTATTTCATTTCCTGTAGCTGGTGAAAAGCTTTTTGTCTGTCTATTGATGGAATTTTTTTGGCAATTTAAAAACAGTGTTTATAACAATTCCTCTTCTAGTCTAATAATAAAGAAGAAAGTCATGCATGCAATTCTATGGGGATCCATAAGGCATGTAAACCTCTTGATTCCCTCTTAGGCTGAGAAACACGTCTTTTCGTATTTCTTATAAAAAAAAAGCAACGGAAAAATGATATAGTCAGGGTCGTCTACCAGAATTTTACTGTAGGATATTACTTTCACTAAAATTGCTAGGCTTGAGCAAAAATCCCTATTTCATTTCCTGTAGCTGGTGAAAAGCTTTTTGTCTGTCTATTGATGGAATTTTTTTTGGTAATTTAAAAACAGTGTTTATAACAATTCCTCTTCTAGTCTAATAATAAAGAAGAAAGTCATGCATGCAATTCTATGGGGATCCATAAGGCTTGTACACCTCTTGATTCCCTCTTAGGCTGAGAAGCACGTCTTTTCGTATTTCTTATAAAAAAAAGCAACGGAAAAATGATATAGTCAGGGTCGTCTACCAGAAATTTTACTGTAGGATATTACTTTCACTAAAATTGCTAGACTTGGGCAAAAATCCCTATTTCATTTCCTGTAGCTGGTGAAAAGCTTTTTGTCTGTCTATTATGGAATTTTTTTGGCAATTTAAAAACAGTGTTTATAACAATTCCTCTTCTAGTCTAATAATAAAGAAGAAAGTCATGCATGCAATTCTATGGGGATCCATAAGGCATGTACACCTCTTGATTCCCTCTTGGGCTGAGAAACACGTCTTTTCGTATTTCTTATAAAAAAAAGCAACGGAAAAATGATATAGTCAGGGTCGTCTACCAGAAATTTTACTGTAGGATATTACTTTCACTAAAATTGCTAGGCTTGAGCAAAAATCCCTATTTCATTTCATTTCCTGTAGCTGGTGAAAAGCTTTTTGTCTGTCTATTGATGGAATTTTTTTGGCAATTTAAAAACAGTGTTTATAACAATTCCTCTTCTAGTCTAATAATAAAGAAGAAAGTCATGCATGCAATTCTATGGGGATCCATAAGGCATGTACACCTCTTGATTCCCTCTTAGGCTGAGAAACACGTCTTTTCGTATTTCTTATAAAAAAAAGCAACGGAAAAATGATATAGTCAGGGTCGTCTACCAGAAATTTTACTGTAGGATATTACTTTCACTAAAATTGCTAGGCTTGAGCAAAAATCCCTATTTCATTTCCTGTAGCTGGTGAAAAGCTTTTTGTCTGTCTATTGATGGAATTTTTTTTGGTAATTTAAAAACAGTGTTTATAACAATTCCTCTTCTAGTCTAATAATAAAGAAGAAAGTCATGCATGCAATTCTATGGGGATCCATAAGGCTTGTACACCTCTTGATTCCCTCTTAGGCTGAGAAGCACGTCTTTTCGTATTTCTTATAAAAAAAAACAACGGAAAAATGATATAGTCAGGGTCGTCTACCAGAAATTTTACTGTAGGATATTACTTTCACTAAAATTGCTAGACTTGGGCAAAAATCCCTATTTCATTTCCTGTAGCTGGTGAAAAGCTTTTTGTCTGTCTATTATGGAATTTTTTTTGGCAATTTAAAAACAGTGTTTATAACAATTCCTCTTCTAGTCTAATAATAAAGATGAAAGTCATGCATGCAATTCTATGGGGATCCATAAGCCATGTACACCTCTTGATTCCCTCTTAGGCTGAGAAACACGTCTTTTCGTATTTCTTATAAAAAAATGCAACGGAAAAATGATATAGTCAGGGTCGTCTACCAGAAATTTTACTTTAGGATATTACTTTCACTAAAATTGCTAGGCTTGAGCAAAAATCCCTATTTCATTTCATTTCCTGTAGCTCGTGAAAAGCTTTTTGTCTGTCTATTGATGGAATTTTTTTGGCAATTTAAAAACAGTGTTTATAACAATTCCTCTTCTAGTCTAATAATAAAGAAGAAGGTCATGCATGCAATTCTATGGGGATCCATAAGGCTTGTACACCTCTTGATTCCCTCTTAGGCTGAGAAGCACGTCTTTTCGTATTTCTTATAAAAAAAAAACAACGGAAAAATGATATAGTCAGGGTCGTCTACCAGAAATTTTACTGTAGGATATTACTTTCACTAAAATTGCTAGGCTTGAGCAAAAATCCCTATTTCATTTCATTTCCTGTAGCTCGTGAAAAGCTTTTTGTCTGTCTATTGATGGAATTTTTTTGGCAATTTAAAAACAGTGTTTATAACAATTCCTCTTCTAGTCTAATAATAAAGAAGAAGGTCATGCATGCAATTCTATGGGGATCCATAAGGCTTGTACAGCTCTTGATTCCCTCTTAGGCTGAGAAGCACGTCTTTTCGTATTTCTTATAAAAAAAAAACAACGGAAAAATGATATAGTCAGGGTCGTCTACCAGAAATTTTACTGTAGGATATTACTTTCACTAAAATTGCTAGGCTTGAGCAAAAATCCCTATTTCATTTCATTTCCTGTAGCTCGTGAAAAGCTTTTTGTCTGTCTATTGATGGAATTTTTTGGCAATTTAAAAACAGTGTTTATAACAATTCCTCTTCTAGTCTAATAATAAAGAAGAAGGTCATGCATGCAATTCTATGGGGATCCATAAGGCTTGTACACCTCTTGATTCCCTCTTAGGCTGAGAAGCACGTCTTTTCGTATTTCTTATAAAAAAAAACAACGGAAAAATGATATAGTCAGGGTCGTCTACCAGAAATTTTACTGTAGGATATTACTTTCACTAAAATTGCTAGGCTTGAGCAAAAATCCCTATTTCATTTCATTTCCTGTAGCTCGTGAAAAGCGTTTTGTCTGTCTATTGATGGAATTTTTTGGCAATTTAAAAACAGTGTTTATAACAATTCCTCTTCTAGTCTAATAATAAAGAAGAAGGTCATGCATGCAATTCTATGGGGATCCATAAGGCTTGTACACCTCTTGATTCCCTCTTAGGCTGAGAAGCACGTCTTTTCGTATTTCTTATAAAAAAAAAACAACGGAAAAATGATATAGTCAGGGTCGTCTACCAGAAATTTTACTGTAGGATATTACTTTCACTAAAATTGCTAGGCTTGAGCAAAAATCCCTATTTCATTTCATTTCCTGTAGCTCGTGAAAAGCTTTTTGTCTGTCTATTGATGGAATTTTTTTGGCAATTTAAAAACAGTGTTTATAACAATTCCTCTTCTAGTCTAATAATAAAGAAGAAGGTCATGCATGCAATTCTATGGGGATCCATAAGGCTTGTACACCTCTTGATTCCCTCTTAGGCTGAGAAGCACGTCTTTTCGTATTTCTTATAAAAAAAAAAACAACGGAAAAATGATATAGTCAGGGTCGTCTACCAGAAATTTTACTGTAGGATATTACTTTCACTAAAATTGCTAGGCTTGAGCAAAAATCCCTATTTCATTTCATTTCCTGTAGCTCGTGAAAAGCTTTTTGTCTGTCTATTGATGGAATTTTTTTGGCAATTTAAAAACAGTGTTTATAACAATTCCTCTTCTAGTCTAATAATAAAGAAGAAGGTCATGCATGCAATTCTATGGGGATCCATAAGGCTTGTACACCTCTTGATTCCCTCTTAGGCTGAGAAGCACGTCTTTTCGTATTTCTTATAAAAAAAAAACAACGGAAAAATGATATAGTCAGGGTCGTCTACCAGAAATTTTACTGTAGGATATTACTTTCACTAAAATTGCTAGGCTTGAGCAAAAATCCCTATTTCATTTCATTTCCTGTAGCTCGTGAAAAGCTTTTTGTCTGTCTATTGATGGAATTTTTTTGGCAATTTAAAAACAGTGTTTATAACAATTCCTCTTCTAGTCTAATAATAAAGAAGAAGGTCATGCATGCAATTCTATGGGGATCCGTAAGGCTTGTATACCTCTTGATTCCCTCTTAGGCTGAGAAGCACGTCTTTTCGTATTTCTTATAAAAAAAAAAAAAACAACGGAAAAATGATATAGTCAGAGTCGTCTACCAGAAATTTTACTGTAGGATATTACTTTCACTAAAATTGCTAGGCTTGAGCAAAAATCCCTATTTCATTTCATTTCCTGTAGCTCGTGAAAAGCTTTTTGTCTGTCTATTGATGGAATTTTTTTGGCAATTTAAAAACAGTGTTTATAACAATTCCTCTTCTAGTCTAATAATAAAGAAGAAGGTCATGCATGCAATTCTATGGGTATCCATAAGGCATGTACACCTCTTGATTCCCTCTTAGGCTGAGAAACACGTCTTTTTATATTTCTTATAAAAAAAAAATGACAAGTAACCCCGGGGACTGCAGGGGTTTAAGTCATCCTCAAAGGAAATTTATTAGGTTTTTTTACTCTGTTGAACAAAATGTCTATCTCAAAATTTTGATTGGGTGACTTAGGGGGAAGATGACCCTTAGAGGGGGGGGCTAGCTGCCCTCTAATATTTTTGGCCAATTAAAAAGCACACTAAAACTTCTGGTTTGCGATCAAATAAGCCCTCTCCCGATCTTCTATGATCACTGGTTTGATATGATCACCCCTGAAAAAAAAACAGGCATTCATGATCTTTTTGTCTGGCAAAAAAAAAATGCAAAATTCCATATTTTTGTACATTGGAGATTGAAATCATTGCAGTAGGGTTCTTCGATATGCTGAATCTGATGAATGGATTTTCATTAAGATCACTTGATGTTGTGGAGATTCCCTCCCCCCATTTTTTTTCAAAAATTGGGCAAATTTTCACAGGCTTGTAACTTCTGATGGGTAGCATTAAAATTTAATGAATTTTGCATATTTTGAATAAGCATCAAAATTTGATTCTTTTGATGTATCTATTGTTATCAAGAGTCTGCTTCTGAAAGTTTTGGTTAATTTTGAGTTGCATTGCTCCTTACTTTCAGTTTGTTACCACAAACTGTTTGATACCTGATAAATACATTAAAGTGATTTGTGCTATGCCCTGGTAAGTTATGCCCTGGGGCATGTAAATTTTTTTTAGTAGAAAGTGATGCTGTAGAATCTTCAAAAAGGGCTCATTCGATTGGAAACTGAAAGGGCTAGTGTCTTTATTAATAGGTGAAAGTGATTGAAGGGCAACACGTCCAATCAAAATTTTTAGATAGCCATTTTGTTGAAAGTAGTTGAAAGTTCTGGAAAATAGGTCTTTGAGGATGACAATCATAACACTGCTGCAGCTAAGGTAGGAAACGGGGTTTACCAGCTGTTTTTGTATTAATTCAGGATCTAAGTAGGGTTGCGTTCTATATCTATTTGTATGGATAATTTTGATGGACTCTGTTTTAAGGAGCTCAGCAAAGGCGATGGGAAAACACGAAATCAATAATAAACATGCACACCATAAAAAACTTACAAGCTCTTAATAAAAAAAAGATCACCCAATCTAATGAGTTACTGTTGCTGTCAAGTTTCTAAGTTGTCAAAGACTTTTAATCCAGATTATTTTTTCAGTTCTTTCTGAAAACGGAAGTTTCTACTTCGAAGCTTTTAAATGACGTATTGCATGAAAGAGCTAAATACTTGGATTATATCTTTTTGAGCGTAGTTGCTACCATAATACTTATATTCGAAACGTAGACCATAGTTAATTGCATTTTCCAATGCTAGCTGATCCAGAAATTCCTGTTTTTATGGTACGGGATAATTCTGGTATATTTTTTAGACACGATTCTGCTACGTTTTCCGGGATACTTCGAACGCCAAGTGTTCTTTATTTATCAAGTACCTTAGTTTGAACATTAAGTAGGTTCCTATAGGTTGAAGCGGCAAGGGATATATTAGGATAGCTTACAATAGTATAGTCCATAAACCCATATAGTCAATAGTAAGTTCATATAGTCCATAATAAACAAGTATTCAATTATTTTGCTGGTGAAACCAATTTGCCCAAATTATTCAAGTCTGTAAATCGTAAGTTTCAATATTGCATATGTTCGTTTATCTTTCAAATCAATTCAATTGCATAAACAATAATTTATGTAGTTTCAATTCAGTCAACTTTTAAACCTTAATGTCCATCATATATTTAATCCGCTTTTGATTATTGACTGTGTAATGAGGTAGATCGATTATTCAATAATAAATTTGGATGAAATAACCATATATATATATATATATATATATATATATATATATATATATATATATTATATATATATATATATATATATATATATATATATATATATATATATATATTATATATATATATATATATATATATATATATATATATATATATATATATATATATATATATATATATATATATATATATATATATATATTATTCTTATATAAAAGACTATATATATAGTCTATATATATAGACTATATATATAGACCATACATATATAAAAGACTATAATATATATAATAGTTTAAAAACAACATAAAAAATCCCCACCCCTCGGAAGGCTCCATGACCGGGGATGCAGGGAGAAAAAACAAAACACAAAAGTAAAAATACAGAAAAAAAAACCCAAAAACCCCCAAACCAACCGGAGAAAAATGCTTTGCCAATTCTACCAATGAAATAACTCTTACCAGAGACATTAACCGTACGTGGCTGTTAAAAAAAGATAGAACTATCGGAAGCTAAGCTACCAGCTATTGGCTTTTGTCTTGTCCCTATTTATGTCATATTTTTCAGTTTTCCTGAATTGGTTATTTTACCAAATACTGCCGATTTTGTATTTCTAGTGTTTTTTGTTCTTCTTTTTTACGATGTGTACAGTATTTTTTCATTGTTGTCAAATCAGATTTTTTAATAGATCCTCTACCAAAGTTATTTTATGTTTAATGTTAACACAAAGAGCCAGTAAGTACCAACAGAGGTGAAAAGGAATCTAATTTTATTATAATCAGGGGCATAGTTTTTACCTAGGAAGATCTAGCAAAATACAAAAGTTTGGTTATATGGAAATAGGCTAAACAGGTGAAACATCAAGAGAATAGCTTCAGTCAAAATTTACAAAAATAAAGAAAAAAAATAATGGTGATCAATTCTGGCAATCAATGGTCAAATGACAGAAAAGCATAATCGCAAGCTTTTTGTTCAAGAAAGTAAAATTTTAGTCTATTTGAAGTAGTTTGCTTGGCAAGAATATAAATATCTGACTTTACACCAAATTTCTGACCATTTTTCTGACCTGACTGAATTCCTGAGTTTTGTAGAAAATCTGAGTTAGTGGCAGCCCTGTAATATCACCCAAATCAGTTGGTAAAAATGACCAAGCACTTGGTGAAATCTATTGGCCCTCCCAACCCTTGAGTTATTTTAGCTAGTTATTTCTCTGCTAGTAACTAATTGTGTTGTAAAAAGAAAAACAGCTGGATGTGTTTTATTAGCGTTACTGTTGAATGTGTTTGTCTATTCCTTTTATTATATTACGTTTTAGAATTTGAAGATGCTTTACCAGGTGACAGTGAAAAACTCTTTGACATTCCTGACGTTATTTTGTCTCCTAAACATGAAAATGTTCCTTCGGTTTCTTTTCCTGGCATTTCAGTACCATGTAAACTAGAACCTGACACCCAGGAATTGGGACCCACATGTTTCGGTGATGAAGGTACGTCTCAAACATTTATTTTTCTTTATAGAAACAAATATATCAAATAATATTTAATTTAAGAAAAAAATCCGGGCAAATGAACTAATTGCTAGGACTTAGGCTAATGTTAAGATGGAACGCGTCTATATCGTATTCTAATGTTCAGGTGTTTGCTAAGTTGGTCTTATGGTCTCACAGGAATATGCTCAAGTTGTCACATGAAAGAGCCTTGGTGAATATTATTTTCAGGAAGCCAAAGAATACAGATTAAAAGTATTACGTTTACATTTTTGTTTTCTGAATTTAGATGCAAATCCGTTTATCATGCTGATTTCAAGATGATATATTCTGATTTTTAAACAAGCAGAAAATGAACTTTAATTGTCTGAACTACCCGCCGGAAGTTTTAACTGCAGAAAATTAATTCGTAAAAATCACTAGATTCTAACGAAATGTTTAGTTAATTTTAAAAGTTGGTCAAATTTTATTTTGTTTGTCGTTGTATTGTATTGTTGTATTGTGTTGTAACTTTATTGTTGATTTGATTTTATTCTCAAAAACAAATTAGATTTACGTTGCTTAGCCAACGTTAAGTGTTGCAGGAGCAACAGGAATCTGAGGAAGGAAAATTTGCACTGCCTTCACAGTCAATTGATTTATGTTTAGTGTATCCTCACATCTATAGGAAGCAAGATATTGACTTTGCTGTCAGTTTAACCTTAAAACTATTTATAGTTTTAAATTTTATATTTAAAATTTTCAAATTTTAATTTTAAATCTTATTTATAGTTAAAAATTTTATAGATACTCTAATGCTACTTTAAATGTATTGGAGAGAAATGAAATATAGATAAATTGTCAGAAGTATCTAACTCCTTGCTTTTCTTTTT
This sequence comes from Artemia sinica, assembly GCA_027921565.1. Taxonomy (NCBI): domain Eukaryota; kingdom Metazoa; phylum Arthropoda; class Branchiopoda; order Anostraca; family Artemiidae; genus Artemia; species Artemia sinica. Next base: position 15,641,961 of record CM051262.1, read on the forward strand.
TTTTGCTATCAATCACTTCCCGTAAAAATCGCAGAGGTATTCGAGGAAAGGATTTCACTTCCTTTACAAGAACTTATTCAAAACCAGGCTGCAAAGGGCACTGTTTGCAATATTTTTGTCCTAATTTCTTATTGGCAGATGTTCATAATTGCAAATGAGATAAGAGCAATGTAGTCAGCAAAGTTTCAGGTTTAGCGAGATTACTTACAAGCATTTGGGGTGGTTTGGGAAGGAAGCATAAATTTCGCTCTCATCCAAGCATTGATGTTTGTCCCATCTTATATTTTTTTACTTTATATTCACTTAAAACACCGTTTAATCGTGTTTTTGAGGTTTTTTCATTTAAAAATGAGAAACTTGTCTATTTATTTTTAACGGAGCATTTTTAGGACCACAACGTCGATAGTTAATTTCCATTTAAGATATTGCAAAAATGTAAAGAATGTAACGACTGTAGCTATCCTGCTTTGGGATGAGTTTTTAATATGCTATTTCTATTAACTGAAATTAATTCGAAGCATCTTTACTTTCTTTTAATTTAATTTGAGTCCAACATGATCAACAGTAGGTTGGTTAGCTAAAGAATTTGAAAAGAAAGGGCCAACAATCTAGATCAAACCAATTTTGGGTCATGTCCAACTTAGATACTTTAAAAGACATGATGACTTTCCTCGTAATAATAAAATTTTGTTATTCAATATGTATTCAACTGAAGAAAGCTTTAAAGGCCATTAATTTGGCATTTTTTCGGGTTCGCCTCTGGGTATGTTTTATGCTAATGAAACATATTTTCCGTATATGGCACCTTTTATACAATGTATGATGTTCTTGCAATACTATATGTATTTTTTTGCTCTTTAAATTCATATTTGTGTGATGTTGTTCACATGATTTTCTTTTTTTCAAAACTTAAATGTAGTCAGCTGAAGAGGGCATGTTTTTCTCATGACCCAACAAAGTATTGCTAAATCCTACCGATGGTGCCTGCACCCAATGTTTAGAATCACGGTTTAGAATCCTATGTTGTCCTATGTTAGCACCCAATGTTTAGAATCCTAATCATGCAATGCTTATGAAAACCTTACTTACTTATGAAACCATACTTAATGAAACCTTACTAGAATCCTATGTTAGCACCCAATGTTTAGAATCCTAATCTTGCAATACTTATGAAAACCTTACTTACTTATGAAACCATACTTATGAAAACCTTACTAGAATCCTATGTTAGCACTCAATGTTTAGAATCCTAATCTTGCAATACTTATGAAAACCTTACTTTTTACCCATAATTGTTAAACTACTTTAATTTATGTTTTTCTCTTACTATAGAGTTTATGAGTTCTACTGTATGTTATTCTTATGGTGTTATTCAACCAGGACCCTCCAGAACTAGAACTTTTTCTGCATTTGATCGGTTGAACAAGCATGGAAGAGCGCATACCAGTGAGAAACTGCTTAACTGTGATGTATGTAGCAAGAACTTTTCTCGATTGTTCGATTTGAATAGGCATGAAAGAGTACATACAGGTGTCAAACCGTTTCAATGTGATGTATGTAAGAAGAAGTTTTCTCAATTGACCCATTTAAAAACACATCAAAGAGTGCATACCGGTGACAAACCGTTCAAATGTGGCATATGTGAGAAATCCTTTACTGAATCAGGCTCTTTGGTTAAGCATCAAAGAGTACATACTGGTGAGAAACCATTTGAATGTGATATATGTCAGAAATGCTTTTCCGAGTCAACCAATTTAATTACGCATCAAAGAGTACATACCGGTGAGAAACCGTTTAAATGTGATGAATGTTATAAATGCTTTTCTCAATCATGCAGTTTGATTAAGCATCAAAGAGTACATACCGGTGAGAAACCGTTTAAATGTGAAATATGTAATAAAAACTTTTCTGTATCAAGTGGTTTGATTAACCACGATAGAGTACATACTGGCGAGAAACCTTATAAATGTGATATATGTACAAAATGCTTTTCTGTCTCGTCTGATTTGAATAGGCATAAAAAAGTGCATCATAGAGAGAAATCGCATAAATTTGATACGGATCAGAAGAATTTTCCTCTATTAGAATCTTAGAAAAGGCATCAAAGAGTGCATACAGGTGCAAAGCTGTTTAAATGTGACATGTGTCATAAGGACTTTTCTCGGGCTGACTCTTTGATTGCGCTTCACAAATTGCATACAGACGAGAAACCGTTTTTGTGCACAGATGATACAAACTGGCTAGAAACATTTTAAATGTATTGTCTATATAGGGGTGGATCCAGGATTTTTTTAGGGGGGGGGGGTAAAATTGGTTGATCTGATAAACTTGCAGTAGGAGCAAGTTTAATTAACGCAATGTTTCGTTAATTAAGTAGATTAAACTACTTTAGACTATGTTGGGGGGGGGGGGGGCTCACCCCCCTGGATCCGCCACTCTGTATATAAGAAATATTTTTTTCGAATTAAGTGGTTTGATTAAGCATCAAAGAATGCACACAGGTGAGAAGCTGTTAAAATGTTATGTATGTAAGAGAGCATTTTATTTTAAGCCCGGTCTGAATTATCATCAGATGACCAGCTCTAAAAGAAATCTTTTGCATGTAAAGCAGAACTGTAGTTGCAAAAAAGGAAACCAAAATTGGAACCTAAGTTTCATGTTTTGAACTGTACAAGTCCAATGCTAATACTTGAATCCTCGAATGAGCTACCTGTACACCAGTAGCTAGTGCCACTAATGAATTATTAATTCAAGGCCACATCTCTGTAAAATGGTTTGAACGACGTCCAGTTACTTAAATAAGCATCTAAACCAAATATTCGAATTGAGACCATATAATTGGAGAAGTTTGATATAGTAACTTCCTACTTTGAAAAGAGAAGCAAACTGCTAAGATTTTGTAATGTGTTGTTGTGAGTAATGCAACTACCTGGTTTTGTTCGATGAGTTTTTGCCGTTACGTAATAATTATCCTTCTTTTCATGGATGAATGAATTTGGACATGGATATATGTTGATTTCGTCTTATGTACATTTGAGTAGTTGCTTGTTGGTTGATTATTAGTTTTTAATGAATTAATTGATTATGATCCTTTTTGAGTGATTATGAAGATAGTGCAATAAAATTGTATTTGGAAAATTTCACTGGCTACACATTGTTTTTGTCAAAAACGAAGTTAAACAAATAATAAAAGTAATTAAGAAACCTAAACAAGGGGGGGGTGTACTGAGCAATTAGCAAAGATTCCATTGTGCTCCTTGCTGCTGGAACCGGAAAACCAGCTCGGTCGTGAGCGCATAGTAGGGGTCGAAGGTTTTACTTACCTTGGTAGCTATAATACGTCCAATAACAACCACTCGAAAGATAGTAAGAGACTTCGCGCTTGTCATCTCTATTTTTAAAGCTCTGATATTTATCTAATTATTTTCATCTTCATTTACTTATCGTCATTTAATCATGGACCCTCAAAACGGACGATCAATGTGACCTAGCCGGGTTTAAAAAAAAGTCACTTCCCGTATTGTTGGCATTACGTACCTGGATACAGTTCCCAATTTTAGGCTGTTTCAAAACGTCAAGATCAAACACGCTATACTTGATAAAATAGAACTACAACCGAATCGGCTAGCCCAGGTCCAATACATGGGACAATACCAGTCAACCGGAAATAGTCTTTTATTGTAATGTGCATGGTTCTCGCTCCATTGGCTCCCTCCCCCAAGAGGTGGAAACACAACTTCTCAATGTTCCACCTGCCACAACTTTTCTGCCTGGTTGAAGACAGATGCTCGTACAGACGGGACATCAATAACATAGTAAATAAAAAGGTTCAAAAATGGCCTTCAAGGACGGACGGAACTCAAGTCTAAAGTAAGCAAAGTATTTTCTTATTTAATTTTAATTTTTATTTTTTTTAAGATCTGTAAATATCAAAAGTGACAACAAGGAAAATCAAATCCACAAAACCTTATTGAACAAATAACTCGGTATTCGTTATTTGTTATTTTAAGATTAATATTTCTTTAGTTTGTAAAGATTGCGTTAAGATGGTGGACCCTGCCCACGGTTAAGTCGGAAACTCTTCTTCAGGTGGGTCGATTGCTCTGAGGATGTATCTTTTTGGTGTTTGATCAGTAATCATCTAAGCAGGTTAAAACGAGTGTGAAACTTATTTGAAATTTAATAAGAGCTGCTAAAACACAATAAACTTTATTTGTTTAGTGGAAATAATCAATTCAATGATTAAGGGCTCAGATTATCGGGCTAAAGAATAAATTTTATTTAATCTGTTAATTTTATTTAATTTCTTTGTTAATATTGCACACATATATGTCAGTTGACTATTGGACCTTGCTACCAAGGGCCTGCCGAACAAAAAGATCAGTAGGCTCTGGTTGTGAACATTCTTTGAGGAAAGGTGCACTGCTGCAGTACACTAAGGACCTGAGTTGCTTTCATACCCCTAATTCCCACAGAAAAAATATCCCTAATTAAATTTTTCTATATGCGTAGCCACTACTGAGTTTTAAAGTGTCTCCTGTGGGAATGAGCCTTTCAATATACATTGAAACGTCTCTGAATGACGTATCCTCTGCATCCCAAGATTTTTTCTTCGGTTTCAGCCCAACAGCACAATTGATAAACAATTCGATTGCTAATCCTTGGTTAGATGAACAGGCACAGCAGGGTAGTCCTGCCTGCTCTGTAGATTTTTTTCTTTGGTTTTATTTAAAATTCTCGTCATTGTACATGTTGTTTCTCATGTAATTGTGAGCTCTGACATTTTTCCTTTTTTTTGTCTGTGATGTTCATACCTCTTGACGCACCAGAGACTAAAATCAATGAAATTATGACTCAGTTTTACAACGTTGAGGCTCTCGTGACTGCAAAGAATTTACTTTGGAAATTTGCTGGAAATCATGTAAAGAGAGTAAATTGATATGTCAGTAAGGCAGGATAATCAAATGCATATTCCGTCTGAATGAAGAAGAAGAAGAACAGTCAAACGAATATTTTGCCACTGCAGCAAAGTCTGTCCAGCTTTCAGACTCAAGGAATCTAAATTATGAAACCTTAAAAATAGGAATAAATATAAAACAATAAGGACTCAGAAAATGAGATCCAACAGATATTTATAATAGCTTCTCCGTGGGAAAAAATGCATGATCAAAATATATGTTACGAATATACGATTCGCTTCTAGCTGAATCTGCTTTTAAAAAGAGGTATCTTGGTCCACTCTGTTTTTTTTTTTTTTATAATGAGGCAGCTATTGTATGTGTTAGTTGGATTTTCTATTTGTTTTTGTTTCCTTTTTTAATTCGGATTTCTTCCTATTTTGTGGTAATGGGTGAGGTTCTTTCTTCTTCTGCGCTAAAAGAGCCGCAAAATGTTCGTTTTATGGTTCTTCTTTTCCTCCATACTTACATCAGACCCGATGTTTTTCAAGATTTCGTTCCTTCGTTTTTTCTTAAACCATGTTATGAGTGTCTTAAATGAAAATGGTTCAGTTTACTACCATTTATTTATTTCTAGCCTAAAAATGGCTTTGACTAGAAATAAATAAATGAAAAGATGTGATGTTGGCTAAAGAGACGATTCGTCAACTGAATAGCTTCACTTAACATTACTTGTAGAGATGGTGGATACATTATTGGTGCAAAAAGTAGAACAGCCAAGGTCCGGGCCAGGTTTTTTTTTCATGGTTAAAAGAAATTAAAGAATAGTAAGATTGATTCTGCCAGCTATAACTATAATTTCGAAAAATTCAGAGATGCCAATGATCAAGTAATTTTCTAAAAATTGGGTTCTTCAGAAAATGGCGGAGAATTTATTAGATTTTTTCCAGAGTAGTCTGTGGAGTCTTTTGGACGCATGTTTGACTTACCGTATATCAAACAGCAAGCTTTGCGAAAAAAGAAGTTCTACTCCGCTTTTTAGGAGTATAAAGAGAGGAAATTTGAGATGACTAGGACACATCTGGCAGATCAAGGATGACAGACTGCCAAGATTGTGTTTTTCGGTCATTCATCTTTGTGGGCCCCAAAGTTGTCCTTATGGGCTCCAGTGGTTCTTGGATCATTTAGGGGGCTCTTCAAAAGTTATGATCGATTTGAGATCCCAGAACATTTTGAGGGAACCCACAAAAGAATTTATATAAATTAAAAGATTGTGACACATTTTATTAATTGAAATTTGAAAACAAACAACAATAAAAAAAAGTGCTAGTAATTTTTGATGTCCCAAGTAAAATATACGAATGGTAATAATACAGACCCGAGGTAATTAGTCCATAAAATGGTGTAGTTTTACGCAGATAGTTTACTTTAATTGTGTGAGTGTATTTGAATCAGATTGGCATTTCTTGAAAAAAAACAATTTATTTAAGCAAAAGTCAGTATCTCGTTTAAGTTGATCAGAAAAATTACATACCACAGTTATTAGGATATTAACATTCAATAAAGATGTGTTTTTGTAAGAACTTAAGAAGCAATTGTGTTTTTCTAACTTAATATAGTGTACCCTAAAAAATATAGCTCCCTATGATATATTCTATTCTTCTTTTGTTTTATTCCGTGAATCATTAGAATTACTGTGTATTGCTGTTACTGTATTAAATTGCAGATCCTTTTGAATTATGTATTATTATTACTGGTGAATGCTGGGGGGGGGGGAGATGGCTCACCTGATCTTGTCTAATTTTGCTATTTCACAAAATAAATATTTCATTACAAAAGGAAGTATTACTTTTCATATATTTTCAAATATTTTAGTAAATAATGTATCTTTTTCTTTGTTTTTGTAGTTGCACATCAAGGATATAATCTATATCTTTTGTGTCCCTTTTTCTCATAACACTATGAATTAGCCGAAGAAAAAGATTCAGACAAGAGAGTGTGGAATATGAGAAACATGGCTTTAATCCCTTGGGAAATGACATTTTAACTTACTGAACTGGTAGTAAAACAATGCTAAAGAAGCCAATGGAGCCTTGTGAGCTTAAAATATATTTAATAGAAATCCATAGTGACAAAAAAAAGGTTAACATTTATTCAACCAATCAAAGAAAAATATTGACACCGGAAGAATTCAGTAAAAACCTATCCTAAAATCAACATGCTTATAATCTTAATCTAAGCTAGTATTTTTAGCTATAAAATCGAACATCTGTGTATGATAAAGACCCCGTATAAATGAGCTGGTCTTTATGAACCTTTAGCTTAAGTCAGAGTTTTACACAAATAGAAAAATAATAAATTTGTATTTACCACAATTCTACTTATACTCTTGGAGAGATATTGAGGATTGAGCCAAGACTTTGAGTACTATGAAATTGCAGATTTAGAGTAAAACCAAGTTAAGGGAAATAAGGTATTCTAGGGAAATGACTTCTTAGACCACCAGCGATTAAAATTGGGTATAATCTTTCAATACAATAAGATTAACCTCGTTCACCAGTTAGCCATCTCAGTTTTTAAGCAGATTAGGACACAGATTAAACAATGACATCCTTAACTCCCTATTAAAAATGACAAACATAAAAGGCGGCATTAGATATCGCAAGGTTAATACGGAGAATGATAGAACTAGAACAATCTGAAAGCCAAGTTCCCCAGTAACTGATTTCAGAACAAACTTTGAAAGTAGTACTGGCAATGGTATTATGAATGCAACAGAACCAATAGCTATAAAGATTTGAGCCTTTGCGGTCGTAATATTGATTTTTTTCAATCCTCCATGAGGTCGGATTTTCTTTGAGGCTTTATTCTCGAGTTTCAAGACAACAAAACTAAGTAGAACCAGGAGAAATAAAGATGAGTAAAGACAAATTATATTTGTCTTACTCATGCGAATAGGACCGTTTGAAACAGTTTCTAGACTACAATACTGATACACAGGGGTTGCTTTAATATCACTAAATATTACAAAATGGGGGGCTACAATGGTTCCACTTAATGACAGTGAAAATGCGAGAATTTTTTTATTTGTCAAATTTTTCACTCGGCCAGGAAAACCTAACATAAGGCAGCGTGCTACCAAACACACGCCTTGCTCAAAGCTTGAAAGAAGTACTAAAAGACATGCTATTATAACGGTCAAAATACAGTCTATTTCCCCCTGTTCCTTTTTTGTAAGCCTGTATACAGTGTTTAGATAGTATGCTGACATAAAGAAACAAGCAAATGCACTAGAAGTTTTCAGTATATCATTGATAACTGTTTTCTGGACTCTTGCTATTCCAAGCCCATATAGGAACACTAAGTTCACTGCAATTGCAAAAATGGTCAAAATTGTCACTAGGAATATTAGTAGCGGATTTAGTTGAACACTGGAAAGCATAATCCGAACACAAAGCTGTCAACCACTAGTTAATTTTTGATTTTGAGAAGAAATTATCTTCATTTATTGTGTTTAGTTGTTATGCTCGCACCTTAGTGCTTAAACATAGAAGCGTATCCAGTTCTCACATACAAAAATGAAGCCCAAATCCTGTAGGGACTTTAAACTGATATAGTTGTGACATGAAAGGAAGTGAAAATGAATTTGAGCTCCTAACTTCAAAGAAAATGTGAAAAGGGAGCTGGAATGACACTAACTGTTAATGGCCATACTCATAGAAAAGCAGGGAATTATGTTACATTTCCTAAGTAACGTTGTGTTTATGTTTCTGTAATTGACCTCATTGTTAAGAACAGGCATTTTTTGAAGACAAAAATAACAATTTCGGGCGGTGAAAAGCTGCAGAACATCTATCCAAGAATTGATATATCTGGAATTCCTTGTCTAATTTATTTAAATTTAGGTGTTCATATGTTTGACTAACGCCCAGAAAAAATAACCAAAGGCAATAATTTCACTTAACCTATATACCCTAATAATTTAGTCCAGATTAATATTATCTTCAAGGATCTCTCATATCCAAAATCAATTAATTTCTGTTTTCCTGTTTTCTCTCTCCACTTGTTAAGTTTCTGACATCATCGTAATGGACGACAATTCAAAGCAAAGTTTGATAAATACAACTAAATCGCGAAGACGGGATGCCTGATAACAATTTGAACTGACTCAAAAAAAAAAAAAAAAATCAAAATATGGAATGCTTTCCTCTTTGAACAAAATTGGGTTTATGTTTTCTTTGAGAAAAATCTGTTATTTAAATGAGGCATTCTATGAATAAATTGCTTAAGGTATAGTATTAAAAAAAATTGTTGAAGACAAGAGATTTATGTCATTACAGGACTCAAATTAAATTCTTACCCATAACTTGAGCACAACAGTTTGCATGTTATTACAGAAATGGAATTATCCCAGAGACATCACACAAAATTATTTTTATATCTGAAAAATTAATGATTTTTTACTTAGTGATTTTTATTTACCTAGAAATTTACTTATCATATTTAGTAGAAAAATTGGTATTACTAATTGTTAACAATTTATTTCCTTCTTTTTTTTTATAGAACTTATATTTTTCTCTTAACTCCCGGAAAAAAAGAAATCAAGTGCAACAAGTTCTGAAAGTGAAAGAATTTGAAATCTGTTTCCTTCTGAACAGCCAACTAGATTTACTACCCATAATGTATTATTTTATTTGTTTGATTTGTTTACTTCCAAAGTACAAGCTTTAGCAACAGTTACTTCTTTTTCTATGTTCTATCTGTCTATCTGTCTTATTTCTATCTGTCTTCTTTTTCTATCTGTCTTATTTACTGATATGTTCTTTTCGCTGTTTTTTGTTCATTTATTTAATGCTTCATAATGTGCGTGCTAATTTTGGTAATTCACAAGGCCTTAGTTTGAATTAAGAAATTTAAACTAAGCAAGGTCAAATAATGTGATAGAGATAATTACTTGGTTAAAAAAAGAGAAAAGAAGAAGAAAAAACTGTCTTCCTAATCCAGCAATTGATTGTTCAATATGTTCGCAGTGACTTTATTTAATATTAGATATGTGTCCTATTGGTTCTTTTTTATGACATGATTTCAGACACCAATACATAGTTGAGAAATGGAACTTTTAACATGAAACTGATTTTGCCGTAGGCTGGACACCAAAAATAAGCTGAAATACGAAGCAGTGAATTTGTTGAGATTCTTGAAGTATGAAGGCTTTGACTTTTCATTTGTGGTATGTGAAGATTGAGGAATGTCAAGCTGTAAAATTTGTTGAGATCTATGGAATTTTGAAAGCATTGACCTATTGATCTGTGGAACTTAAAGTGTCAGAACTATGAATTTGTGTAATTTAGTGAGTTTCCTTAAAAATTGCAACTTTCGACTTATTGAATTAATGAATTGAAAGTCGAGAAATGTATAGTTTTGAAATCTACTAGATTTTCTAAGCTTCTTGAAAGTTGAAGAATTTCAGTCCTTGAACTAAGGAATTGAAAAATCTAAGAAATGTGACGAAATGAAAATGTTGGCTTCTTAAGGGGGAAGTCTTTGAGTCTTCACATCGTTGAGATTTGTTGCTTTGAAAAATGTGTTGAATTATAGAATTTGAAGTCTTAGAATGAGTTTGAGTATTTTGATCAGTTTTCTGAAAGGTAAAGTCCGTATTTCGTACAATTTTGAATTCAAATATTATAGAATAGTAAACATGTAAAGAGGCTAACTTTCTTGAACGCAGACGTTTGTCTTCTCAATAAGTTGAATATGACAATCTTAAAATTATGGTAACCAAAGAATCCCGGAAGTGTAATCCAATTAGCAGATACTTGTAAAACTGCAATGAAACATTCCCAATAAATTGGGAAAAAAGCAAACTAATATATTCCTAACCTTTGACTATGAAAATGAATGCTTAAAAAAGGGCAGTTTTGGGAAATGGGTACAAGTACTAGCTGGATCCTAGCAAAAGATTTGACTCTTGAAAGATCAAGTCATTTTAATATTTGCGGTATGTGAAATTTGGTGACTTTTTGTAAAATGTAGTTTTTTAGCCGTCAAACTATAGAGCTTTAAAGTCTTCGAAATAGCAACTTGGAAGAATCTGCTGAGTTATAAGATTTAAACTGTAAAAATTAGGAAATTAGTGAGTTTCTCTTAGTTTCTTGAAAGACGAAGCCTTTGACTTATCAAAAAAATTAAAGTCTTAGAAATGCGAAAATATTGAAGATATTGAGATTTTTTAAACGTGAAGGCTTTGAGTAGTCAAATTGTATAACTTAAAGTTTTAAAATTGTGAATTTGTTAACTTCGGTGATTTTCTTGAAAAAGGTGAATGGTTATACCCGTTAAGACGTAAAATTGAAAGTTAATAAAATGTTGAGATAATTTTTGTTCGTTTTAAGTGTCAATGTTGCCCCTTACTTTCAGTTGAAAAAACTTGTTTTTTTTAATTAATATATTGAGAGGGTCGTCATGAAAATGAAAATGAATGCTTAAAAAAGGGCAGTTTTGGGAAATGGGTACAAGTACTAGCTGGATCCTAGCAAAAGATTTGACTCTTGAAAGATCAAGTCATTTTAATATTTGCGGTATGTGAAATTTGGTGACTTTTTGTAAAATGTAGTTTTTTAGCCGTCAAACTATAGAGCTTTAAAGTCTTCGAAATAGCAACTTGGAAGAATCTGCTGAGTTATAAGATTTAAACTGTAAAAATTAGGAAATTAGTGAGTTTCTCTTAGTTTCTTGAAAGACGAAGCCTTTGACTTATCAAAAAATTAAAGTCTTAGAAATGCGAAAATATTGAAGATATTGAGATTTTTTAAACGTGAAGGCTTTGAGTAGTCAAATTGTATAACTTAAAGTTTTAAAATTGTGAATTTGTTAACTTCGGTGATTTTCTTGAAAAAGGTAAATGGTTATACCCGTTAAGACGTAAAATTGAAAGTTAATAAAATGTTGAGATAATTTTTGTTCGTTTTAAGTGTCAATGTTGCCCCTTACTTTCAGTTGAAAAAACTTGTTTTTTTTTAATTAATATATTGAGAGGGTCGTCATATTTAGCTCTTGTGTTTGTTTTAAGGTTTTATTTTTTACATTATCCTTGGATTTTCATAATTTATGTTATTTTATTATCGTGCACTGAAGACGGTCAGATGGAGTTCTTGACCGAAATATTCGCATTATAGTCTACGTTTCTCACTGGCTCGTTTTTGTCCTCGTTTCTCACTTCTTTACAGTTTTTTTTTTGTTTTGTCATGACTAGTCAGTATGGTCTCAGAAATTATTTAAGTTTATCAAAGAAAAGCAAATAGGTCACTTAAGCCAAAAATTAGCAGAAATAAAGTATAATAATCTTCCAAGCATAAAACTACCACTAATCATTATCAATAAATAAATGAAACTCAAAAACGAGCAAAAAACTACACTAATTACAGTAAATGATTTATCGCAAGTATAACGTAAAAAACCTTATAAAATCTAACAATAAGGAGCTTTGGTGTAAACCGATATCTTTGGATGTTCTGAATAGTCCTAGCGCATAGGTAAAACCCTCCTCTAGTGACATCTTCCCTCCTCCGAACGTCTGAACCACTTCACCCCGTCACTAAAATTGGGTTTTTAAGAGATAAGGACTCATTTCGTATGCTTTATAATATAAATCTTACTATAAATCTCACTTTATCTCTCACTATACTATATCGTTATATTCGTACTTTTATATAATTATAGCCTACGTCGTATTTATACTATCACTTTATACAATTACGTCGTATACATTTTATCTCCCTGTTCAATGCCACATTTATTTGAAATCACCTTCATTTGCATGTAGAATTAAACTTTCATTTGTCTTTTTAGGTCGAAGGATGAATATGTAGCAAACTAATTTTAAACTTTAAATTGTTGATATGAATTGTAGCAAAGAAGAAATAGTGAAAAAGTAAGATTCAGGATAGGTCGTTTTGGGAAGGAAAAGGGCAGTCTCGGCAAATGAAGCGAGTCGATCAAAGAAGCTTGAAGATGGCCCGGCAGTTATTGGGGATCCTTTCCATAAGTCATGCATGTCTAGCTTGACAAACGAGAAATCTATTGAACGGCGCTTGCCATTGTTGTCGAAGGTAAAATGAAGTCAGAAGCGAGAATCACCCCATTTATCTGGAAACGTTAAATTCAAATCTTATTTTCTCTTTTGCTCTACGCGAGTTATCTTTCACAGAGCGAAGAAAGAAGAACACAGTTTTAAGGTTAGAACAAGAAACTTTGACAATATACCAAGAGAAGTTTGTGGCCAGAGAAATAATGACTAGTCAGGAGCAGTGACGACTAGAATTCTTGCTGCCACTGCCAACCTACACGCTGCTGACGTAGTTTACCATAAATATTGCTATTCAAACTTTCTAACGGAACATAAAATCCCCATAAAGCATAACAGAATTCCTTCACTATTTGGGAAACGAAAATTGGATTCTCCGCGATTACTATTTTGAGTAATAAAATGTCGACAGAGAATTGAAGAAGGAAGCTATCGTCTGAGCTGCAGCAACTATAATCAAAAGTGATGCCAAAAGTATCAAACAAAAATTGATGTGTTTCTAAATTCTGTAAACCTCGCGGAGATAATAGACAATATCGAATACCTACCCTCAGCATTGCGGCTTTTTCTCAACACTCTGCTCGTAGGAGACAAAACAGAAAGGAATATTGAGAAAATAGGTAAGTACATGTTACAAGCCTGTCGGGAAAAAGAAATCAGACCACCTCTCCGTATTGCATTGGCTGTTCAGTGGTATTATCAGTTTATGCATGCTACTTTCTATTTGACCTGTTCTGCGCTATGGGTATCAGCTCATTATATTACGAGACGGAGCTCTTCGAGGCTAACGCTCTTATTTCTAATAGTGCAACCATTGAAAGATTAGAAGGCCTTTTTTCATGCAGCACACAGCTGGAAGCGTCGACCACAGCATCCAAACCCTAGATGGAAATGACACTTTTCACGGCATGGGCATAATTTTTCTCTGACCCCGCTGTTGAGGTTTTCAACAGTACTGAAGAGGAGAGAGTTTGTTATGTCAAGGCAGATAACTGAGCCAAGCCGAATTATCATTAAGTATCCCAGTAAGACACAAGGATAACGTAATCTTCTGAAAGATCCTCTGCCACGAGCTTCAATTCTGAAATCCTCAAAATATTGTAACTTGATACGGAAGATGTCCAGACTTTGTCTGTACCCTTTTCAAGCTTTCAGGGAGCTATAAGCCAGCTGTATGTTGATACTAGACCCCGGTGCCGCGCCGATGAGGGAAGACTGGCGGCGGCGGGGCCAAAAACAGCGTGCCACGGCGCGCCGCCGGTAAGATGTCAGCGGCGCGCCGCCGTTGCGATCAATGTTGACCGCAAACATTAATGTTTTCATCAGTCTTTCTCAAATCACAGCTTAAAATTACAACAGATTCGAGCCTATTCATGAGTTCAAAACTTCACAAGTCGCTGGCTGGAAACTGGTCTTCTTTGTTATTCATCAAGAGAAGTAGAAATCTGGTAGAAACGAAATGGCTGTGGCGTTTCAGAACCCTTGCTTAATAGTTGAAGTATCTATTAGCTATGTATTCTTAACATAAATAATTATCAAAATTAGTAGTTTTTTTTCATCGAGCATTAGGCCTACTGCATACAAAACTTCAAATACCATATCACAAAATTCGTCAGTTATCTGGGTAAAGACATTGAATATAAGTTTGAACTTAGAAGCTTAATTTTTTCATAATGCCCTTTGTCAATATCTGCTTTGTCACCTTTAAAACAGTTGAAATGGGCGACTTTGATATTGATCGTTTTTTTTTTTGCTCTTTTAGATTCCTAAAAAGCCTTCCTTGTATTAAAAACGGGTTTTAATAACAATTAAAAACAAAAATACATCAAGTATAACTCACGAAAATCTTGTTAATTTTTAAATTGTCATAGGGGTTGGACAAAGATATTGAAAGGAGAATTTTTGCTTGGCTTCTTCCTTCTTTGATTTACATGTGTTGATTCATATTTCAAAACATTACACAACTGTCGAAATATACCATACATAAAACATAAAACAATATTTACAATACACAAAAGAACATACAATTGCAAGCAGAAATATATGTAAAACACCAAAACACTTCAACCTGTCCTACCAATTTTTTCCAAAATCATTTATAATCATTTTGAATAGGATAACTTAAAATTTTACCTTAAAAAATAATCAAGCATCAGTTCCCAATGACGAAATGTGGATGACCCACCTCAGTACTGGAAGGAAAATGGAAGTTAATTTCCAATCAATATGCCAGTCTCAACCAATTAGCTTGGTCGAACTTGAATGAAATTATATAATGGACGATATCAGAAAATTGAACAGCTTTTCGAAGAGCATGCATAGCAATTCAACGTAATCTTGTATGATTCGAATATGTTACTCAATTTTAATTATACTAAAATGAAAACATTATGACGTTAGAAACTTTTAACTAAGACAGTGAACGTTTAGAAATTTTCCTTAGGGGTATTCTCATTGAATTTTCTTTCTTTTATGATCGTGGCAACGCGTGACGGGTAAGCTGGTATACCAATGAAAGTCCAAATGTTATTATGTGTAAAAAAAAGGTATATTTCAAAACAGTGTGGAGGGACAAAAAATCTAGGGGTCAAATTGTCGAAAAAAGTTCCTTCAGTCAATCTTGGAAGTCCATTCTAACTGCGGGATGTGGCTATAATTGTCCTGAATAAAAATCAACTTATCCACTTTGTGTGGACTGAGGCTGCTTTTAATAAGAAAATTCAAGATATCATTATTTGAATATAATAATTCCCTACCCCCCCCCCCCTCTGGACACCACCTTGATAGGATACCGCCTCTTCTTTAAATTAAAAAAAAACTTTTTGGCATCCCTGCTTTCAATAAAAAAAAAAAAAAAATCAAAGTACTATCACTTAAATATAATAACTCCCTATGCCCCCACCTCTGTATACCGTCTTTATAGGATACCGTCTCTACTTTAAATTAAAAAAATAGCTTTTTGGCATCCCTGCTTTCAATAATAAAAAATCATGGTACTATCACTTAAATATAATAACTCCCTATGCCCCCCCCCTCTGGATACCATCTTGATAGGATACCGTCTCTGCTTTAAATAAAAAAAAAAATAACTTTTTGACATCCCTGCTTTCAATAAAAATAAAATTCAAGATATTATTATTTAAATATAATACTTCCATAACCCCCCACCCCCCTGGGTACCTTGATAGGGTGCCTTCTCTGCTTTAAATTAAAAAAGTAATTAAATTTTGGCATCCCTGCTTTAAAAAAATAAATAAATTAGACATACTATCATTTAAATATAATATCCCCCTACCCCCCCTCTGGATACCACCTTGATAGAATACCGTCTCCACTCTAATTTAAAAAACAAAATAACTCTTTGGCATCCCTGCTTTCAATAAAAAATATCAAGGTACTATCACTTAAATATAATAACTCCCTATTAAACATGGGCACTGTTTCTGTTCTGTTTTTAAAGTACGTGTTTCTGTTCTGTTCATGCAAAAAACAGAACAGAAACAGATGACCTGTTTTTTATTTACCTGTTCTGTTTCTGTTTTTATAATAGCTATTTCATCCTGTTTCTGTTTTTTTTCTACCTGTTTTTCTTCTGTTTCTGATTTTATTCATATGATTCGAGAATGAGATATTTGAGAATCTCGAACTTACAAAATGGTTCTTTAAATCATTAATTGAAATTGTGAAGAAGCGTGGTTACGCCTCAGGCGATTTTTAGAATTGGAACGTAAGTAAAATGATGGAACTTATTCTGTCAAACATATCAAATAGTGCTGCTAGATTGTTTCAGCTAGGCAGAATTAGGGCCTGGGAATCAGATGATAGCAGGTATTTGCTTCAATGTTAGTAGTGGAGGATCTAGGGGGGACCCCGCTCCACCCTCCAAGACTTTCTCTGGTGCTCTCATTCCTTTTTTTATTTTATTTTTTTTCTCTCTTTTTTTTAGAATAAATTTGGCAATCTGATCAATTATTGGTACCTTTGTCACATTGGGTCCCCCAAGATTTTGCTCATTGAAACCCTTCTCAGAGGTTTCGCTCTAGATCTGCCCCTGAATGTTAGTACGGTAAAGGTGCAGTTTAATTCCACTAAAACAACGCATTGCTTACAGTACATTATTCTGTAAATTGAGCAGGGAAGTTGCACAGGCACTGTCCAGGAGAAGCAGGATACAAACAAATCACTTACTACTGTATATCCTGGTTCTATTGGTAATTTGGTAGCGCCTCTGTCTCCTACATTACATGGGAAGTAATCTGCACCTTTCGCTGGGAGAACTTTAATTTAGCTGTTTTTATGGAATTTATGCTTCTAAATAACAATGAATTGCTATGATTACCATACTGACCTATACATGATAAATACTGATTATTAATTGCAAATTTTCTTAAATGCTTGGCCAGAGAGGAATGTGAATGTATTGAAGTCTTGTTCAGTAAAAGAATATATATTTTTGCTAGCAAATCTTTATTGCATCAACATAACAAAATAGCCAAACATACTTTTTCTCATGGTACTAAAACCATGTCTAAATAAAATCAATATAAACCCTTTCAAGAAAAGCCTAAAGTTGAAACAGTGGCTTAACTAGCGGATTTTCTGTAAGGGCCAAAGTATCAGGATAACATAAGATTTATTGCTGACAAACGGCTATCAAAAGCCCAAAATGGGCCGAATTCGTACTTTAGCGTCAATAAAACAAAGAAAAACCGTAAACAAACAACAGCAACAAAATATAAAAGGGTCAACGTCAAATATGTCAAAAACAATTAAAACTCAAAAATTAAAAGGACAATGCCGAATCTTATAAAGTGCTGATATACTTTTCTCATTCAGTAGGATACAGATCTTCCGGTGAAGACAGTATTTTTTCGCCATACTGCACAAGAAATTAAAAAAAATAATAATACTAAGCGGTGAATTATTTCTTGTATCTATCTCTTAAATACGCATTATAGACAAGCAAATTCCTGTAAAAAATAATATTGAGCTTTAAATGGTCTAAGTTTCTAAGAAACCGTAGCTGGGATCTATCATTTTGCTTATACTTGCCGATATATTTTCTTGGCTTATTGCGCCAACAAAACTGTTCAGGAGGCAATTGGTCCCTTTCCCCCTAGTTGCGCCAGTGAGGTGAAAGAGATCAGATGTTTGGGTGGAGGTGCAATTTTCAAAATGGTAGGCTACTGCAAGGTACTTCAAATTTCGTAAAAAATCCAAAAATCAACCTTTGTGTTAAGAAAAGCATGATGTCATCTTCTGATGACGACTTGGATGTTCCAAGTAAAACTTTTAAGCTATCTCTCTGGGTATCCTACGAGGAAAAAAGGAATCACAGAAAGTAGCCTATCAGGTGCAACTTCTGAAAAGTGTCTCTAAAGGCTAAGGGAGTCTCTACCACGACATTTATATACCATCTTAAAGGGAAGTATATAATTGATGTGCACAAAATAAAATATATACTGCTGGTGCAGTAAATAACAAACCCAAACTAACTCAAAAAAATATGTATCAAGTCAGGCTGCTTCCCTAAAGAAAGCTCCCGATAGCGAAGCAAGTGACACAGAGGATAATGAATTGGTGAAATCTGGAATAACAGACATACGAGCATTCCTTATTTCTAATCAATCAAAACAAACTGCTCTGCAGAAGCTCTGCTACAGAACCCTGTTTAGGGGTAAATTGGCAATTTCTGTATTTAATAAGCCAGATATGAAACAGCTTATTTAAAATACAACAGGGGGCTTGAAAGCACCATCCTGGGGAAGCATCCATCATCACATAAATGTTGATGCCAGAAAAAAAAAAGTTAAACAGAAGGCTGGTGAAAATAATTCAGACGGCCTTTCTCTTCCTTTTTCTGAAATTTCCGGAAGTGAAGATACTTTTCCTGAAGAATCTGACTAAACTCAGCTAGTGTCTACGCTAGAGGGTGGCGAAACGGATGGAGAAGAACCGTGGGGAGCTGGAAGTCTGTCAGAAAACGAGGTTATAGACCAGGCTATCCGATGACTTGTTAGACTTGCTCAAACATTGATAAACTGCGAAAAGTATATAGAAAACTAAAAGTTTCCACTGGCCAGTATGGTAACATTTAAAGATGTTGCAAAGAGAGTGGCCTTCATTCTCATATCCCCCTTGACGTAAAAAGTTCGATGGAATAGTACATTGGAAATGATTGAGTCTACAATAAAACTTAGGGAGCCTGGAAATAGTTTTTACATTCGACGAATGCAACGATTCTATTAGGAGTCTCTGGCTTATGTCTAATAGCTGGACAGTACTATAAGCTGCTATTACCACACTTTTTACCAATTACAATACCACTGTAATGATAAGTACCTCTTCATATCCAACTGGCAGTCGAGCACAAATAGTCTTAGATGGGCTTGAACTCTTTTGTAATTCTAGAGCCGGCAATAGTCCCATTTTGCACCCCTCAAAGAATTCATAATCGTGGTGTAAAAAAAGATTGTATGACGAGCCTTTATTTTGAAATTAATCTTTTCCAATAGGTAACTTATCTGGATCCTTCAACATTTGAAAGGTTTTCACTTGGGGTTTGTTCTCTGGTTCCTCAATCTTTGACACCATTACTGTAGGACACATTAAGTAATGGCACAGGGACTTCAAGAGGGGCCACTCCAACTTGCCTTTGTACTGCTGAAGTCCTTGAGGCTAAGGTAGAGTCCGATGAGGAGGGCTGATTCCAGTCGTTTTGAATACAGCAGGTTTCAAAATCATTAGACGCTCCAACAGTGTTAGCAACTCTGCCGTAAATACCTTAAAATCATTTGAGGAGAAACTGCTAGTCTCTCTTTTAGAGTTTTGTGGAGCTTTCCCATGAGCAATTTCTTCTTCATTAATTTACCTAAATACAGCAGTGCAAATCTATATAAATCCGGGGGGGGGGGGAGGCAAAAAGTAAATTATTCTTATATTACACCTTTGAAATATTGGCAGATCCAGATTTCCAGGGGGAGGGGAGGGGCTCGGCTAAGAAATAAAATTAGTATTCTTGGATTGTGTAATTATAGTTAGTTATAATTGAGGGTGTCACTACTCCTTCTCCTTTGGGAATGGACCATGAAAACGTGTCTACATAATCAAAAGCATGGACGTTCGTATCCTTAAAACAAAAGTTTAAAATAGTATTAATTTCTATGATAGAGCAAGTGCATGCATTGGAGGAAGTATTTTCTGCCGCAAAGTAACGGCAATTTTCAGAATAAGTTGTCAAAAAGTACAGTTGTCCTATATTTGCATCCCTTCGAAAACCTATTTAAGAGAAGAAAATACTCAAAGAAAGCATTATGTAGCAAAGAGTCTAAATTTCTTCGAAATTCAGAATTTGAGAAAATTCATATTACTTATTTACTTAAGAATGAATTTGGTCGAGGGCCTAGAACAATATTTTCTAGCGCAAAGCACCGTAAAAATATCCGAAGTACCCTTAAACCATTAGTTTTTCTTGTGAAAAATTTTCACACAAATTGGCTAGGAAATAATTAATCTTAAAAGGCTGCTTTAAGCCCCGAGGTAACTAAAAAATTTTAATTGGCAGTAAGAAGTATCATTATTCCCGTGCATTTTTCTTCTTTCATATTTTTGTTTAAGATGGCTTCCAAACATCAGGATGGGGAGAGGGGAAAGCATGGTCTGGAGGGGAAAATTGCCCCCTCCCAAATCAACTACATGCTCTGCTTAAATAATAATGAATTGACCTGACTGCGTAATTTCAGGCTGAAAATTATTTTCTTTTCGAAATGTCTCAAGTAACTAGTATGTATTTCCTTGTTTATGCATTAACTAGTATAAATATAAAAGTGTATTTTTGGAACGAAAAAATGGAAGAAAATAACTATAAAAAAATGATGGTGATATTTGTGTACACAAATAATTTTTCGCCCTTTTATTAGAAAAACTGCCCTTTTATGTGGAAAAAAACGCTGCAATAGTACTAGGTTTTTTCAAAAGTGTTACCACCAGAGAAATACACTACCCGTGGCAAGTGCCATTCCTGGCAAAAAGTTTAAAAGGGAGAAAGAGAGACTAAAAGGTTAATGCTTTCATATTGGAGACCCAAACCAAGAGATCTTTCTGGAGCTGTCAGAAACCGCTCTAAAGCCTCATAGTGTACTACTACTAGTGTGTCGAGCGATCATGCATTTTTGATTGCAGATTATTTCGTGCGAAAGCAGTATGTCCAGACAATATCCTAACAAGGGGAAAGCACAATTTTTAAATGATAAGCTTTATGGCTTTAACAACTGATGTTATAATTAGGTTTACGATAATAAGCCAAAACTTATCATCTAGAATTTTTTTCTTCAGTTTTTAGGTGTTCGAAAATCAGCTGTTTAAACAGCTGTTTTTTTTTAACAAAAACAGCTGTTTTCTGTTTTTACCAAAAACAGAACAGAAAAAGAAAAAGTCCTTCTGTTTTTTTGGTGACCTGTTCTGTTTCTGTTCTGTTTCTTTCAAGCCCTGTTTATTTTTTTCTGTTTCTTCAGAAAAACAGAACAGTGCCCACGCTTACTCCCTATGCCCCCCTCCCTCTGGATACCATCATCTTGGTAGGATACCGTCTCTGCTATAAATAAAAAAAATAATTAACTTATTGGCATCCCTGCTTTCAAAAAGATCGAGATATTATCATTTAAATATGATAGCTCCCCCCCCCCCTCTGTATACCACCTTGATAGGATGCCGTCTCTGCTTTAAATAAAAAAAAATAACTTTTTTGGATCCCTGCTTTCATTAAAACAAATTTGGAGATATTATCATTTAAATATAATACCTCCTTACCCTCCCCCCCTCTGGATACCACCTTGCTAGGATACCGTCTCAGCTTTAGATTAAAAAAATAATTTATTTAATAATTAACTAGGTCACTATACGGTTCAAACAAACACGCGAAATAACGTTAAACAGCTTAGTGTTCCTTGAAAAAAATTGAGGGTATGAGTAAAGGGGTTCAAAGACAACAACAAAAAAGGCGAAATTATTCAGATATACCTCAAACTATTGGAAAACTGAGTCATAGATTCGCCGTGGCATTCAATAAGATCCAAATAATCTAATAAAAGGGAGCAGACACAAAAGCCAAATTAGGCCAGTAGCCTATGAGAAATCGCAAAATACCCAAGACAATGAACAAGTCCCAATGGGAGGCCCTGGGTCTATCAAAATATTTCAATGGTTTCCCAGGGAATTTGATAGTATATTCTTCCATCTCCGCTTTAAATGAAAGAAATAAATATCTTTTTGACATCCCTGCTTTCAATATAAAAAATGAGGTATTATCATTTAAAAATGATAGCCCCCTATCCCCCCCCTATAGGCAATAATTTACAATTTTTTTATGAATCATATTTTTGGGGTAACTTCCGTTTCAATCTTTAATTCCCCAACCTTGTACATAGCTTAGTCTATAGCTAAATGTTATCTCAATAAAAGTTTTTTTTTGAGGGGGGGGGGAAATATTTTTCAGACAGAAGATTGTATTTTCTTTAATATATCAGGCGTTCAACAATTGAGCATTAAACATTAAAAAAAATCTTATCTAAAAACAGCAAAAGAAAAATAAAATTCTGCAAACTTACAATTCAGCTGTAGAAACGATCTTTCTGCTATCAATTTCAAAATCAAACTGTAGTGAATGTTGATTGTTGCGTTCTATAATTCCATTCAACTTGAAAATAAAATTCTTGACTGCAAATGATGTGAGGAATTGCAAGTGGAAAACTGGATTCGAAAGGATTTAAACTCATTTCATAAAGACGATACTTTTTTTGTCAACATATGAAGACCTGTGTATATTGCAATATTTGCAATGCAATTGCATATTGCATCTGTCTGGTTTTTATGCAAAGTAACAAGAGACGAAAATTAACGAATCAGAGAGTAGTGAAGAATTATAGTATGCAAAGTAATATATGGCAGGGAAAGTCACTGGTGGCCTTCGGTCGATCCGCCGGCGCGGCGCCGGGGTCTAGTTGATACGCAGCCAGGCTCTTACACACGGAAAGCCTCTATTCTCTTCTTACCCACCCGTGCTGCAGCAGTGGCTAGCAATCTAGTAAGAGGCGATCACGTCCAATACTAAGAAATATAATAACCTATAATTATTAGAAATAGAATCACATCGAAACAAGAATTACTCTATTAGAACCGCTTTGTCCAAAACCCCTGTATAAGAGACTTACCATCCCTTGGTTTGAATAACGAGGAAAATATATTAGTAGAAAGGGGGGTCCGACTCGTGACGGGCACCCCTGCTGCCATCTACAATTTAGTTTAATGCTGACGGGACATAATTTATTCAAGGATTATCGATCGAGTCTAATGGGGGTCAAGGTCGATTTATTTGCTGTTGTTTGTCCAGGTGTAATGACATTGGGGTGATTTACATAATCGATGGGGGAATTATTGGTTCACGAAGGGGGAATTAAGAAACAAACATGGCTTCATTGTTGTTTGGCTAGCCTAACCTGAGAAATTGATTTACATAATCGCTAGGGGAAATTATTGATTCACGAAGGGGGAATTAAGAAACATTATGGTTTCTTTGATCTTTAGGCGAACTTAGCCAGTGAACTTGATTTACATAATCGCTAGGGGAAATTATTGATTCACGAAGGGGAAATTAAGAAACAAACATGGCTTCATTGTTGTTTGGCTAGCCTAACCTGCCTTTGGTCCCCAAAGGGCCCCCCTCCCTCTCCCTCCATCTCCCCCCTCCTTCCCATCCCCTCCCCACCCCCTCCCCTCCCCTCCCACCCATCCCCTCCCTCTCCTCCCCCTCCCCTCCCCTTCCCTTCCCCATTTTTTAATATTTTTTTGTGCATTGAGACACAGAACGACCCTCTCCCCCGGCCCCCCCCCCAAAAAAGGTCCCCCGACACCCCAAAGGCCTGATTTTTCAAACTTCACCCAATCCAGAAGGAACCCCCCGGTCCCCAAAGGTTCCCAGGGCTCCCAAAGGGCCCTCGGACTCCCAAAGGCCCTCACCCGGCCCCCAAAGCCCCAAGGGCCCCGATCCCCCTACCCCGATCCTCAAAGGTCCCCCAGGCTCCCAATGGGCCACCGGACCCCCAAAAGGCCCTCCCCGGGTCCTCAAAGGTCCCCCAGGCTCCCAATGGGCCACAGGGCTCCCAAAGAGCCCCTCCCCCTCCCTTTGGTCCCCAAAGGGCCCCCTCCCTCTCCCTCCATCTCCCCCCTCCTTCCCACCCCCTCCCCCTCCCCTCCCCTCCCACCCATCCCCTCCCCCTCCTCCCCCTCCCCTCCTCCCCTCCCCTTCCCTTCCCCATTTTTTAATATTTTTTTGTGCATTGAGACACAGAACGACCCTCCCCTTCCCCCGCCCCCCCCCAAAAGGTCCCCCGACACCCCAAAGGCCTGATTTTTCAAACTTCATTTTGAATTTCTTTCGTTGAAATGCAAGAGTTGGAATATTTCAGTAGTGTTTGGTTGTGGTTTACCTTGTCGCAGTTACATTTTCTTGATTTTTCAAAGTTCATTTTGGATTTCTTTTATTGAAATGCAAGAGTTGGAATATTTCAGTAGTGTTTGGTTGTGGTTTACTTTGTCACAGTTACATTTTCTTGATTTTTCAAAGTTCATTTGAATTTCTTTCGTTGAAATGCAAGAGTTGGAATATTTCACTAGTGTATGGTTATGGTTTACCTTGTCACAGTTACATTTTCTTGATTTTTCAAAGTTCATTTTGAATTTCTTTCGTTGAAATGTAAGAGTTGGAATATTTCAGTAGTGTTTGGTTGTGGTTTACCTTGTCACAGTCACATTTTCTTGATTTTTCAAAGTTCAATTTGAATTTCTTTCGTTGAAATGCAAGAGTTGGAATATTTCAGTAGTGTATGGTTATGGTATACCTTGTCACAGTTACATTTTCTTGATTTTTCAATGTTCATTTTGAATTTCTTTCGTTGAAATGCAAGAGTTGGAATATTTCAGTAGTGTTTGGTTGTGGTTTACCTTGTCACAGTTACATTTTCTTGATTTTTCAAAGTTCATTTTGAATTTCTTTCGTTGGAATGCAAGAGTTGGAATATTTCAGTAGTGTTTGGTTGTGGTTTACCTTGTCACAGTTACATTTTCTTAAACCATGTCACACTTACATTTTCTTGATTTTTCAAAGTTCATTTTGAATTTCTTTCGTTGAAATGCAAGAGTTGGAATATTTCAGTAGTGTTTGGTTGTGGTTTACCTTGTCACAGTAACATTTTCCTGATTTTTCAAAGTTTATTTTGAATTTCTTTCATTGAAATGCAAGAGTTGGAATATTTCAGTAGTGTTTGGTTGTGGTTTACCTTGTCACAGTTACATTTTCTTGATTTTTCAAAGTTCATTTTGAATTTCTTTCTTTGAAATGCAAGAGTTGGAATATTTAAGTAGTGTTTGGTTGTGGTTTACCTTGTCACAGTTACATTTTCTTGATTTTTCAAAGTTCATTTTGAATTTCTTTCGTTGAAATGCAAGAGTTGGAATATTTCAGTAGTGTATGGTTATGGTATACCTTGTCACAGTTACATTTTCTTGATTTTTCAATGTTCATTTTGAATTTCTTTCGTGGAAATGCAAGAGTTGGAATATTTTAGTAGTGTTTGGTTGTGATTTACCTTGTCACAGTTACATTTTCTTGATTTTTCAAAGTTCATTTTGAATTTCTTTCGTTGAAATGCAAGAGTTGAAATATTTCAGTAGTGTTTGGTTTTGGTTTACCTTGTCACAGTTACATTTTCTTGATTTTTCAAAGTTCTTTTTGAATTTCATTCGTTGAAATGCAAGAGTTGGAATATTTCAGTAGTGTTTGGTTGTGGTTTACCTTGTCATAGTTACATTTTCATGATTTTTCAAAGTTCATTTTGAATTTGTTTCGTTGAAATGCAAGAGTTGAAATATTTCAGCAGTGTTTGGTTGTAGTTTACCTTGTCACAGTTACATTTTCTTGATTTTTCAAAGTTCATTTTGAATTTCTTTCGTTGAAAAGCAAGAGTTGGAATATTTCAGTAGTGTTTGCTTGTGGTTTACCTTGTCACAGTTACATTTTCTTGATTTTTCAAAGTTCATTTGAATTTCTTTCGTTGAAATGCAAGAGTTGGAATATTTCAGTAGTGTCTGGTTATGGTTTACCTTGTCGCAGTTACATTTTCTTGATTTTTCAAAGTTCATTTTGAATTTCTTTCGTTGAAATGCAAGAGTTGGAATATTACAGAAGTGTTTGCTTGTGGTTTACATTGACACAGTTACATTTTCTTGATTTTTCAAAGTTCATTTTGAATTTCTTTCGTTGAAATGCAAGAGTTGGAATATTTCAGTAGTGTTTGGTCGTGGTTTACCTTGTCACAGTTACATTTTCGTGATTTTTCAAAGTTCATTTTGAATTTCTTTCGTTGAAATGCAAGAGTTGGACTATTTCAGTAGTGTTTGGTTGTGGTTTACCTTGTCACAGTTACATTTTCTTGATTTTTCAAAGCTCATTTCGAATTTCTTTCATTGAAAAGCAAGAGTTGGAATATTTCAGTAGTGTTTGCTTATGGTTTACCTTGTCACAGTTACATTTTCTTGATTTTTCAAAGTTCATTTGAATTTCTTTCGTTGAAATGCAAGAGTTGGAATATTTCAGTAGTGTTTGGTTGTGGTTTACCTTGTCACAGTTACATTTTCTTGATTTTTCAAAGTTCATTTTGAATTTCATTCGTTGAAATGCAAGAGTTGGAATATTTCAGTAGTGTTTGGTTGTGGTTTACCTTGTCATAGTTACATTTTCATGATTTTTCAAAGTTCATTTTGAATTTCTTTCGTTGAAATGCAAGAGTTGAAATATTTCAGCAGTGTTTGGTTGTGGTTTACCTTGTCACAGTTACATTTTCTTGATTTTTCAAAGTTCATTTTGAATTTCTTTCGTTGAAATGCAAGAGTTGGAATATTTCAGTAGTGTTTGGTCGTGGTTTACCTTATCACAGTTACTTTTTCTTGATTTTTCAAAGTTCATTTTGAATTTCTTTCGTTGAAATGCAAGAGTTGGAATACTTCAGTAGCGTTTGGTTGTGGTTTAACTTGTCACAGTTACATTTTCTTGATTTTTCAAAGTTCATTTTGAATTTCTTTCGTTGAAATGCAAGAGTTGGAATATTTCAGTAGTGTTTGGTTGTGGTTTACCTTGTCAAAGTTACATTTTCTTGATTTTTCAAAGTTCATTTTGAATTTCTTTCGTTGAAATGCAAGAGTTGGAATATTTCAGTAGTGTTTGGTTGTGGTTTACCTTGTCACAGTTACATTTTCTTGATTTTTCAAAGTTCATTTTGAATTTCTTTCGTTGAAAAGCAAGAGTTGGAATATTTCAGTAGTGTTTGCTTGTGGTTTACCTTGTCACAGTTACATTTTCTTGATTTTTCAAAGTTCGTTTGAATTTCTTTCGTTGAAATGCAAGAGTTGGAATATTTCAGTAGTGTCTGGTTATGGTTTACCTTGTCACAGTTACATTTTCTTGATTTTTCAAAGTTCATTTTGAATTTCTTTCGTTGAAATGCAAGAGTTGGAATATTACAGAAGTGTTTGGTTGTGGTTTACATTGACACAGTTACATTTTCTTGATTTTTCAAAGTTCATTTTGAATTTCTTTCGTTGAAATGCAAGAGTTGGAATATTTCAGTAGTGTTTGGTCGTGGTTTACCTAGTCACAGTTACATTTTCGTGATTTTTCAAAGTTCATTTTGAATTTCTTTCGTTGAAATGCAAAAGTTGGACTATTTCAGTAGTGTTTGGTTGTGGTTTACCTTGTCACAGTTACATTTTCTTGATTTTTCAAAGCTCATTTCGAATTTCTTCCATTGAAAAGCAAGAGTTGGAATATTTCAGTAGTGTTTGCTTATGGTTTACCTTGTCAGAGTTACATTTTCTTGATTTTCAAAGTTCATTTGAATTTCTTTCGTTGAAATGCAAGAGTTGGAATATTTCAGTAGTGTTTGGTTGTGGTTTACCTTGTCACAGTTACATTTTCTTGATTTTTCAAAGTTCATTTTGAATTTCTTTCGTTGAAATGCAAGAGTTGGAATATTTCAGTAGTGTTTGGTTGTGGTTTACCTTGTCACAGTTACATTTTCTTGATTTTTCAAAGTTTATTTTGAATTTCTTTCATTGAAATGCAAGAGTTGGAATATTTCAGTAGTGTTTGGTTGTGGTTTACCTTGTCACAGTTACATTTTCTTGATTTTTCAAAGTTCATTTTGAATTTCTTTCATTGAAATGCAAGAGTTGGAATATTTCAGTAGTGTATGGTTATGGTATACCTTGTCACAGTTACATTTTCTTGATTTTTCAATGTTCATTTTGAATTTCTTTCGTTGAAATGAAAGAGTTGGAATATTTCAGTAGTGTTTGGTTGTGGTTTACCTTGTCACAGTTACATTTTCTTGATTTTTCAAAGTTCATTTTGAATTTCTTTCGTTGAAATGCAAGAGTTGGAATATTTCAGTAGTGTTTGGTTGTGGTTTACCTTGTCACAGTTACATTTTCTTGATTTTTCAAAGTTCATTTTGAATTTCATTCGTTGAAATGCAAGAGTTGGAATATTTCAGTAGTGTTTGGTTGTGGTTTACCTTGTCACAGTTACATTTTCATGATTTTTCAAAGTTCATTTTGAATTTCTTTCGTTGAAATGCAAGAGTTGGAATATTTCAGCAGTGTTTGGTTGTGGTTTACCTTGTCACAGTTACATTTTCTTGATTTTTCAAAGTTCATTTTGAATTTCTTTCGTTGAAATGCAAGAGTTGGAATATTTCAGTAGTGTTTGGTCGTGGTTTACCTTGTCACAGTTACATTTTCTTGATTTTTCAAAGTTCATTTTGAATTTCTTTCGTTGAAATGCAAGAGTTGGAATATTTCAGTAGCGTTTGGTTGTGGTTTAACTTGTCACAGTTACATTTTCTTGATTTTTCAAAGTTTATTTTGAATTTCTTTCATTGAAATGCAAGAGTTGGAATATTTCAGTAGTGTTTGGTTGTGGTTTACCTTGTCACAGTTACATTTTCTTGATTTTTCAAAGTTCATTTTGAATTTCTTTCGTTGAAATGCAAGAGTTGGAATATTTCAGTAGTGTATGGTTATGGTATACCTTGTCACAGTTACATTTTCTTGATTTTTCAATGTTCATTTTGAATTTCTTTCGTTGAAATGCAAGAGTTGGAATATTTCAGTAGTGTTTGGTTGTGGTTTACCTTGTCACAGTTACATTTTCTTGATTTTTCAAAGTTCATTTTGAATTTCTTTCGTTGAAATGCAAGAGTTGGAATATTTCAGTAGTGTTTGGTTGTGGTTTACCTTGTCACAGTTACATTTTCTTGATTTTTCAAAGTTCATTTTGAATTTCATTCGTTGAAATGCAAGAGTTGGAATATTTCAGTAGTGTTTGGTTGTGGTTTACCTTGTCACAGTTACATTTTCATGATTTTTCAAAGTTCATTTTGAATTTCTTTCATTGAAATGCAAGAGTTGGAATATTTCAGCAGTGTTTGGTTGTGGTTTACCTTGTCACAGTTACATTTTCTTGATTTTTCAAAGTTCATTTTGAATTTCTTTCGTTGAAATGCAAGAGTTGGAATATTTCAGTAGTGTTTGGTCGTGGTTTACCTTGTCACAGTTACATTTTCTTGATTTTTCAAAGTTCATTTTGAATTTCTTTCGTTGAAATGCAAGAGTTGGAATATTTCAGTAGCGTTTGGTTGTGGTTTAACTTGTCACAGTTACATTTTCTTGATTTTTCAAAGTTCATTTTGAATTTCTTTCATTGAAATGCAAGAGTTGGAATATTTCAGTAGTGTCTGGTTGTGGTTTACCTTGTCAAAGTTACATTTTCTTGATTTTTCAAAGTTCATTTTGAATTTCTTTCGTTGAAATGCAAGAGTTGGAATATTTCAGTAGTGTTTGGTTGTGGTTTACCTTGTCACAGTTACATTTTCTTGATTTTTCAAAGTTCATTTTGAATTTCTTTCGTTGAAAAGCAAGAGTTGGAATATTTCAGTAGTGTTTGCTTGTGGTTTACCTTGTCACAGTTACATTTTCTTGATTTTTTCAAAGTTCATTTGAATTTCTTTCGTTGAAATGCAAGAGTTGGAATATTTCAGTGGTGTCCTGGTTATGGTTTACCTTGTCACAGTTACATTCTCTTGATTTTTCAAAGTTCATTTTGAATTTCTTTCGTTGAAATGCAAGAGTTGGATATTTCAGAAGTGTTTGGTTGTGGTTTACCTTGTCACAGTTACATTTTCTTGATTTTTCAAAGTTCATTTTTGAATTTCTTTCGTTGAAATGCAAGAGTTGGAATATTTCAGTAGTGTTTGGTCGTGGTTTACCTTGTCACAGTTACATTTTCGTGATTTTTCAAAGTTCATTTTGAATTTCTGTCGTTGAAATGCAAGAGTTGAAATATTTCAGTAGTGTATGGTTATGGTATACCTTGTCACAGTTACATTTTCTTGATTTTTCAATGTTCATTTTGAATTTCTTTCGTTGAAATGCAAGAGTTGGAATATTTCAGTAGTGTTTGGTTGTGGTTTACCTTGTCACAGTTACATTTTCTTGATTTTTCAAAGTTCATTTTGAATTTCTTTCGTTGGAATGCAAGAGTTGGAATATTTCAGTGGTGTCGGGGTTATGGATTACCTTGTCACAGTTACATTCTCTTGATTTTTCAAAGTTCATTTTGAATTTCTTTCGTTGAAATGCAAGAGTTGGATTATTTCAGAAGTGTTTGGTTGTGGTTTACCTTGTCACAGTTACATTTTCTTGATTTTTCAAAGTTCATTTTGAATTTCTTTCGTTGAAATGCAAGAGTTGGAATATTTCAGTAGTGTTTGGTCGTGGTTTTACCTTGTCACAGTTACATTTTCGTGATTTTTCAAAGTTCATTTTGAATTTCTGTCGTTGAAATGCAAGAGTTGGAATATTTCAGTAGTGTTTGGTTGTGGTTTACCTTGTCACAGTTACATTTTCTTGATTTTTCAATGTTCATTTTGAATTTCTTTCGTTGAAATGCAAGAGTTGGAATATTTCAGTAGTGTTTGGTTGTGGTTTACCTTGTCACAGTTACATTTTCTTGATTTTTCAAAGTTCATTTTGAATTTCTTTCGTTGGAATGCAAGAGTTGGAATATTTCAGTAGTGTTTTTGTTGTGGTTTACCTTGTCACAGTTACATTTTCTTAAACCATGTCACAGTTACATTTTCTTGATTTTTCAAAGTTCATTTTGAATTTCTTTCGTTGAAATGCAAGAGTTGGAATATTTCAGTAGTGTTTGGTTGTGGTTTACCTTGTCACAGTAACATTTTCCTGATTTTTCAAAGTTTATTTTGAATTTCTTTCATTGAAATGCAAGAGTTGGAATATTTCAGTAGTGTTTGGTTGTGGTTTACCTTGTCACAGTTACATTTTCTTGATTTTTCAAAGTTCATTTTGAATTTCTTTCTTTGAAATGCAAGAGTTGGAATATTTAAGTAGTGTTTGGTTGTGGTTTACCTTGTCACAGTTACATTTTCTTGATTTTTCAAAGTTCATTTTGAATTTCTTTCGTTGAAATGCAAGAGTTGGAATTTCAGTAGTGTATGGTTATGGTATACCTTGTCACAGTTACATTTTCTTGATTTTTCAATGTTCATTTTGAATTTCTTTCGTTGAAATGCAAGAGTTGGAATATTTTAGTAGTGTTTGGTTGTGATTTACCTTGTCACAGTTACATTTTCTTGATTTTTCAAAGTTCATTTTGAATTTCTTTCGTTGAAATGCAAGAGTTGAAATATTTCAGTAGTGTTTGGTTTTGGTTTACCTTGTCACAGTTACATTTTCTTGATTTTTCAAAGTTCTTTTTGAATTTCATTCGTTGAAATGCAAGAGTTGGAATATTTCAGTAGTGTTTGGTTGTGGTTTACTTGTCATAGTTACATTTTCATGATTTTTCAAAGTTCATTTTGAATTTCTTTCGTTGAAATGCAAGAGTTGAAATATTTCAGCAGTGTTTGGTTGTAGTTTACCTTGTCACAGTTACATTTTCTTGATTTTTCAAAGTTCATTTTGAATTTCTTTCGTTGAAATGCAAGAGTTGGAATATTTCAGTAATGTTTGGTCGTGGTTTACCTTATCACAGTTACTTTTTTCTTGATTTTTCAAAGTTCATTTTGAATTTCTTTCGTTGAAATGCAAGAGTTGGAATATTTCAGTAGCGTTTGGTTGTGGTTTAACTTGTCACAGTTACATTTTCTTGATTTTTCAAAGTTCATTTTGAATTTCTTTCGTTGAAATGCAAGAGTTGGAATATTTCAGTAGTGTCTGGTTGTGGTTTACCTTGTCAAAGTTACATTTTCTTGATTTTTCAAAGTTCATTTTGAATTTCTTTCGTTGAAATGCAAGAGTTGGAATATTTCAGTAGTGTTTGGTTGTGGTTTACCTTGTCACAGTTACATTTTCTTGATTTTTCAAAGTTCATTTTGAATTTCTTTCGTTGAAAAGCAAGAGTTGGAATATTTCAGTAGTGTTTGCTTGTGGTTTACCTTGTCACAGTTACATTTTCTTGATTTTTCAAAGTTCATTTGAATTTCTTTCGTTGAAATGCAAGAGTTGGAATATTTCAGTAGTGTCTGGTTATGGTTTACCTTGTCGAGTTACATTTTCTTGATTTTTCAAAGTTCATTTTGAATTTCTTTCGTTGAAATGCAAGAGTTGGAATATTACAGAAGTGTTTGCTTGTGGTTTACATTGACACAGTTACATTTTCTTGATTTTTCAAAGTTCATTTTGAATTTCTTTCGTTGAAATGCAAGAGTGGAATATTTCAGTAGTGTTTGGTTGTGGTTTACCTTGTCACAGTTACATTTTCTTGATTTTTCAAAGCTCATTTCGAATTTCTTTCATTGAAAAGCAAGAGTTGGAATATTTCAGTAGTGTTTGCTTATGGTTTACCTTGTCACAGTTACATTTTCTTGATTTTTCAAAGTTCATTTGAATTTCTTTCGTTGAAATGCAAGAGTTGGAATATTTCAGTAGTGTTTGGTTGTGGTTTACCTTGTCACAGTTACATTTTCTTGATTTTTCAAAGTTCATTTTGAATTTCTTCGTTGTTGAAATGCAAGAGTTGGAATATTTCAGTAGTGTTTGGTTGTGGTTTACCTTGTCATAGTTACATTTTCATGATTTTTCAAAGTTCATTTTGAATTTCTTTCGTTGAAATGCAAGAGTTGAAATATTTCAGCAGTGTTTGGTTGTGGTTTACCTTGTCACAGTTACATTTTCTTGATTTTTCAAAGTTCATTTTGAATTTCTTTCGTTGAAATGCAAGAGTTGGAATATTTCAGTAGTGTTTGGTCGTGGTTTACCTTATCACAGTTACTTTTTCTTGATTTTTCAAAGTTCATTTTGAATTTCTTTCGTTGAAATGCAAGAGTTGGAATACTTCAGTAGCGTTTGGTTGTGGTTTAACTTGTCACAGTTACATTTTCTTGATTTTTCAAAGTTCATTTTGAATTTCTTTCGTTGAAATGCAAGAGTTGGAATATTTCAGTAGTGTTTGGTTGTGGTTTACCTTGTCAAAGTTACATTTTCTTGATTTTTCAAAGTTCATTTTGAATTTCTTCTTTCGTTGAAATGCAAGAGTTGGAATATTTCAGTAGTGTTTGGTTGTGGTTTACCTTGTCACAGTTACATTTTCTTGATTTTTTCAAAGTTCATTTTGAATTTCTCTCGTTGAAAAGCAAGAGTTGGAATATTTCAGTAGTGTTTGCTTGTGGTTTACCTTGTCACAGTTACATTTTCTTGATTTTTCAAAGTTCATTTTGAATTTCTTTCGTTGAAATGCAAGAGTTGGAATATTTCAGTAGTGTCTGGTTATGGTTTACCTTGTCACAGTTACATTTTCTTGATTTTTCAAAGTTCATTTTGAATTTCTTTCGTTGAAATGCAAGAGTTGGAATATTCAGAAGTGTTTGGTTGTGGTTTACATTCACCAGTTACATTTTCTTGATTTTTCAAAGTTCATTTTGAATTTCTTTCGTTGAAATGCAAGAGTTGGAATATTTCAGTAGTGTTTGGTCGTGGTTTACCTAGTCACACATTACATTTTCGTGATTTTTCAAAGTTCATTTTGAATTTCTTTCGTTGAAATGCAAAAGTTGGACTATTTCAGTAGTGTTTGGTTGTGGTTTACCTTGTCACAGTTACATTTTCTTGATTTTTCAAAGCTCATTTCGAATTTCTTCGTTGAAAAGCAAGAGTTGGAATATTTCAGTAGTGTTTGCTTATGGTTTACCTTGTCACAGTTACATTTTCTTGATTTTTCAAAGTTCATTTTGAATTTCTTTCGTTGAAATGCAAGAGTTGGAATATTTCAGTAGTGTTTGGTTGTGGTTTACCTTGTCACAGTTACATTTTCTTGATTTTTCAAAGTTCATTTTGAATTTCTTTCGTTGAAATGCAAGAGTTGGAATATTTCAGTAGTGTTTGGTTGTGGTTTACCTTGTCACAGTTACATTTTCTTGATTTTTCAAAGTTTATTTTGAATTTCTTTCATTGAAATGCAAGA
The DNA here is from genome assembly GCA_027921565.1 of Artemia sinica. Classification (NCBI taxonomy): domain Eukaryota; kingdom Metazoa; phylum Arthropoda; class Branchiopoda; order Anostraca; family Artemiidae; genus Artemia; species Artemia sinica. The sequence continues at coordinate 15,676,534 of CM051262.1, forward strand.
GTTGGAATATTTCAGTAGTGTTTGGTTGTGGTTTACCTTGTCACAGTTACATTTTCTTGATTTTTCAAAGTTCATTTTGAATTTCTTTCATTGAAATGCAAGAGTTGGAATATTTCAGTAGTGTATGGTTTGTGGTATTACCTTGTCACAGTTACATTTTCTTGATTTTTCAATGTTCATTTTTTGAATTTCTTTCGTTGAAATGCAAGAGTTGGAATATTTCAGTAGTGTTTGGTTGTGGTTTACCTTGTCACAGTTACATTTTCTTGATTTTTCAAAGTTCATTTTGAATTTCTTTCGTTGAAATGCAAGAGTTGGAATATTTCAGTAGTGTTTGGTTGTGGTTTACCTTGTCACAGTTACATTTTCTTGATTTTTCAAAGTTCATTTTGAATTTCTTTCGTTGAAATGCAAGAGTTGGAATATTTCAGTAGTGTTTGGTTGTGGTTTACCTTGTCACAGTTACATTTTCTTGATTTTTCAAAGTTCATTTTGAATTTCTTTCGTTGAAATGCAAGAGTTGGGAATATTTCAGTAGTGTTTGGTTGTGGTTTACCTTGTCACAGTTACATTTTCTTGATTTTTCAAAGTTCATTTTGAATTTCTTTCGTTGAAATGCAAGAGTTGGAATATTTCAGTAGTGTTTGGTTGTGGTTTACCTTGTCACAGTTACATTTTCTTGATTTTTCAAAGTTCATTTTGAATTTCTTTCGTTGAAATGCAAGAGTTGGAATATTTCAGTAGTGTTTGGTTGTGGTTTACCTTGTCACAGTTACATTTTCTTGATTTTTCAAAGTTCATTTTGAATTTCTTTCGTTGAAATGCAAGAGTTGGAATATTTCAGTAGTGTTTGGTTGTGGTTTACCTTGTCACAGTTACATTTTCTTGATTTTTCAAAGTTCATTTTGAATTTCTTTCGTTGAAATGCAAGAGTTGGAATATTTCAGTAGTGTTTGGTCGTGGTTTACCTTGTCACAGTTACATTTTCTTGATTTTTCAAAGTTCATTTTGAATTTCTTTCGTTGAAATGCAAGAGTTGGAATATTTCAGTAGTGTTTGGTTATGGGTTTACCTTGTCACAGTTACATTTTCTTGATTTTTCAAAGTTCATTTTGAATTTCTTTCGTTGAAATGCAAGAGTTGGAATATTTCAGTAGTGTTTTGGTTGTGGTTTTACCTTGTCACAGTTACATTTTCTTGATTTTTCAAAGTTCATTTTGAATTTCTTTCGTTGAAATGCAAGAGTTGGAATATTTCAGTAGTGTTTGGTTGTGGTTTACCTTGTCACAGTTACATTTTCTTGATTTTTCAAAGTTCATTTTGAATTTCTTTCGTTGAAATGCAAGAGTTGGAATATTTCAGTAGTGTTTGGTTGTGGTTTACCTTGTCACAGTTACATTTTCTTGATTTTTCAAAGTTCATTTTGAATTTCTTTCGTTGAAATGCAAGAGTTGGAATATTTCAGTAGTGTTTGGTTGTGGTTTACCTTGTCACAGTTACATTTTCTTGATTTTTCAAAGTTCATTTTGAATTTCTTTCGTTGAAATGCAAGAGTTGGAATATTTCAGTAGTGTTTGGTTGTGGTTTACCTTGTCACAGTTACATTTTCTTGATTTTTCAAAGTTCATTTTGAATTTCTTTCGTTGAAATGCAAGAGTTGGAATATTTCAGTAGTGTTTGGTTGTGGTTTACCTTGTCACAGTTACATTTTCTTGATTTTTCAAAGTTCATTTTGAATTTCTTTCGTTGAAATGCAAGAGTTGGAATATTTCAGTAGTGTTTGGTTGTGGTTTACCTTGTCACAGTTACATTTTCTTGATTTTTCAAAGTTCATTTTGAATTTCTTTCGTTGAAATGCAAGAGTTGGAATATTTCAGTAGTGTTTGGTTGTGGTTTACCTTGTCACAGTTACATTTTCTTGATTTTTTCAAAGTTCATTTTGAATTTCTTTCGTTGAAATGCAAGAGTTGGAATATTTCAGTAGTGTTTGGTCGTGGTTTACCTTGTCACAGTTACATTTTCTTGATTTTTCAAAGTTCATTTTGAATTTCTTTCGTTGAAATGCAAGAGTTGGAATATTTCAGTAGTGTTTGGTTGTGGTTTACCTTGTCACAGTTACATTTTCTTGATTTTTCAAAGTTCATTTTGAATTTCTTTCGTTGAAATGCAAGAGTTGGAATATTTCAGTAGTGTTTGGTTGTGGTTTACCTTGTCACAGTTACATTTTCTTGATTTTTCAAAGTTCATTTTGAATTTCTTTCGTTGAAATGCAAGAGTTGGAATATTTCAGTAGTGTTTGGTTGTGGTTTAACTTGTCACAGTTACATTTTCTTGATTTTTCAAAGTTATTTTGAATTTCTTTCATTGAAATGCAAGAGTTGGAATATTTCAGTAGTGTTTGGTTATGGTTTACCTGTCACAGTTACATTTTCTTGATTTTTCAAAGTTCATTTTGAATTTCTTTCGTTGAAATGCAAGAGTTGGAATATTTCAGTAGTGTTTGGTTGTGGTTTACCTTGTCACAGTTACATTTTCTTGATTTTTCAAAGTTCATTTTGAATTTCTTTCGTTGAAATGCAAGAGTTGGAATATTTCAGTAGTGTTTGGTTGTGGTTTACCTTGTCACAGTTACATTTTCTTGATTTTTTTCAAAGTTCATTTTGAATTTCTTTCGTTGAAATGCAAGAGTTGGAATATTTCAGTAGTGTTTGGTTGTGGTTTACCTTGTCACAGTTACATTTTCTTGATTTTTCAAAGTTCATTTTGAATTTCTTTCGTTGAAATGCAAGAGTTGGAATATTTCAGTAGTGTTTGGTTGTGGTTTACCTTGTCACAGTTACATTTTCTTTGATTTTTCAAGTTCATTTTGAATTTCTTTCGTTGAAATGCAAGAGTTGGAATATTTCAGTAGTGTTTGGTTCGTGGTTTACCTTGTCACAGTTACATTTTCTTGATTTTTCAAAGTTCATTTTGAATTTCTTTCGTTGAAATGCAAGAGTTGGAATATTTCAGTAGTGTTTGGTTGTGGTTTACTTGTCACAGTTACATTTTCTTGATTTTTCAAAGTTCATTTTGAATTTCTTTCGTTGAAATGCAAGAGTTGGAAATATTTCAGTAGTGTTTGGTTGTGGTTTACCTTGTCACAGTTACATTTTCTTGATTTTTCAAAGTTCATTTTGAATTTCTTTCGTTGAAATGCAAGAGTTGGAATATTTCAGTAGTGTTTGGTTGTGGTTTACCTTGTCACAGTTACATTTTCTTGATTTTTCAAAGTTTCATTTTGAATTTCTTTCGTTGAAATGCAAGAGTTGGAATATTTCAGTAGTGTTTGGTTGTGGTTTACCTTGTCACAGTTACATTTTCTTGATTTTTCAAAGTTCATTTGAATTTCTTTCGTTGAAATGCAAGAGTTGGAATATTTCAGTGGTGTTGGTTGTGGTTTACCTTGTCACAGTTACATTTTCTTGATTTTTCAAAGTTCATTTTGAATTTCTTTCGTTGAAATGCAAGAGTTGGAATATTTCAGTAGTGTTTGGTTGTGGTTTACCTTGTCACAGTTACATTTTCTTGATTTTTCAAAGTTCATTTTGAATTTCTTTCGTTGAAATGCAAGAGTTGGAATATTTCAGTAGTGTTTGGTTGTGGTTTACCTTGTCACAGTTACATTTTCTTGATTTTTCAAAGTTCATTTTGAATTTCTTTCGTTGAAATGCAAGAGTTGGAATATTTCAGTAGTGTTTGGTTGTGGTTTACCTTGTCACAGTTACATTTTCTTGATTTTTCAAAGTTCATTTTGAATTTCTTTCGTTGAAATGCAAGAGTTGGAATATTTCAGTAGTGTTTGGTTGTGGTTTACCTTGTCACAGTTACATTTTTTTTAAACCATGTCACAGTTTTTCTTGATTTTTCAAAGTTCATTTTGAATTTCTTTCGTTGAAATGCAAGAGTTGGAATATTTCAGTAGTGTTTGGTTGTGGTTTACCTTGTCACAGTTACATTTTTCTGATTTTTCAAAGTTCATTTTGAATTTCTTTCGTTGAAATGCAAGAGTTGGAATATTTCAGTAGTGTTTGGTTGGTTGTGGTTTACCTTGTCACAGTTACATTTTCTTGATTTTTCAAAGTTCATTTTGAATTTCTTTCGTTGAAATGCAAGAGTTGGAATATTTCAGTAGTGTTTGGTTGTGGTTTACCTTGTCACAGTTACATTTTCTTGATTTTTCAAAGTTCATTTTGAATTTCTTTCGTTGAAATGCAAGAGTTGGAATATTTCAGTAGTGTTTGGTTGTGGTTTACCTTGTCACAGTTACATTTTCTTGATTTTTCAAAGTTCATTTTGAATTTCTTTCGTTGAAATGCAAGAGTTGGAATATTTCAGTAGTGTTTGGTTGTGGTTTACCTTGTCACAGTTACATTTTCTTGATTTTTCAAAGTTCATTTTGAATTTCTTTCGTTGAAATGCAAGAGTTGGAATATTTCAGTAGTGTTTGGTTGTGGTTTACCTTGTCACAGTTACATTTTCTTGATTTTTCAAAGTTCATTTTGAATTTCTTTCGTTGAAATGCAAGAGTTGGAATATTTCAGTAGTGTTTGGTTGTGGTTTACCTTGTCACAGTTACATTTTCTTGATTTTTCAAAGTTCATTTTGAATTTCTTTCGTTGAAATGCAAGAGTTGGAATATTTCAGTAGTGTTTGGTTGTGGTTTACCTTGTCACAGTTACATTTTCTTGATTTTTCAAAGTTCATTTTGAATTTCTTTCGTTGAAATGCAAGAGTTGGAATATTTCAGTAGTATTTGGTTGTGGTTTACCTTGTCACAGTTACATTTTCTTGATTTTTCAAAGTTCATTTTGAATTTCTTTCGTTGAAATGCAAGAGTTGGAATATTTCAGTAGTGTTTGGTCGTGGTTTACCTTGTCACAGTTACATTTTCTTGATTTTTCAAAGTTCATTTTGAATTTCTTTCGTTGAAATGCAAGAGTTGGAATATTTCAGTAGTGTTTGGTTGTGGTTTACTTGTCACAGTTACATTTTCTTGATTTTTCAAAGTTCATTTTGAATTTCTTTCGTTGAAATGCAAGAGTTGGAATATTTCAGTAGTGTTTGGTTGTGGTTTACCTTGTCACAGTTACATTTTCTTGATTTTTCAAAGTTCATTTTGAATTTCTTTTCTTTTGAAATGCAAGAGTTGGAATATTTCAGTAGTGTTGGTTATGGTTTATACCTTGTCACAGTTACATTTTCTTGATTTTTCAAGTTCATTTTGAATTTCTTTCGTTGAAATGCAAGAGTTGGAATATTTCAGTAGTGTTTGGTTGTGGTTTACCTTGTCACAGTTACATTTTCTTGATTTTTCAAAGTTCATTTTGAATTTCTTTCGTTGAAATGCAAGAGTTGGAATATTTCAGTAGTGTTTGGTTGTGGTTTACCTTGTCACAGTTACATTTTCTTGATTTTTCAAAGTTCATTTTGAATTTCTTTCGTTGAAATGCAAGAGTTGGAATATTTCAGTAGTGTTTGGTTGTGGTTTACCTTGTCACAGTTACATTTTCTTGATTTTTCAAAGTTCATTTTGAATTTCTTTCGTTGAAATGCAAGAGTTGGAATATTTCAGTAGTGTTTGGTTGTGGTTTACCTTGTCACAGTTACATTTTCTTGATTTTTCAAAGTTCATTTTGAATTTCTTTCGTTGAAATGCAAGAGTTGGAATATTTCAGTAGTGTTTGGTTGTGGTTTACCTTGTCACAGTTACATTTTCTTGATTTTTCAAAGTTCATTTTGAATTTCTTTCGTTGAAATGCAAGAGTTGGAATATTTCAGTAGTGTTTGGTTGTGGTTTACCTTGTCACAGTTACATTTTCTTGATTTTTCAAAGTTCATTTTGAATTTCTTTCATTGAAATGCAAGAGTTGGAATATTTCAGTAGTGTTGGTTGTGGTTTTACCTTGTCACAGTTACATTTTCTTGATTTTTCAAAGTTCATTTTGAATTTCTTTCGTTGAAATGCAAGAGTTGGAATATTTCAGTAGTGTTTGGTTGTGGTTTACCTTGTCACAGTTACATTTTCTTGATTTTTCAAAGTTCATTTTGAATTTCTTTCGTTGAAATGCAAGAGTTGGAATATTTCAGTAGTGTTTGGTTGTGGTTTACCTTGTCACAGTTACATTTTCTTGATTTTTTCAAAGTTCATTTGAATTTCTTTCGTTGAAATGCAAGAGTTGGAATATTTCAGTAGTGTTTGGTTGTGGTTTACCTTGTCACAGTTACATTTTCTTGATTTTTCAAAGTTCATTTTGAATTTCTTTCGTTGAAATGCAAGAGTTGGAATATTTCAGTAGTGTTTTGGTTGGTTTACCTTGTCACAGTTACATTTTCTTGATTTTTCAAAGTTCATTTTGAATTTCTTTCGTTGAAATGCAAGAGTTGGAATATTTCAGTAGTGTTTGGTCGTGGTTTACCTTGTCACAGTTACATTTTCTTGATTTTTCAAAGTTCATTTTGAATTTCTTTCGTTGAAATGCAAGAGTTGGAATATTTCAGTAGTGTTGGTTATGGTTTACCTTGTCACAGTTACATTTTCTTGATTTTTCAAAGTTCATTTTGAATTTCTTTCGTTGAAATGCAAGAGTTGGAATATTTCAGTAGTGTTTGGTTGTGGTTTACCTTGTCACAGTTACATTTTCTTGATTTTTCAAAGTTCATTTTGAATTTCTTTCGTTGAAATGCAAGAGTTGGAATATTTCAGTAGTGTTTGGTTGTGGTTGTCACAGTTACCTTGTCACAGTTACATTTTCTTGATTTTTCAAAGTTCATTTTGAATTTCTTTCGTTGAAATGCAAGAGTTGGAATATTTCAGTAGTGTTTGGTTGTGGTTTACCTTGTCACAGTTACATTTTCTTGATTTTTCAAAGTTCATTTTGAATTTCTTTCGTTGAAATGCAAGAGTTGGAATATTTCAGTAGTGTTTGGTTGTGGTTTACCTTGTCACAGTTACATTTTCTTGATTTTTTCAAAGTTCATTTTGAATTTCTTTCGTTGAAATGCAAGAGTTGGAATATTTCAGTAGTGTTTGGTTGTGGTTTACCTTGTCACAGTTACATTTTCTTGATTTTTCAAAGTTCATTTTGAATTTCTTTCGTTGAAATGCAAGAGTTGGAATATTTCAGTAGTGTTTGGTTGTGGTTTACCTTGTCACAGTTACATTTTCTTGATTTTTCAAAGTTCATTTTGAATTTCTTTCGTTGAAATGCAAGAGTTGGAATATTTCAGTAGTGTTTGGTTGTGGTTTACCTTGTCACAGTTACATTTTCTTGATTTTTCAAAGTTCATTTTGAATTTCTTTCGTTGAAATGCAAGAGTTGAAATATTTCAGTAGTGTTTGGTTTGTGGTTTACCTTGTCACAGTTACATTTTCTTGATTTTTCAAAGTTCATTTTGAATTTCTTTCGTTGAAATGCAAGAGTTGGAATATTTCAGTAGTGTTTGGTTGTGGTTTACCTTGTCACAGTTACATTTTCTTGATTTTTTCAAAGTTCATTTTGAATTTCTTTCTTTCGTTGAAATGCAAGAGTTGGAATATTTCAGTAGTGTTTGGTTGTGGTTTACCTTGTCACAGTTACATTTTCTTGATTTTTCAAAGTTCATTTTGAATTTCTTTCGTTGAAATGCAAGAGTTGGAATATTTCAGTAGTGTTTGGTTGTGGTTTACCTTGTCACAGTTACATTTTCTTGATTTTTTTCAAAGTTCATTTTGAATTTCTTTCGTTGAAATGCAAGAGTTGGAATATTTCAGTAGTGTTTGGTTGTGGTTTACCTTGTCACAGTTACATTTTCTTGATTTTTCAAAGTTCATTTTGAATTTCTTTCGTTGAAATGCAAGAGTTGGAATATTTCAGTAGTGTTTGGTTGTGGTTTACCTTGTCACAGTTACATTTTCTTGATTTTTCAAAGTTCATTTTGAATTTCTTTCGTTGAAATGCAAGAGTTGGAATATTTCAGTAGTGTTTGGTTGTGGTTTACCTTGTCACAGTTACATTTTCTTGATTTTTTCAAAGTTCATTTTGAATTTCTTTCGTTGAAATGCAAGAGTTGGAATATTTCAGTAGTGTTTGGTTGTGTTTTACCTTGTCACAGTTACATTTTCTTGATTTTTCAAGTTCATTTTGAATTTCTTTCGTTGAAATGCAAGAGTTGGAATATTTCAGTAGTGTTTGGTTGTGGTTTACCTTGTCACAGTTACATTTTCTTGATTTTTCAAAGTTCATTTGAATTTCTTTCGTTGAAAGCAAGAGTTGGAATATTTCAGTAGTGTTTGGTTTGGTTTACCTTGTCACAGTTTACATTTTCTTAAACCATGTCACAGTTACATTTTCTTGATTTTTCAAAGTTCATTTTGAATTTCTTTCGTTGAAATGCAAGAGTTGGAATATTTCAGTAGTGTTTGGTTGTGGTTTACCTTGTCACAGTAACATTTTCCTGATTTTTCAAAGTTTATTTTGAATTTCTTTCATTGAAATGCAAGAGTTGGAATATTTCAGTAGTCACAAGTTACATTTTTGGTTGTGGTTTACCTTGTCACAGTTACATTTTCTTGATTTTTCAAAGTTCATTTTGAATTTCTTTCTTTGAAATGCAAGAGTTGGAATATTTAAGTAGTGTTTGGTTGTGGTTTACCTTGTCACAGTTACATTTTCTTGATTTTTCAAAGTTCATTTTGAATTTCTTTCGTTGAAATGCAAGAGTTGGAATATTTCAGTAGTGTATGGTTATGGTTATACCTTGTCACAGTTACATTTTCTTGATTTTTCAATGTTCATTTTGAATTTCTTTCGTTGAAATGCAAGAGTTGGAATATTTTAGTAGTGTTTGGTTGTGGTTTACCTTGTCACAGTTACATTTTCTTGATTTTTCAATGTTCATTTTGAATTTCTTTCGTTGAAATGCAAGAGTTGGAATATTTCAGTAGTGTTTGGTTGTGGTTTACCTTGTCACAGTTACATTTTCTTGATTTTTCAAAGTTCATTTTGAATTTCTTTCGTTGAAATGCAAGAGTTGGAATATTTCAGTAGTGTTTGGTTGTGGTTTACCTTGTCACAGTTACATTTTCTTGATTTTTCAAAGTTCATTTTGAATTTCATTCGTTGAAATGCAAGAGTTGGAATATTTCAGTAGTGTTTGGTTGTGGTTTACCTTGTCACAGTTACATTTTCATGATTTTTCAAAGTTCATTTTGAATTTCTTTCGTTGAAATGCAAGAGTTGGAATATTTCAGCAGTGTTTGGTTGTGGTTTACCTTGTCACAGTTACATTTTCTTGATTTTTCAAAGTTCATTTTGAATTTCTTTCGTTGAAATGCAAGAGTTGGAATATTTCAGTAGTGTTTGGTTGTCGGTTTACCTTGTCACAGTTACATTTTCTTGATTTTTCAAAGTTCATTTTGAATTTCTTTCGTTGAAATGCAAGAGTTGGAATATTTCAGTAGCGTTTGGTTGTGGTTTAACTTGTCACAGTTACATTTTCTTGATTTTTCAAAGTTTATTTTGAATTTCTTTCATTGAAATGCAAGAGTTGGAATATTTCAGTAGTGTTTGGTTGTGGTTTACCTTGTCACAGTTACATTTTCTTGATTTTTCAAAGTTCATTTTGAATTTCTTTCGTTGAAATGCAAGAGTTGGAATATTTCAGTAGTGTATGGTTATGGTATACCTTGTCACAGTTACATTTTCTTGATTTTTCAATGTTCATTTTGAATTTCTTTCGTTGAAATGCAAGAGTTGGAATATTTCAGTAGTGTTTGGTTGTGGTTTACCTTGTCACAGTTACATTTTCTTGATTTTTCAAAGTTCATTTTGAATTTCTTTCGTTGAAATGCAAGAGTTGGAATATTTCAGTAGTGTTTGGTTGTGGTTTACCTTGTCACAGTTACATTTTCTTGATTTTTCAAAGTTCATTTTGAATTTCATTCGTTGAAATGCAAGAGTTGGAATATTTCAGTAGTGTTTGGTTGTGGTTTACCTTGTCACAGTTACATTTTCATGATTTTTCAAAGTTCATTTTGAATTTCTTTCATTGAAATGCAAGAGTTGGAATATTTCAGCAGTGTTTGGTTGTGGTTTACCTTGTCACAGTTACATTTTCTTGATTTTTCAAAGTTCATTTTGAATTTCTTTCGTTGAAATGCAAGAGTTGGAATATTTCAGTAGTGTTTGGTCGTGGTTTACCTTGTCACAGTTACATTTTCTTGATTTTTCAAAGTTCATTTTGAATTTCTTTCGTTGAAATGCAAGAGTTGGAATATTTCAGTAGCGTTTGGTTGTGGTTTAACTTGTCACAGTTACATTTTCTTGATTTTTCAAAGTTCATTTTGAATTTCTTTCATTGAAATGCAAGAGTTGGAATATTTCAGTAGTGTCTGGTTGTGGTTTACCTTGTCAAAGTTACATTTTCTTGATTTTTCAAAGTTCATTTTGAATTTCTTTCGTTGAAATGCAAGAGTTGGAATATTTCAGTAGTGTTTGGTTGTGGTTTACCTTGTCACAGTTACATTTTCTTGATTTTTCAAAGTTCATTTTGAATTTCTTTCGTTGAAAAGCAAGAGTTGGAATATTTCAGTAGTGTTTGCTTGTGGTTTACCTTGTCACAGTTACATTTTCTTGATTTTTTCAAAGTTCATTTGAATTTCTTTCGTTGAAATGCAAGAGTTGGAATATTTCAGTGGTGTCTGGTTATGGTTTACCTTGTCACAGTTACATTCTCTTGATTTTTCAAAGTTCATTTTGAATTTCTTTCGTTGAAATGCAAGAGTTGGATTATTTCAGAAGTGTTTGGTTGTGGTTTACCTTGTCACAGTTACATTTTCTGATTTTTCAAAGTTCATTTTGAATTTCTTTCGTTGAAATGCAAGAGTTGGAATATTTCAGTAGTGTTTGGTCGTGGTTTACCTTGTCACAGTTACATTTTCGTGATTTTTCAAAGTTCATTTTGAATTTCTGTCGTTGAAATGCAAGAGTTGGAATATTTCAGTAGTGTATGGTTATGGTATACCTTGTCACAGTTACATTTTCTTGATTTTTCAATGTTCATTTTGAATTTCTTTCGTTGAAATGCAAGAGTTGGAATATTTCAGTAGTGTTTGGTTGTGGTTTACCTTGTCACAGTTACATTTTTCTTGATTTTTCAAAGTTCATTTTGAATTTCTTTCGTTGGAATGCAAGAGTTGGAATATTTCAGTAGTGTTTGGTTGTGGTTTACCTTGTCACAGTTACATTTTCTTAAACCATGTCACAGTTACATTTTCTTGATTTTTCAAAGTTCATTTTGAATTTCTTTCGTTGAAATGCAAGAGTTGGAATATTTCAGTAGTGTTTGGTTGTGGTTTACCTTGTCACAGTAACATTTTCCTGATTTTTCAAAGTTTATTTTGAATTTCTTTCATTGAAATGCAAGAGTTGGAATATTTCAGTAGTGTTTGGTTGTGGTTTACCTTGTCACAGTTACATTTTCTTGATTTTTCAAAGTTCATTTTGAATTTCTTTCTTTGAAATGCAAGAGTTGGAATATTTAAGTAGTGTTTGGTTGTGGTTTACCTTGTCACAGTTACATTTTCTTGATTTTTCAAAGTTCATTTTGAATTTCTTTCGTTGAAATGCAAGAGTTGGAATATTTCAGTAGTGTATGGTTATGGTATACCTTGTCACAGTTACATTTTCTTGATTTTTCAATGTTCATTTTGAATTTCTTTCGTTGAAATGCAAGAGTTGGAATATTTTAGTAGTGTTTGGTTGTGATTTACCTTGTCACAGTTACATTTCTTGATTTTTCAAAGTTCATTTTGAATTTCTTTCGTTTGAAATGCAAGAGTTGAAATATTTCAGTAGTGTTTGGTTTTGGTTTACCTTGTCACAGTTACATTTTCTTGATTTTTCAAAGTTCTTTTTGAATTTCATTCGTTGAAATGCAAGAGTTGGAATATTTCAGTAGTGTTTGGTTGTGGTTTACCTTGTCATAGTTACATTTTCATGATTTTTCAAAGTTCATTTTGAATTTCTTTCGTTGAAATGCAAGAGTTGAAATATTTCAGCAGTGTTTGGTTGTAGTTTACCTTGTCACAGTTACATTTTCTTGATTTTTCAAAGTTCATTTTGAATTTCTTTCGTTGAAATGCAAGAGTTGGAATATTTCAGTAATGTTTGGTCGTGGTTTACCTTATCACAGTTACTTTTTCTTGATTTTTCAAAGTTCATTTTGAATTTCTTTCGTTGAAATGCAAGAGTTGGAATATTTCAGTAGCGTTTGGTTGTGGTTTAACTTGTCACAGTTACATTTTCTTGATTTTTCAAAGTTCATTTTGAATTTCTTTCGTTGAAATGCAAGAGTTGGAATATTTCAGTAGTGTCTGGTTGTGGTTTACCTTGTCAAAGTTACATTTTCTTGATTTTTCAAAGTTCATTTTGAATTTCTTTCGTTGAAATGCAAGAGTTGGAATATTTCAGTAGTGTCTGGTTATGGTTTACCTTGTCGCAGTTACATTTTCTTGATTTTTCAAAGTTCATTTTGAATTTCTTTCGTTGAAATGCAAGAGTTGGAATATTACAGAAGTGTTTGCTTGTGGTTTACATTGACACAGTTACATTTTCTTGATTTTTCAAAGTTCACTTTTGAATTTCTTTCGTTGAAATGCAAGAGTTGGAATATTTCAGTAGTGTTTGGTTGTGGTTTACCTTGTCACAGTTACATTTTCTTGATTTTTCAAAGCTCATTTCGAATTTCTTTCATTGAAAAGCAAGAGTTGGAATATTTCAGTAGTGTTTGCTTATGGTTTACCTTGTCACAGTTACATTTTCTTGATTTTTCAAAGTTCATTTGAATTTCTTTCGTTGAAATGCAAGAGTTGGAATATTTCAGTAGTGTTTGGTTGTGGTTTACCTTGTCACAGTTACATTTTCTTGATTTTTCAAAGTTCATTTTGAATTTCATTCGTTGAAATGCAAGAGTTGGAATATTTCAGTAGTGTTTGGTTGTGGTTTACCTTGTCATAGTTACATTTTCATGATTTTTCAAAGTTCATTTTGAATTTCTTTCGTTGAAATGCAAGAGTTGAAATATTTCAGCAGTGTTTGGTTGTGGTTTACCTTGTCACAGTTACATTTTCTTGATTTTTCAAAGTTCATTTTGAATTTCTTTCGTTGAAATGCAAGAGTTGGAATATTTCAGTAGTGTTTGGTCGTGGTTTACCTTATCACAGTTACTTTTTCTTGATTTTTCAAAGTTCATTTTGAATTTCTTTCGTTGAAATGCAAGAGTTGGAATACTTCAGTAGCGTTTGGTTGTGGTTTACCTTGTCACAGTTACATTTTCTTGATTTTTCAAAGTTCATTTTGAATTTCTTTCGTTGAAATGCAAGAGTTGGAATATTTCAGTAGTGTTTGGTTGTGGTTTACCTTGTCAAAGTTACATTTTCTTGATTTTTCAAAGTTCATTTTGAATTTCTTTCGTTGAAATGCAAGAGTTGGAATATTTCAGTAGTGTTTGGTTGTGGTTTACCTTGTCACAGTTACATTTTCTTGATTTTTCAAAGTTCATTTTGAATTTCTTTCGTTGAAAGCAAGAGTTGGAATATTTCAGTAGTGTTTGCTTGTGGTTTACCTTGTCACAGTTACATTTTCTTGATTTTTCAAAGTTCATTTGAATTTCTTTCGTTGAAATGCAAGAGTTGGAATATTTCAGTAGTGTCTGGTTATGGTTTACCTTGTCACAGTTACATTTTCTTGATTTTTCAAAGTTCATTTTGAATTTCTTTCTTCGTTGAAATGCAAGAGTTGGAATATTTACAGAAGTGTTTGGTTGTGGTTTACATTGACACAGTTACATTTTCTTGATTTTTCAAAGTTCATTTTGAATTTCTTTCGTTGAAATGCAAGAGTCGGAATATTTCAGTAGTGTTTGGTCGTGGTTTACCTAGTCACAGTTACATTTTCGTGATTTTTCAAGTTCATTTTGAATTTCTTTCGTTGAAATGCAAAAGTTGGACTATTTCAGTAGTGTTTGGTTGTGGTTTACCTTGTCACAGTTACATTTTCTTGATTTTTCAAAGCTCATTTTCGAATTTCTTCCATTGAAAAGCAAGAGTTGGAATATTTCAGTAGTGTTTTGCTTATGGTTTACCTTGTCAGAGTTACATTTTCTTGATTTTTCAAAGTTCATTTGAATTTCTTTCGTTGAAATGCAAGAGTTGGAATATTTCAGTAGTGTTTGGTTGTGGTTTACCTTGTCACAGTTACATTTTCTTGATTTTTCAAAGTTCATTTTGAATTTCTTTCGTTGAAATGCAAGAGTTGGAATATTTCAGTAGTGTTTGGTTGTGGTTTACCTTGTCACAGTTACATTTTCTTGATTTTTCAAAGTTTATTTTGAATTTCTTTCATTGAAATGCAAGAGTTGGAATATTTCAGTAGTGTTTGGTTGTGGTTTACCTTGTCACAGTTACATTTTCTTGATTTTTCAAAGTTCATTTTGAATTTCTTTCATTGAAATGCAAGAGTTGGAATATTTCAGTAGTGTATGGTTATGGTTATACCTTGTCACAGTTACATTTTCTTGATTTTTCAATGTTCATTTTGAATTTCTTTCGTTGAAATGCAAGAGTTGGAATATTTCAGTAGTGTTTGGTTGTGGTTTACCTTGTCACAGTTACATTTTCTTGATTTTTCAAAGTTCATTTTGAATTTCTTTCGTTGAAATGCAAGAGTTGGAATATTTCAGTAGTGTTGGTTGTGGTTTACCTTGTCACAGTTACATTTTCTTGATTTTTCAAAGTTCATTTTGAATTTCATTCGTTGAAATGCAAGAGTTGGAATATTTCAGTAGTGTTTGGTTGTGGTTTACCTTGTCACAGTTACATTTTCATGATTTTTCAAAGTTCATTTTGAATTTCTTTCGTTGAAATGCAAGAGTTGGAATATTTCAGCAGTGTTTGGTTGTGGTTTACCTTGTCACAGTTACATTTTCTTGATTTTTCAAAGTTCATTTTGAATTTCTTTCGTTGAAATGCAAGAGTTGGAATATTTCAGTAGTGTTTGGTCGTGGTTTACCTTGTCACAGTTACATTTTCTTGATTTTTCAAAGTTCATTTTGAATTTCTTTCGTTGAAATGCAAGAGTTGGAATATTTCAGTAGTGTGTTTGGTTGTGGTTTAACTTGTCACAGTTACATTTTGTTGATTTTTCAAAGTTTATTTTGAATTTCTTTCATTGAAATGCAAGAGTTGGAATATTTCAGTAGTGTTTGGTTGTGGTTTACCTTGTCACAGTTACATTTTCTTGATTTTTCAAAGTTCATTTTGAATTTCTTTCGTTGAAATGCAAGAGTTGGAATATTTCAGTAGTGTTTGGTTATGGTATACCTTGTCACAGTTACATTTTCTTGATTTTTCAATGTTCATTTTGAATTTCTTTCGTTGAAATGCAAGAGTGAAATATTTCAGTAGTGTTTGGTTGTGGTTTACCTTGTCACACTTACATTTTCTTGATTTTTCATGTTCATTTTGAATTTCTTTCGTTGAAATGCAAGAGTTGGAATATTTCAGTAGTGTTTGGTTGTGGTTTACCTTGTCACAGTTACATTTTCTTGATTTTTCAAAGTTCATTTTGAATTTCATTCGTTGAAATGCAAGAGTTGGAATATTTCAGTAGTGTTTGGTTGTGGTTTACCTTGTCACAGTTACATTTTCATGATTTTTCAAAAGTTCATTTTGAATTTCTTTCATTGAAATGCAAGAGTTGGAATATTTCAGCAGTGTTTGGTTGTGGTTTACCTTGTCACAGTTACATTTTCTTGATTTTTCAAAGTTCATTTTGAATTTCTTTCGTTGAAATGCAAGAGTTGGAAATATTTCAGTAGTGTTTGGTCGTGGTTTACCTTGTCACAGTTACATTTTTCTTGATTTTTCAAAGTTCATTTTGAATTTCTTTCGTTGAAATGCAAGAGTTGGAATATTTCAGTAGCGTTTGGTTGTGGTTTAACTTGTCACAGTTACATTTTCTTGATTTTTCATAGTTCATTTTGAATTTCTTTCATTGAAATGCAAGAGTTGGAATATTTCAGTAGTGTCTGGTTGTGGTTTACCTTGTCAAAGTTACATTTTCTTGATTTTTCAAAGTTCATTTTGAATTTCTTTCGTTGAAATGCAAGAGTTGGAATATTTCAGTAGTGTTTGGTTGTGGTTTACCTTGTCACAGTTACATTTTCTTGATTTTTCAAAGTTCATTTTGAATTTCTTTCGTTGAAAAGCAAGAGTTGGAATATTTCAGTAGTGTTTGCTTGTGGTTTACCTTGTCACAGTTACATTTTCTTGATTTTTTCAAAGTTCATTTGAATTTCTTTCGTTGAAATGCAAGAGTTGGAATATTTCAGTGGTGTCTGGTTATGGTTTACCTTGTCACAGTTACATTCTCTTGATTTTTCAAAGTTCATTTTGAATTTCTTTCGTTGAAATGCAAGAGTTGGAATATTTCAGAAGTGTTTGGTTGTGGTTTACCTTGTCACAGTTACATTTTCTTGATTTTTCAAAGTTCATTTTGAATTTCTTTCGTTGAAATGCAAGAGTTGGAATATTTCAGTAGTGTTTGGTCGTGGTTTACCTTGTCACAGTTACATTTTCGTGATTTTTCAAAGTTCATTTGAATTTCTGTCGTTGAAATGCAAGAGTTGGAATATTTCAGTAGTGTATGGTTATGGTATACCTTGTCACAGTTACATTTTCTTGATTTTTCAATGTTCATTTTGAATTTCTTTCGTTGAAATGCAAGAGTTGGAATATTTCAGTAGTGTTTGGTTTGTGGTTTACCTTGTCACAGTTACATTTTCTTGATTTTTCAAAGTTCATTTTGAATTTCTTTCGTTGGAATGCAAGAGTTGGAATATTTCAGTGGTGTCTGGCTATGGTTTACCTTGTCACAGTTACATTCTCTTGATTTTTCAAAGTTCATTTTGAATTTCTTTCGTTGAAATGCAAGAGTTGGATTATTTCAGAAGTGTTTGGTTGTGGTTTACCTTGTCACAGTTACATTTTCTTGATTTTTCAAAGTTCATTTTGAATTTCTTTCGTTGAAATGCAAGAGTTGGAATATTTCAGTAGTGTTTGGTCGTGGTTTACCTTGTCACAGTTACATTTTCTTGATTTTTCAAAGTTCATTTTGAATTTCTGTCGTTGAAATGCAAGAGTTGGAATATTTCAGTAGTGTATGGTTATGGTATACCTTGTCACAGTTACATTTTCTTGATTTTTCAATGTTCATTTTGAATTTCTTTCGTTGAAATGCAAGAGTTGGAATATTTCAGTAGTGTTTGGTTGTGGTTTACCTTGTCACAGTTACATTTTCTTGATTTTTCAAAGTTCATTTTGAATTTCTTTCGTTGGAAATGCAAGAGTTGGAATATTCAGTAGTGTTTGGTTGTGGTTTACCTTGTCACAGTTACATTTTCTTAAACCATGTCACAGTTACATTTTCTTGATTTTTCAAAGTTCATTTTGAATTTCTTTCGTTGAAATGCAAGAGTTGGAATATTTCAGTAGTGTTTGGTTGTGGTTTACCTTGTCACAGTAACATTTTCCTGATTTTTCAAAGTTTATTTTGAATTTCTTTCATTGAAATGCAAGAGTTGGAATATTTCAGTAGTGTTTGGTTGTGGTTTACCTTGTCACAGTTACATTTTCTTGATTTTTCAAAGTTCATTTTGAATTTCTTTCGTTGAAATGCAAGAGTTGGAATATTTAAGTAGTGTTTGGTTGTGGTTTACCTTGTCACAGTTACATTTTCTTGATTTTTCAAAGTTCATTTTGAATTTCTTTCGTTGAAATGCAAGAGTTGGAATATTTCAGTAGTGTATGGTTATGGTATACCTTGTCACAGTTACATTTTCTTGATTTTTCAATGTTCATTTTGAATTTCTTTCGTTGAAATGCAAGAGTTGGAATATTTTAGTAGTGTGTTTGGTTGTGATTTACCTTGTCACAGTTACATTTTCTTGATTTTTCAAAGTTCATTTTGAATTTCTTTCGTTGAAATGCAAGAGTTGAAATATTTCAGTAGTGTTTGTTTTGGTTTACCTTGTCACAGTTACATTTTCTTGATTTTTCAAAGTTCTTTTTGAATTTCATTCGTTGAAATGCAAGAGTTGGAATATTTCAGTAGTGTTTGGTTGTGGTTTACCTTGTCATAGTTACATTTTCATGATTTTTCAAAGTTCATTTTTGAATTTCTTTCGTTGAAATGCAAGAGTTGAAATATTTCAGCAGTGTTTGGTTGTAGTTTACCTTGTCACAGTTACATTTTCTTGATTTTTCAAAGTTCATTTTGAATTTCTTTCGTTGAAATGCAAGAGTTGGAATATTTCAGTAATGTTTGGTCGTGGTTTACCTTATCACAGTTACTTTTTCTTGATTTTTCAAAGTTCATTTTGAATTTCTTTCGTTGAAATGCAAGAGTTGGAATATTTCAGTAGCGTTTGGTTGTGTTTTAACTTGTCACAGTTACATTTTCTTGATTTTTCAAAGTTCATTTTGAATTTCTTTCGTTGAAATGCAAGAGTTGGAATATTTCAGTAGTGTCTGGTTGTGGTTTACCTTGTCAAGTTACATTTTCTTGATTTTTCAAAGTTCATTTTGAATTTCTTTCGTTGAAATGCAAGAGTTGGAATATTTCAGTAGTGTTTGGTTGTGGTTTACCTTGTCACAGTTACATTTTCTTGATTTTTCAAAGTTCATTTTGAATTTCTTTCGTTGAAAAGCAAGAGTTGGAATATTTCAGTAGTGTTTGCTTGTGGTTTACCTTGTCACAGTTACATTTTCTTGATTTTTCAAAGTTTCATTTGAATTTCTTTCGTTGAAATGCAAGAGTTGGAATATTTCAGTAGTGTCTGGTTATGGTTTACCTTGTCGCAGTTACATTTTCTTGATTTTTCAAAGTTCATTTTGAATTTCTTTCGTTGAAATGCAAGAGTTTGAATATTACAGAAGTGTTTGCTTGTGGTTTACATTGACACAGTTACATTTTCTTGATTTTTCAAAGTTCATTTTGAATTTCTTTCGTTGAAATGCAAGAGTTGGAATATTTCAGTAGTGTTTGGTCGTGGTTTACCTTGTCACACAGTTACATTTTCGTGATTTTTCAAAGTTCATTTTGAATTTCTTTCGTTGAAATGCAAGAGTTGGACTATTTCAGTAGTGTTTGGTTGTGGTTTACCTTGTCACAGTTACATTTTCTTGATTTTTCAAAGCTCATTTCGAATTTCTTTCATTGAAAAGCAAGAGTTGGAATATTTCAGTAGTGTTTGCTTATGGTTTACCTTGTCACAGTTACATTTTCTTGATTTTTCAAAGTTCATTTGAATTTCTTTCGTTGAAATGCAAGAGCTGGAATATTTCAGTAGTGTTTGGTTGTGGTTTACTTGTCACAGTTACATTTTCTTGATTTTTCAAAGTTCATTTTGAATTTCTTTCGTTGAAATGCAAGAGTTGGAATATTTCAGTAGTGTTTGGTTGTGGTTTACCTTGTCATAGTTACATTTTCATGATTTTTCAAAGTTCATTTTGAATTTCTTTCGTTGAAATGCAAGAGTTGGAATATTTCAGTAGTGTTTGGTCGTGGTTTTACCTTATCACAGTTACATTTTCTTGATTTTTCAAAGTTCATTTTGAATTTCTTTCGTTGAAATGCAAGAGTTGGAATACTTCAGTAGCGTTTGGTTGTGGTTTAACTTGTCACAGTTACATTTTCTTGATTTTTCAAAGTTCATTTTGAATTTCTTTCGTTGAAATGCAAGAGTTGGAATATTTCAGTAGTGTTTGGTTGTGGTTTACCTTGTCAAAGTTACATTTTCTTGATTTTTCAAAGTTCATTTTGAATTTCTTTCGTTGAAATGCAAGAGTTGGAATATTTCAGTAGTGTTTGGTTGTGGTTTACCTTGTCACAGTTACATTTTCTTGATTTTTCAAAGTTCATTTTCAATTTCTTTCGTTGAAAAGCAAGAGTTGAAATATTTCAGTAGTGTTTGCTTGTGGTTTACCTTGTCACAGTTACATTTTCTTGATTTTTCAAAGTTCATTTGAATTTCTTTCGTTGAAATGCAAGAGTTGGAATATTTCAGTAGTGTCTGGTTATGGTTTACCTTGTCACAGTTACATTTTCTTGATTTTTCAAAGTTCATTTTGAATTTCTTTCGTTGAAATGCAAGAGTTGGAATATTACAGAAGTGTTTGGTTGTGGTTTACATTGACACAGTTACATTTTCTTGATTTTTCAAAGTTCATTTTGAATTTCTTTCGTTGAAATGCAAGAGTTGGAATATTTCAGTAGTGTTTGGTCGTGGTTTACCTAGTCACAGTTACATTTTCGTGATTTTTCAAAGTTCATTTTGAATTTCTTTCGTTGAAATGCAAAAGTTGGACTATTTCAGTAGTGTTTGGTTGTGGTTTACCTTGTCACAGTTACATTTTCTTGATTTTTCAAAGCTCATTTCGAATTTCTTCCATTGAAAAGCAAGAGTTGGAATATTTCAGTAGTGTTTGCTTATGGTTTACCTTGTCAGAGTTACATTTTCTTGATTTTTCAAAGTTCATTTGAATTTCTTTCGTTGAAATGCAAGAGTTGGAATATTTCAGTAGTGTTTGGTTGTGGTTTACCTTGTCACAGTTACATTTTCTTGATTTTTCAAAGTTTATTTTGAATTTCTTTCATTGAAATGCAAGAGTTGGAATATTTCAGTAGTGTTTGGTTGTGGTTTACCTTGTCACAGTTACATTTTCTTGATTTTTCAAAGTTCATTTTGAATTTCTTTCATTGAAATGCAAGAGTTGGAATATTTCAGTAGTGTATGGTTATGGTATACCTTGTCACAGTTACATTTTCTTGATTTTTCAAATGTTCATTTTGAATTTCTTTCGTTGAAATGCAAGAGTTGGAATATTTCAGTAGTGTTTGGTTGTGGTTTACCTTGTCACAGTTACATTTTCTTGATTTTTCAAAGTTCATTTTGAATTTCTTTCATTGAAATGCAAGAGTTGGAATATTTCAGTAGTTATGGTTATGGTATACCTTGTCACAGTTACATTTTCTTGATTTTTCAATGTTCATTTTGAATTTCTTTCGTTGAAATGCAAGAGTTGGAATATTTCAGTAGTGTTTGGTTGTGGTTTACCTTGTCACAGTTACATTTTCTTGATTTTTCAAAGTTCATTTTGAATTTCTTTCGTTGAAATGCAAGAGTTGGAATATTTCAGTAGTGTTTGGCTGTGGTTTACCTTGTCACAGTTACATTTTCTTGATTTTTCAAAGTTCATTTTGAATTTCATCGTTGAAATGCAAGAGTTGGAATATTTCAGTAGTGTTTGGTTGTGGTTTACCTTGTCACAGTTACATTTTCATGATTTTTCAAAGTTCATTTTGAATTTCTTTCGTTGAAATGCAAGAGTTGGAATATTTCAGCAGTGTTTGGTTGTGGTTTACCTTGTCACAGTTACATTTTCTTGATTTTTCAAAGTTCATTTTGAATTTCTTTCGTTGAAATGCAAGATTTGGAATATTTCAGTAGTGTTTTTGGTCGTGGTTTACCTTGTCACAGTTACATTTTCTTGATTTTTCAAGTTCATTTTGAATTTCTTTCGTTGAAATGCAAGAGTTGGAATATTTCAGTAGCGTTTGGTTGTGGTTTAACTTGTCACAGTTACATTTTCTTGATTTTTCAAAGTTTATTTTGAATTTTTTCATTGAAATGCAAGAGTTGGAATATTTCAGTAGTGTTTGGTTGTGGTTTACCTTGTCACAGTTACATTTTCTTGATTTTTCAAAGTTCATTTTGAATTTCTTTCGTTGAAATGCAAGAGTTGGAATATTTCAGTAGTGTATGGTTATGGTATACCTTGTCACAGTTACATTTTCTTGATTTTTCAATGTTCATTTTGAATTTCTTTCGTTGAAATGCAAGAGTTGGAATATTTCAGTAGTGTTTGGTTGTGGTTTACCTTGTCACAGTTACATTTTCTTGATTTTTTCAAAGTTCATTTTGAATTTCTTTCGTTGAAATGCAAGAGTTGGAATATTTCAGTAGTGTTTGGTTGTGGTTTACCTTGTCACAGTTACATTTTCTTGATTTTTCAAAGTTCATTTTGAATTTCATTCGTTGAAATGCAAGAGTTGGAATATTTCAGTAGTGTTTGGTTGTGGTTTACCTTGTCACAGTTACATTTTCTTGATTTTTCAAAGTTCATTTTGAATTTCTTTCGTTGAAATGCAAGAGTTGGAATATTTCAGTAGTGTTTGGTCGTGGTTTACCTTGTCACAGTTACATTTTTCTTGATTTTTCAAAGTTCATTTTGAATTTCTTTCGTTGAAATGCAAGAGTTGGAATATTTCAGTAGCGTTTGGTTGTGGTTTAACTTGTCACAGTTACATTTTCTTGATTTTTCAAAGTTCATTTTGAATTTCTTTCATTGAAATGCAAGAGTTGGAATATTTCAGTAGTGTCTGGTTGTGGTTTACCTTGTCAAAGTTACATTTTCTTGATTTTTCAAAGTTCATTTTGAATTTCTTTCGTTGAAATGCAAGAGTTGGAATATTTCAGTAGTGTTTTGTTGTGGTTTACCTTGTCACAGTTACATTTTCTTGATTTTTTCAAAGTTCATTTTGAATTTCTTTCGTTGAAAAGCAAGAGTTGGAATATTTCAGTAGTGTTTGCTTGTGGTTTACCTTGTCACAGTTACATTTTCTTGATTTTTTCAAAGTTCATTTGAATTTCTTTCGTTTGAAATGCAAGAGTTGGAATATTTCAGTAGTGTCTGGTTATGGTTTACCTTGTCACAGTTACATTCTCTTGATTTTTCAAAGTTCATTTTGAATTTCTTTCGTTGAAATGCAAGAGTTGGATTATTTCAGAAGTGTTTGGTTGTGGTTTACCTTGTCACAGTTACATTTTCTTGATTTTTCAAAGTTCATTTTGAATTTCTTTCGTTGAAATGCAAGAGTTGGAATATTTCAGTAGTGTTTGGTCGTGGTTTACCTTGTCACAGTTACATTTTCGTGATTTTTTCAAAGTTCATTTTGAATTTCTGTCGTTGAAATGCAAGAGTTGGAATATTTCAGTAGTGTATGGTTATGGTATACCTTGTCACAGTTACATTTTCTTGATTTTTCAATGTTCATTTTGAATTTCTTTCGTTGAAATGCAAGAGTTGGAATATTTCAGTAGTGTTTGGTTGTGGTTTACCTTGTCACAGTTACATTTTCTTGATTTTTCAAAGTTCATTTTGAATTTCTTTCGTTGGAATGCAAGAGTTGGAATATTTCAGTGGTGTTCTGGTTATGGTTTACCTTGTCACAGTTACATTCTCTTGATTTTTCAAAGTTCATTTTGAATTTCTTTCGTTGAAATGCAAGAGTTGGATTATTTCAGAAGTGTTTGGTTGTGGTTTACCTTGTCACAGTTACATTTTCTTGATTTTTCAAAGTTCATTTTGAATTTCTTTCGTTGAAATGCAAGAGTTGGAATATTTCAGTAGTGTTTGGTCGTGGTTACCTTGTCACAGTTACATTTTCGTGATTTTTCAAAGTTCATTTTGAATTTCTGTCGTTGAAATGCAAGAGTTGGAATATTTCAGTAGTGTATGGTTATGGTATACCTTGTCACAGTTACATTTTCTTGATTTTTCAATGTTCATTTTGAATTTCTTTCGTTGAAATGCAAGAGTTGGAATATTTCAGTAGTGTTTGGTTGTGGTTTACCTTGTCACAGTTACATTTTCTTGATTTTTCAAAGTTCATTTTGAATTTCTTTCGTTGGAATGCAAGAGTTGGAATATTTCAGTAGTGTTTGGTTGTGGTTTACCTTGTCACAGTTACATTTTCTTAAAACCATGTCACAGTTACATTTTCTTGATTTTTCAGTTAGATTTCGGCGATTTTTCAAAGTTCATTTTGAATTTCTTTCGTTGAAATGCAAGAGTTGGAATATTTCAGTAGTGTTTGGTCGTGGTTTACCTTGTCACAGTTACATTTTCGTGATTTTTCAAAGTTTCATTTTGAATTTCTGTCGTTGAAATGCAAGAGTTGGAATATTTCAGTAGTGTATGGTTATGGTATACCTTGTCACAGTTACATTTTCTTGATTTTTCAATGTTCATTTTGAATTTCTTTCGTTGAAATGCAAGAGTTGGAATATTTCAGTAGTGTTTGGTTGTGGTTTACCTTGTCACAGTTACATTTTCTTGATTTTTCAAAGTTCATTTTGAATTTCTTTCGTTGGAAATGCAAGAGTTGGAATATTTCAGTAGTGTTTGGTTGTGGTTTACCTTGTCACAGTTACATTTTCTTAAACCATGTCACAGTTACATTTTCTTGATTTTTTCAAAGTTCATTTTGAATTTCTTTCGTTGAAATGCAAGAGTTGGAATATTTCAGTAGTGTTTGGTTGTGGTTTACCTTGTCACAGTAACATTTTCCTGATTTTTCAAAGTTTATTTTGAATTTCTTTCATTGAAATGCAAGAGTTGGAATATTTCAGTAGTGTTTGGTTGTGGTTTACCTTGTCACAGTTACATTTTCTTGATTTTTCAAAGTTCATTTTGAATTTCTTTCGTTGAAATGCAAGAGTTGGAATATTTCAGTAGCCTTTGGTTGTGGTTTAACTTGTCACAGTTACATTTTCTTGATTTTTCAAAGTTCATTTTGAATTTCTTTCATTGAAATGCAAGAGTTGGAATATTTCAGTAGTGTCTGGTTGTGGTTTACCTTGTCAAAGTTACATTTTCTTGATTTTTCAAAGTTCATTTTGAATTTCTTTCGTTGAAATGCAAGAGTTGGAATATTTCAGTAGTGTTTTGTTGTGGTTTACCTTGTCACAGTTACATTTTCTTGATTTTTCAAAGTTCATTTTGAATTTCTTTCGTTGAAAAGCAAGAGTTGGAATATTTCAGTAGTGTTTGCTTGTGGTTTACCTTGTCACAGTTACATTTTCTTGATTTTTTCAAAGTTCATTTGAATTTCTTTCGTTGAAATGCAAGAGTTGGAATATTTCAGTGGGTGTCTGGTTATGGTTTACCTTGTCACAGTTACATTCTCTTGATTTTTCAAAGTTCATTTTGAATTTCTTTCGTTGAAATGCAAGAGTTGGATTATTTCAGAAGTGTTTGGTTGTGGTTTACCTTGTCACAGTTACATTTTCTTGATTTTTCAAAGTTCATTTTGAATTTCTTTCGTTGAAATGCAAGAGTTGGAATATTTCAGTAGTGTTTGGTCGTGGTTTACCTTGTCACAGTTACATTTTCGTGATTTTTCAAAGTTCATTTTGAATTTCTGTCGTTGAAATGCAAGAGTTGGAATATTTCAGTAGTGTATGGTTATGGTATACCTTGTCACAGTTACATTTTCTTGATTTTTCAATGTTCATTTTGAATTTCTTTCGTTGAAATGCAAGAGTTGGAATATATTTCAGTAGTGTTTGGTGTGGTTTACCTTGTCACAGTTACATTTTCTTGATTTTTCAAAGTTCATTTTGAATTTCTTTCGTTGGAATGCAAGAGTTGGAATATTTCAGTGGTGTCTGGTTATGGTTTACCTTGTCACAGTTACATTCTCTTGATTTTTCAAAGTTCATTTTGAATTTCTTTCGTTGAAATGCAAGAGTTGGATTATTTCAGAAGTGTTTGGTGTGGTTTACCTTGTCACAGTTACAGTTTTTCTTGATTTTTCAAAGTTCATTTTGAATTTCTTTCGTTGAAATGCAAGAGTTGGAATATTTCAGTAGTGTTTGGTCGTGGTTTACCTTGTCACAGTTACATTTTTTCGTGATTTTTCAAAGTTCATTTTGAATTTCTGTCGTTGAAATGCAAGAGTTGGAATATTTCAGTAGTGTATGGTTATGGTATACCTTGTCACAGTTACATTTTCTTGATTTTTCAATGTTCATTTTGAATTTCTTTCGTTGAAATGCAAGAGTTGGAATATTTCAGTAGTGTTTGGTTGTGGTTTACCTTGTCACAGTTACATTTTCTTGATTTTTCAAAGTTCATTTTGAATTTCTTTCGTTGGAATGCAAGAGTTGGAATATTTCAGTAGTGTTTGGTTGTGGTTTACCTTGTCACAGTTACATTTTCTTAAAACCATGTCACAGTTACATTTTCTGATTTTTCAAAGTTCATTTTGAATTTCTTTCGTTGAAATGCAAGAGTTGGAATATTTCAGTAGTGTTTGGTTGTGGTTTACCTTGTCACAGTAACATTTTCCTGATTTTTCAAAGTTTATTTTGAATTTCTTTCATTGAAATGCAAGAGTTGGAATATTTCAGTAGTGTTTGGTTGTGGTTTACCTTGTCACAGTTACATTTTCTTGATTTTTCAAAGTTCATTTTGAATTTCTTTCTTTGAAATGCAAGAGTTGGAATATTTAAGTAGTGTTTGGTTGTGGTTTACCTTGTCACAGTTACATTTTCTTGATTTTTCAAAGCTCATTTTGAATTTCTTTCGTTGAAATGCAAGAGTTGGAATATTTCAGTAGTGTATGGTTATGGTATACCTTGTCACAGTTACATTTTCTTGATTTTTCAATGTTCATTTTGAATTTCTTTCGTTGAAATGCAAGAGTTGGAATATTTTAGTAGTGTTTGGTTGTGATTTACCTTGTCACAGTTACATTTTCTTGATTTTTTCAAAGTTCATTTTGAATTTCTTTCGTTGAAATGCAAGAGTTGAAATATTTCAGTAGTGTTTGGTTTTGGTTTACCTTGTCACAGTTACATTTTCTTGATTTTTCAAAGTTCTTTTTGAATTTTCATTCGTTGAAATGCAAGAGTTGGAATATTTCAGTAGTGTTTGGTTGTGGTTTACCTTGTCATAGTTACATTTTCATGATTTTTCTAAGTTCATTTTGAATTTCTTTCGTTGAAATGCAAGAGTTGAAATATTTCAGCAGTGTTTGGTTGTAGTTTACCTTGTCACAGTTACATTTTCTTGATTTTTCAAAGTTCATTTTGAATTTCTTTCGTTGAAATGCAAGAGTTGGAATATTTCAGTAATGTTTTGGTCGTGGTTTACCTTATCACAGTTACTTTTTCTTGATTTTTCAAAGTTCATTTTGAATTTCTTTCGTTGAAATGCAAGAGTTGGAATATTTCAGTAGCGTTTGGTTGTGGTTTAACTTGTCACAGTACATTTTCTTGATTTTTCAAAGTTCATTTTGAATTTCTTTCGTTGAAATGCAAGAGTTGGAATATTTCAGTAGTGTCTGGTTGTGGTTTACCTTGTCAAAGTTACATTTTCTTGATTTTTCAAAGTTCATTTTGAATTTCTTTCGTTGAAATGCAAGAGTTGGAATATTTCAGTAGTGTTTGGTTGTGGTTTACCTTGTCACAGTTACATTTTCTTGATTTTTCAAAGTTCATTTTGAATTTCTTTCGTTGAAAAGCAAGAGTTGGAATATTTCAGTAGTGTTTGCTTGTGGTTTACCTTGTCACAGTTACATTTTCTTGATTTTTCAAAGTTCATTTGAATTTCTTTCGTTGAAATGCAAGAGTTGGAATATTTCAGTAGTGTCTGGTTATGGTTTACCTTGTCGCAGTTACATTTTCTTGATTTTTCAAAGTTCATTTTGAATTTCTTTCGTTGAAATGCAAGAGTTGGAATATTACAGAAGTGTTTGCTTGTGGTTTACATTGACACAGTTACATTTTCTTGATTTTTCAAAGTTCATTTTGAATTTCTTTCGTTGAAATGCAAGAGTTGGAATATTTCAGTAGTGTTTGGTCGTGGTTTACCTTGTCACAGTTACATTTTCGTGATTTTTCAAAGTTCATTTTGAATTTCTTTCGTTGAAATGCAAGAGTTGGACTATTTCAGTAGTGTTTGGTTGTGGTTTACCTTGTCACAGTTACGTTTTCTTGATTTTTCAAAGCTCATTTCGAATTTCTTTCATTGAAAAGCAAGAGTTGGAATATTTCAGTAGTGTTTGCTTATGGTTTACCTTGTCACAGTTACATTTTCTTGATTTTTCAAAGTTCATTTGAATTTCTTTCGTTGAAATGCAAGAGTTGGAATATTTCAGTAGTGTTTGGTTGTGGTTTACCTTGTCACAGTTACATTTCTTGATTTTTCAAAGTTCATTTTTAATTTCTTTCGTTGAAATGCAAGAGTTGGAATATTTCAGTAGTGTTTGGTTGTGGTTTACCTTGTCACAGTTACATTTTCTTGATTTTTCAAAGTTTATTTTGAATTTCTTTCATTGAAATGCAAGAGTTGGAATATTTCAGTAGTGTTTGGTTGTGGTTTACCTTGTCACAGTTACATTTTCTTGATTTTTCAAAGTTTATTTTGAATTTCTTTCGTTGAAATGCAAGAGTTGGAATATTTCAGTAGTGTATGGTTATGGTATACCTTGTCACAGTTACATTTTCTTGATTTTTCAATGTTCATTTTGAATTTCTTTCGTTGAAATGCAAGAGTTGGAATATTTCAGTAGTGTTTGGTTGTGGTTACCTTGTCACAGTTACATTTTCTTGATTTTTCAAAGTTCGTTTTGAATTTCTTTCGTTGAAATGCAAGAGTTGGAATATTTCAGTAGTGTTTGGTTGTGGTTTACCTTGTCACAGTTACATTTTTTTTGATTTTTCAAAGTTCATTTTGAATTTCATTCGTTGAAATGCAAGAGTTGGAATATTTCAGTAGTGTTTGGTTGTGGTTTACCTTGTCACAGTTACATTTTCATGATTTTTCAAAGTTCATTTTGAATTTCTTTCGTTGAAATGCAAGAGTTGGAATATTTCAGCAGTGTTTGGTTGTGGTTTACCTTGTCACAGTTACATTTTCTTGATTTTTCAAAGTTCATTTTGAATTTCTTGCGTTGAAATGCAAGAGTTGGAATATTTCAGTAGTGTTTGGTCGTGGTTTACCTTGTCACAGTTACATTTTCTTGATTTTTCAAAGTTCATTTTGAATTTCTTTCGTTGAAATGCAAGAGTTGGAATATTTCAGTAGCGTTTGGTTGTGGTTTAACTTGTCACAGTTACATTTTCTTGATTTTTCAAAGTTTTATTTTGAATTTCTTTCATTGAAATGCAAGAGTTGGAATATTTCAGTAGTGTTTGGTTGTGGTTTATCTTGTCACAGTTACATTTTCTTGATTTTTCAAAGTTCATTTTGAATTTCTTTCGTTGAAATGCAAGAGTTGGAATATTTCAGTAGTGTATGGTTATGGTATACCTTGTCACAGTTACATTTTCTTGATTTTTCAATGTTCATTTTGAATTTCTTTCGTTGAAATGCAAGAGTTTGAATATTTCAGTAGTGTTTGGTTGTGGTTTACCTTGTCACAGTTACATTTTCTTGATTTTTCAAAGTTCATTTTGAATTTCTTTCGTTGAAATGCAAGAGTTGGAATATTTCAGTAGTGTTTGGTTGTGGTTTACCTTGTCACAGTTACATTTTCTTGATTTTTCAAAGTTCATTTTGAATTTCATTTGTTGAAATGCAAGAGTTGGAACATTTCAGTAGTGTTTGGTTGTGGTTTACCTTGTCACAGTTACATTTTCATGATTTTTCAAAGTTCATTTGAATTTCTTTCATTGAAATGCAAGAGTTGGAATATTTCAGCAGTGTTTGGTTGTGGTTTACCTTGTCACAGTTACATTTTCTTGATTTTCCAAAGTTCATTTTGAATTTCTTTCGTTGAAATGCAAGAGTTGGAATATTTCAGTAGTGTTTGGTCGTGGTTTACCTTGTCACAGTTACATTCTCTTGATTTTTCAAAGTTCATTTTGAATTTCTTTCGTTGAAATGCAAGAGTTGGAATATTTCAGTAGCGTTTGGTTTGGTTTAACTTGTCACAGTTACATTTTCTTGATTTTTCAAAGTTCATTTTGAATTTCTTTTCATTGAAATGCAAGAGTTGGAATATTTCAGTAGTGTCTGGTTGTGGTTTACCTTGTCAAAGTTACATTTTCTTGATTTTTCAAAGTTCATTTTGAATTTCTTTCGTTGAAATGCAAGAGTTGGAATATTTCAGTAGTGTTTGGTTGTGGTTTACCTTGTCACAGTTACATTGTCTTGATTTTTCAAAGTTCATTTTGAAATTCTTTCGTTGAAAAGTAAGAGTTGGAATATTTCAGTAGTGTTTGCTTGTGGTTTACCTTGTCACAGTTACATTTTCTTGATTTTTTCAAAGTTCATTTGAATTTCTTTCGTTGAAATGCAAGAGTTGGAATATTTCAGTAGTGTCTGGTTATGGTTTACCTTGTCACAGTTACATTCTCTTGATTTTTCAAAGTTCATTTTGAATTTCTTTCGTTGAAATGCAAGAGTTGCATTATTTCAGAAGTGTTTGGTTGTGGTTTACTTGTCACAGTTACATTTTCTTGATTTTTCAAAGTTCATTTTGAATTTCTTTCGTTGAAATGCAAGAGTTGGAATATTTCAGTAGTGTTTGGTCGTGGTTTACCTTGTCACAGTTACATTTTCGTGATTTTTCAAAGTTCATTTTGAATTTCTGTCGTTGAAATGCAAGAGTTGGACTATTTCAGTAGTGTTTGGTTGTGGTTTACCTTGTCACAGTTACATTTTCTTGATTTTTCAAAGCTCATTTTGAATTTCTTTCGTTGAAAAGCAAGAGTTGGAATATTTCAGTAGTGTTTGCTTATGGTTTACATTGTCACAGTTACATTTTCTTGATTTTTCAAAGTTCATTTGAATTTCTTTCATTGAAATGCAAGAGATGGAATATTTCAGTAGTGTTTTGTTATGGTTACTTTGTCACAGTTACATTTTCTTGATTTTTCAAAGTTCATTTTGAATTTCTTTCGTTGAAATGCAAGAGTTGGAATATTTCAGTAGTGTCTGGTTATGGTTTACCTTGTCACAGTTACATTTTCTTGATTTTTCAAATTCATTTTGAATTTCTATCGTTGAAATGCAAGAGTTGGAATATTTCAGTAGTGTTTGGTTGTCGTTTACCATGTCAGAGTTACATTTTCTTGATTTTTCAAACTTCATTTTGAATTTCTTTCGTTGAAATGCAAGAGTTGGAATATTTCAGTAGTGTTTGGTTGTGGTCTACCTTGTCACAGTTACATTTTCTTGATTTTTCAAAGTTCATTTTGAATTTCTTTCGTTGAAATGCAAGAGTTGGAATATTTCACTAGTGTTTGGTTGTGGTTTACCTTGTCACATGTACACACATGTATACACATGTACACACATGTGCTTATCATGAGTGCTCATGATAAATTAACCTAACCTTTTCCGGTGAGTAGACATGCGAAAAGTTAGGTGTATGATTAGTTAGGTTAGGTTAGATTAAGTTAGGTTAGGTTAAGTTAGGTTAGGCTAGTTAGCCTACGTACGCGCGCGTACGTAGGCTACCTAGCCTAACCTAACTTAACCTAACCTAACTTAATCTAACCTAACCTAACCTAATCATACACCTAACTTTTCGCATGTCTCTCACCTAACCTAAGCTAACCTAAGTGAAGCTTACGTAGGCTAACCTAACCTAGTCTAATCTAACCTAACTTAATCTAGTCTAACCTAACCATACTCACCGGAAAAGGTAAGGTTAACTTATCATGAGCACTCATGATAAGCACATGTGTGTACATGTGTATACATGTGTGTACATGTGACAAGGTAAACCACAACCAAACACTAGTGAAATATTTCAACTCTTGCATTTCAACGAAAGAAATTCAAAATGAACTTTGAAAAATCAAGAAAATGTAACTGTGACAAGGTAAACCACAACCAAACACTACTGAAATGTTCCAACTCTTGCATTTCAACGAAAGAAATTCAAAATGAAGTTTGAAAAATCAAGAAAATGTAACTGTGACATGGTAAACGACAACCAAACACCACTGAAATATTCCAACTCTTGCATTTCAACGATAGAAATTCAAAAATGAATTTGACAAATCAAGAAAATGTAACTGTGACAAGGTAAACCATAACCAAACACTACTGAAATATTCCAACTCTTGCATTTCAACGAAAGAAATTCAAAATGAACTTTGAAAAATCAAGAAAATGTAACTGTGACAAGGTAAACCATAACCAAACACTACTGAAATATTCCATCTCTTGCATTTCAATGAAAGAAATTCAAATGAACTTTGAAAAATCAAGAAAATGTAACTGTGACAATGTAAACCATAAGCAAACACTACTGAAATATTCCAACTCTTGCTTTTCAACGAAAGAAATTCAAAATGAGCTTTGAAAAATCAAGAAAATGTAACTGTGACAAGGTAAACCACAACCAAACACTACTGAAATAGTCCAACTCTTGCATTTCAACGACAGAAATTCAAAATGAACTTTGAAAAATCACGAAAATGTAACTGTGACAAGGTAAACCACGACCAAACACTACTGAAATATTCCAACTCTTGCATTTCAACGAAAGAAATTCAAAATGAACTTTGAAAAATCAAGAAAATGTAACTGTGACAAGGTAAACCACAACCAAACACTTCTGAAATAATCCAACTCTTGCATTTCAACGAAAGAAATTCAAAATGAACTTTGAAAAATCAAGAGAATGTAACTGTGACAAGGTAAACCATAACCAGACACCACTGAAATATTCCAACTCTTGCATTTCAACGAAAGAAATTCAAATGAACTTTGAAAAAATCAAGAAAATGTAACTGTGACAAGGTAAACCACAAGCAAACACTACTGAAATATTCCAACTCTTGCTTTTCAACGAAAGAAATTCAAAATGAACTTTGAAAAATCAAGAAAATGTAACTGTGACAAGGTAAACCACAACCAAACACTACTGAAATATTCCAACTCTTGCATTTCAACGAAAGAAATTCAAAATGAACTTTGAAAAATCAAGAAAATGTAACTTTGACAAGGTAAACCACAACCAGACACTACTGAAATATTCCAACTCTTGCATTTCAATGAAAGAAATTCAAAATGAACTTTGAAAAATCAAGAAAATGTAACTGTGACAAGTTAAACCACAACCAAACGCTACTGAAATATTCCAACTCTTGCATTTCAACGAAAGAAATTCAAAATGAACTTTGAAAAATCAAGAAAATGTAACTGTGACAAGGTAAACCACGACAAACACTACTGAAATATTCCAACTCTTGCATTTCAACGAAAGAAATTCAAAATGAACTTTGAAAATCAAGAAAATGTAACTGTGACAAGGTAAACCACAACCAAACACTGCTGAAATATTCCAACTCTTGCATTTCAATGAAAGAAATTCAAAATGAACTTTGAAAAATCATGAAAATGTAACTGTGACAAGGTAAACCACAACCAAACACTACTGAAATATTCCAACTCTTGCATTTCAACGAATGAAATTCAAAATGAACTTTGAAAAATCAAGGAAATGTAACTGTGACAAGGTAAACCACAACCAAACACTACTGAAATATTCCAACTCTTGCATTTCAACGAAAGAAATTCAAAATGAACTTTGAAAAATCAAGAAAATGTAACTGTGACAAGGTAAACCACAACCAAACACTACTGAAATATTCCAACTCTTGCATTTCAACGAAAGAAATTCAAAATGAACATTGAAAAATCAAGAAAATGTAACTGTGACAAGGTATACCATAACCATACACTACTGAAATATTCCAACTCTTGCATTTCAACGAAAGAAATTCAAAATGAACTTTGAAAAATCAAGAAAATGTAACTGTGACAAGGTAAACCACAACCAAACACTACTGAAATATTCCAACTCTTGCATTTCAATGAAAGAAATTCAAAATAAACTTTGAAAAATCAAGAAAATGTAACTGTGACAAGTTAAACCACAACCAACGCTACTGAAATATTCCAACTCTTGCATTTCAACGAAAGAAATTCAAAATGAACTTTGAAAAATCAAGAAAATGTAACTGTGACAAGGTAAACCACGACAAAAAAACAACACAAACACTACTGAAATATTCCAACTCTTGCATTTCAACGAAAGAAATTCAAAATGAACTTTGAAAAATCAAGAAAATGTAACTGTGACAAGGTAAACCACAACCAAACACTGCTGAAATATTCCAACTCTTGCATTTCAACGAAAGAAATTCAAAATGAACTTTGAAAAATCATGAAAATGTAACTGTGACAAGGTAAACCACAACCAAACACTACTGAAATATTCCAACTCTTGCATTTCAACGAATGAAATTCAAAATGAACTTTGAAAAATCAAGAAAATGTAACTGTGACAAGGTAAACCACAACCAAACACTACTGAAATATTCCAACTCTTGCATTTCAACGAAAGAAATTCAAAATGAACTTTGAAAAATCAAGAAAATGTAACTGTGACAAGGTAAACCACAACCAAACACTACTGAAATATTCCAACTCTTGCATTTCAACGAAAGAAATTCAAAATGAACATTGAAAAATCAAGAAAATGTAACTGTGACAAGGTATACCATAACCATACACTACTGAAATATTCCAACTCTTGCATTTCAATGAAAGAAATTCAAAATGAACTTTGAAAAATCAAGAAAATGTAACTGTGACAAGGTAAACCACAACCAAACACTACTGAAATATTCCAACTCTTGCATTTCAATGAAAGAAATTCAAAATAAAATTGAAAAATCAAGAAAATGTAACTGTGACAAGGTAAACCACAACCAAACACTACTGAAATATTCCAACTCTTGCATTTCAACGAAAGAAATTCAAAATGAACTTTGAAAAATCAAGAAAATGTAACTGTGACAAGGTAAACCACAACCAAACACTACTGAAATATTCCAACTCTTGCATTTCAACGAAAGAAATTCAAATGAACTTTTTGAAAAATCAAGAAAATGTAACTCTGACAAGGTAAACCATAAGCAAACACTACTGAAATATTCCAACTCTTGCTTTTTAAATGGAAGAAATTCGAAATGAGCTTTGAAAAATCAAGAAAATGTAACTGTGACAAGGTAAACCACAACCAAACACTACTGAAATAGTCCAACTTTTGCATTTCAACGAAAGAAATTCAAAATGAACTTTGAAAAATCACGAAAATGTAACTGTGACTAGGTAAACCACGACCAAACACTACTGAAATATTCCAACTCTTGCATTTCAACGAAAGAAATTCAAAATGAACTTTGAAAAATCAAGAAAATGTAACTGTGTCAATGTAAACCACAACCAAAACACTTCTGTAATATTCCAACTCTTGCATTTCAACGAAAGAAATTCAAAATGAACTTTGAAAAATCAAGAAAATGTAACTGTGACAAGGTAAACCATAACCAGACACTACTGAAATATTCCAACTCTTGCATTTCAACGAAAGAAATTCAAATGAACTTTGAAAAATCAAGAAAATGTAACTGTGACAAGGTAAACCACAAGCAAACACTACTGAAATATTCCAACTCTTGCTTTTCAACGAAAGAAATTCAAAATGAACTTTGAAAAATCAAGAAAATGTAACTGTGACAAGGTAAACCACAACCAAACACTACTGAAATATTCCAACTCTTGCATTTCAACGAAAGAAATTCAAAATGAACTTTGTAAAAAATCAAGAAAATGTAACTTTGACAAGGTAAACCACAACCAAACACTACTGAAATATTCCAACTCTTGCATTTCAACGAAAGAAATTCAAAATGAACTTTGAAAAATCAAGAAAATGTAACTGTGACAAGTTAAACCACAACCAAACGCTACTGAAGTATTCCAACTCTTGCATTTCAACGAAAGAAATTCAAAATGAACTTTGAAAAATCAAGAAAAAAGTAACTGTGATAAGGTAAACCACGACCAAACACTACTGAAATATTCCAACTCTTGCATTTCAACGAAAGAAATTCAAAATGAACTTTGAAAAATCAAGAAAATGTAACTGTGACAAGGTAAACCACAACCAAACACTGCTGAAATATTTCAACTCTTGCATTTCAACGAAAGAAAATTCAAAATGAACTTTGAAAAATCATGAAAATGTAACTATGACAAGGTAAACCACAACCAAACACTACTGAAATATTCCAACTCTTGCATTTCAACGAATGAACTTTGAAAAATCAAGAAAATGTAACTGTGACAAGGTAAACCAAAACCAAACACTACTGAAATATTTCAACTCTTGCATTTCGACGAAAGAAATTCAAAATGAACTTTGAAAAATCAAGAAAATGTAACTGTGACAAGGTAAACCACAACCAAACACTACTGAAATATTCCAACTCTTGCATTTCAACGAAAGAAATTCAAAATGAACATTGAAAAATCAAGAAAATGTAACTGTGACAAGGTATACCATAACCATACACTACTGAAATATTCCAACTCTTGCATTTCAACGAAAGAAATTCAAAATGAACTTTGAAAAATCAAGAAAAATGTAACTGTGACAAGGTAAACCACAACCAAACACTACTGAAATATTCCAACTCTTGCATTTCAAAGAAAGAAATTCAAAATGAACTTTGAAAAATCAAGAAAATGTAACTGTGACAAGGTAAACCACAACCAAACACTACTGAAATATTCCAACTCTTGCATTTCAATGAAAGAAATTCAAAATAAACTTTGAAAAATCAGGAAAATGTAACTGTGACAAGGTAAACCACAACCAAACACTACTGAAATATTCCAACTCTTGCATTTCAACGAAAGAAATTCAAAATGAACTTTGAAAAATCAAGAAAATGTAACTGTGACATGGTTTAAGAAAATGTAACTGTGACAAGGTAAACCACAACCAAACACTACTGAAATATTCCAACTCTTGCATTTCAACGAAAGAAATTCAAAATGAACTTTGAAAAATCAAGAAAATGTAACTGTGACAAGGTAAACCACAACCAAACACTACTGAAATATTCCAACTCTTGCATTTCAACGAAAGACATTCAAAATGAACATTGAAAAAATCACGAAAATGTAACTGTGACAAGGTATACCATAACCATACACTACTGAAATATTCCAACTCTTGCATTTCAACGAAAGAAATTCAAATTGAACTTTGAAAAATCAAGAAAATGTAACTGTGACAAGGTAAACCACAACCAAACACTACTGAAATATTCCAACTCTTACATTTCAACGAAAGAAATTCAAAATGAACTTTGAAAAATCAAGAAAATGTAACTGTGACAAGGTAAACCATAACCATACACTAGTGAAATATTCCAACTCTTGCATTTCAACGAAAGAAATTCAAATGAACTTTGAAAAATCAAGAAAATGTAACTGTGACAAGGTAAACCACAACCAAACACTACTGAAATATTCCAACTCTTGCATTTCAATGAAAGAAATTCAAAATGAACTTTGAAAATCAAGAAAATGTAACTGCGACAAGGTAAACCACAACCAAACACTACTGAAATATTCCAACTCTTGCATTTCAACGAAAGAAATTCAAATGAAGTTTGAAAAATCAGGCCTTTGGGGTGTCGGGGGACCTTTTTTTTGGGGGGGGGGGCCGGGGGGGGGGAGGGTCGTTCTGTGTCTCAATGCACAAAAAAATATTAAAAAATGGGGAAGGGAAGGGGAGGGGAGGAGGGGAGGGGATGGGTGGGAGGGGAGGGAAGGGGAGGGGAGGGGATGGGGAGGGGATGTGAAGGAGGGGGGGGGATGGAAGGAGAGGGGGGGGGCCCTTTGGGGACCCAAGGGAGGGGGGAGGGGCTCTTTGGGAGCCCTGTGGCCCATTGGGAGCCTGGGGGACCTTTGAGGACCCGGGGAGGGCCTTTTGGGGGTCCGGTGGCCCATTGGGAGCCTGGGGGACCTTTGAGGATCGGGGTAGGGGGATCGGGGCCCTTTGGGGCTTTGGGGGCCGGGTGAGGGCCTTTGGGAGTCCGGGGGCCCTTTGGGAGCCCTGGGAACCTTTGGGGACCCGGGGGTTCCTTCTGGATTGGGTGAAGTTTGAAAAATCAGGCCTTTGGGGTGTCGGGGGACCTTTTTTTTTGGGGGGGGGGCCGGGGGGGGGGGGGCCGGGGGGGGAGGGTCGTTCTGTGTCTCAATGCACAAAAAAATATTAAAAAATGGGGAAGGGAAAGGGGAGGGGGGAGGAGGGGAGGGGGAGGAGGGGGAGGGGATGGGTGGGAGGGGAGGGGAGGGGGAGGGGATGGGGAGGGGATGGGAAGGAGGGGGGGAGATGGAGGGAGAGGGAGGGGGGCCCTTTGGGGACCAAAGGCAGGTTAGGCTAGCCAAAAAAACAATGAAGCCATGTTTGTTTCTTAATTCCCCCTTCGTGAATCAATATTTCCCCCAGCGATTATGTAAATCAAGTTCACTGGCTAAGTTCGCCTAAAGATCAAAGAAACCATAATGTTTCTTAATTCCCCCTTCGTGAATCAATAATTTCCCCTAGCGATTATGTAAATCAATTTCTCAGGTTAGGCTAGCCAAACAACAATGAAGCCATGTTTGTTTCTTAATTCCCCCTTCGTGAACCAATAATTCCCCCATCGATTATGTAAATCACCCCAATGTCATTACACCTGGACAAACAACAGCAAATAAATCGACCTTGACCCCCATTAGACTCGATCGATAATCCTTGAATAAATTATGTCCCGTCAGCATTAAACTAAATTGTAGATGGCAGCAGGGGTGCCCGTCACGAGTCGGACCCCCCTTTCTACTTATATTGGCTTGAAAATCAAGAAAAGCTGGTGTAACAACGATATTCTGAAAATATGGCAACTTTTTATCTTTATTTTTTTTTTTTTTTGATAGGTATGAGACCAAGTGATCCCATTTGTGTCAACTCCACACTCAGCTTCAATTATCTTATCTTAACTAGCTTCATTCACCATGCCCGCGCCTTTCTCTCCCAAAATGACCTTTCGCTATTTATTTCGCTATTTACACTCTTTCGCTATTTATTCTTTGCAAACGATACAATTCTTATCTACAGTTTAAAATTTAATAGTAGTTTCTTGTATATTTATCGTTCAACCTAAAAACAAATGAAAGTTTCAATTTTACGCTCAAATAAAGGTGTATTTCATAATCACCCTGATCTATTGCCCCATTGTAGACATCAATTTTGTTGTTATACGCCTTTATATGGAAAAACTAATTTCACCTCCTCAAATCAACCTCAATCTCAAAAATGTATTTGTGAAACAGCTAGATAGGCAAAATTTGTGTAGCCTATTTGGAATCAGATTTTTTTTCTGAGCTGCGTAGTCAAAGAAACATTTCTCTTGCAGTTTGTTACGGGTTAGGCCCTTTTTTCACAGACTCACTGTACTAAAACGACTCAGGTCTCAATTGGCAAAGACTTCAAGAAATAAAAAGCCGTCAATCTGAAAATTAAATTAGCTAACTACACTTTGCAAAACAAATTGAGTGACAAAAATGCTATCATCCATCCCTCCTCTCTTTGTGGCAAGTATAAATTTTATTTACCAGATTTGATACACAAACCGAATTTCTTCAACCACGCTACCTTTCCATTTACGATTTAGATGAAATGAGATTCATACCTGTTTTGCTGTTATTTTATTTTGTTTCAATTAGAGCCGTCAAAAGGGAGGATACTGCCCCAGGAGTCGTGGCTTACGGACGCCGCAGCTGGGAACTGCACATTTTAATCAAATTTGTCACTTTGTTTTTTGGAACATACGAATCAAATGAAATGAGAAGAATTTTTCTTTTTATTTGAAGGAGGAGAGTGGGGGATTTGAAAAAATTAAATTTTTGGGTATGAACCTTATTCATGGGCCAATAAATTTAATCAGGTAATAGAATCCTGAATTTTAAAACTTCAAACATCCCTTCCCCATAAAATTGTTTTTTCTCTTCGTTGAAAGATTGTGTAAAACTATTCATCTTTCGCTAAAATAGTATGTAAGGCAATGCAGTCAAAAATACAAGACAGAAGTAATTAACTATTGGACGGAAGTAGATCGATAGGAAGGATCTTCAATTGCTTATACAGGACTTGGATTTCTCTTTGTAACTCAACCAGCAAAAAAGCCATTAATAAAAGTCAAGTATTTTTCAAATGCATATGCTAAAAAACAAAATAAATGATTTGCGCTATTTTTAAGGAGATACCGTTCCTCACTTTTGTTCTTGTGACAAAATAACATTTTACTTTCTAGATTTATTATTCATTTTAAAACTTTTTTTCTACCAGAGACCAGGATAAGGATTGAAAGAAGGCTAGTGACAAGCTGCTTCATATATTAGGCAGTTTTCAGTTTTAATTTGAAGCTCTCATTGTCGGGATAATGGAAATAAAGTCTCTTAATGTATGAGATTCGTAATCGTTTTATTTCTTTCTCTGGTGTTGAGTGTCTTAAAGGTCTGTTTTTTTTTTTTTCTTTACCCGCGGTTCAAAATCTTTGCCACAGAGTTTTACCAGGATGCGAGGAGAGTAACAAATAACCTACTACTTGATAATTTTGATAAAAGATGCTAAGAAATGAGGAGAAAATTTGGATCTCAGAGTGAAGGCGAGAAGCCCCCCTCGTGTTGTGCGTCTTCGTTAGATTAACCCTGTTTTGAAATATCTTGTGAAGAAATAGGAATAAAGGGGGAGTTGGTTGAGTAAAAGCCTATGAATATCACTCTTTGACCTTAAATCACACTTATTGTTTCGATCCTAACGAGTTTCTAACTTTAATTTACTGCCCCATAGGTGCACAGAAGACGGGCTCGCCGAGGTATTGTAAAACGTATATCTGGCCTTTTTTACGAGGAAACCAGAGGACCCGTACGTGCACCCATTTAAACATTTGCCTCTCAATAACTTGGACTGTCTGTCTTGCATGGCTTTTTCTTTCTACAATTAGCCATGTCTTGATGCCTACTGGAAAATACTTAATTTTTGATTCAAAATCCCTCCTCCAATCAAAATTTGTTTCACCCCGTCCCGTCTTCTGAAGAGGTAAAAGGTAACCCATGTATGTATTGAGGGTTGAGTGAGTATAATGTTGCCGCTGGGAAAGACGTTTGAGCCATTATTTATGATTCAAGTAACCCTTCCTGAACTTTGTACGACTGTTTGTACTATATGATGAGGCCAGAAATAAAGTATTTGAATTTAAATTATTCAATATTAATTTAAAGCTATTTCTGTAGCCATGGCATATTTCTTTGATACTTGGGCTTTGTATGGGCAATTTCCATAATTTTGCCACGATATTCAAATCGTCCGTGAGGCAACTTTCTTGACTTCTATAATGATTGATTGAAAGAGCTATTTTAATATTTTGATTCCATGTCAGGTGGAACCACGCACGAATCCTAGGGAAAATGATTTATGGAACACTAAATTAAGCAAATTCCCGTTTTTAAGTTTAGCTTATTGTTAACTTTATTTTCAGAACCCATGATGCAGGAATTTTACTTGATTGTTCGTTTTCAATTCAGTTGATTTTAGGCTCCGTTTATGCATTCATTGTAGCATCTCTACTTTGATTTTGACTTGATCATTTTCTGTATTAATTTGAATTTAATTTGGTTTAAAAAAATTTTTATTCATAGTAATTTCTATTTGTTTTAAATTTGGCTAATTATACGACTTTAGTTATGCTTCTTTTAGGTTTCAATATCACCCTTTTTTGAAATCCTGTTTTTTTGGAAAAAAGCGATTTTAAATAAATTTTACTGTAGTTTAAGTAGCATTTGGATGTCTTCAGAAATGAAATACATCAAACACCTTTAAACATTCAAAGCGAAAACTATACAGTAAGAAATCTAGTGCCTCAGGTTACACTTCGGTGGGGTTCTACCAATAACTTAAAATACTGCAAAAATTTCTCGAAGAAGCCAGAGTATACACATTTGAACAGGATAAAATGGAGATGGAACTGTTGCTAGA
The DNA here is from genome assembly GCA_027921565.1 of Artemia sinica. Lineage (NCBI taxonomy): Eukaryota > Metazoa > Arthropoda > Branchiopoda > Anostraca > Artemiidae > Artemia > Artemia sinica. The sequence continues at coordinate 15,718,362 of CM051262.1, forward strand.
GTTCTGGTCTTATCTCGATTATCGCTAAGATAGGCTTGTAGTGCCATTGGGAAACGCAAGGAGGATTTGATTGGGAAGGATATAGGAAATTGTAACAAGCAAAACATAAGATTTAGGAGGATAGGCTCCTTTTCGAGCAGCTATTGCGCTCATGGAAGATTGTGCCTAGGAAGATAGCACTAACGGAAGGGTGCAGCTGCAATATTTTATCCGTGGAATGTATTCTCCAAGAAAGATTGCAGCAACAAAAGAAAATTCACTTATGAAAATTTGCTCCTAGAAATAATAAGGTCTGTAAATTACCTCTGTTTGTATCTCTTGTTAGGTATCTCTAAGGAATACACTCACTTATTTTCCAACTATCTTTGCGTCCAGAGTACTCAATTCGAGGCACATCTAACGGACGGCCCACACCTATTGTCCAGAAGGAAAATAGTTCTTCTTAATATCTATCCCCCTCCCTCTAACTCATTCTTCATCATTTGGCGTCGACTAAAACTGAAACATGTCCTATAATTTTCGCGTACTAAAATCCCCATGGCCTATTGGAACGAAAATCCTGTGGAAATTAACTAGCAAATATTCATCCGCTTTTCGAAGTGCCCATGCTTCATAACCATGTTTGACCACCGTCATCACGGCAGCTTTCAATATTCTAATCTTGAATATAATAAATCAATCAATAACCAATGAATGGATTATAAACCAATCAGAAACAATTTTGTAAGTTTATGTTAGCCAGTGTAATACGTCTGTTAAGCTGAAGTCAAAGAGCCCTGCGGCACAATGTCACCCAGTGCTCTTACACTGGATGTTCAAACCAAACAAATTTAGTCTATTAAAAAACATTTGTGTTTCTATGTTTTTTACTTCATAATCTGAAAATTTCCCTGGTTTTTGTAAATTTTACTTCATTTTTTGTGGTAGTAATTTATTATTATTGATTGTTTTTTTAGTTTTGTAATACAACTGTCGAATTATAGCTAGGATTGACAAGGAAATAAAAGATAATTTACTTTTCTCCGCTCCGTGCCTCACTAGTCTTATCTTTCGAACTTCAACAATCCACGAATATTTTCACGAAAGAAAATAAAAGATAAACCATGCCTGACAAAGTCTTAGTCACACCAAAATGGTTTCTTTTATTGTCACGTCCCTTCTAACTTTCACGTTTAACCAAGAGATTCAGAAACAATAACCAGCGCATTGGTCTAATTGTTCCATTTTAATCTCATAATTATATTTATGGTTCTCTGCCTCTACAATTCTCTTATTCACAGTAGTAAAAGTGAAATTGTTTTTAAAGTAAAAAGCATTTATACGATGGTATAAATAGCAATGAACTAACCTTCTTCGTCAGTGCGATTTAGCAATTTCTACAGAAGCGATGAAGTTTCTATATTTATTCCTTGTAGTATTGGCAACCATTAATTTTACATGTGGTCAATATCAAAGAAACCCAGACGAATCATCGTATGCCGCTCAGGCTGCCGCTAGTGAGGCTAAAGCGAATGAGCTTGCCGAACAGATAAGAGTAAGAAGAGGTGGTGGAGGCTATGGAGGAGGCGGTGGGTGGAGGCTGTGGAGTATGCGTTTGCGGTGGTGGTGGATATGGACATTAAAGCATACCAGGTTGAAAATGTGAGCAAGATATAACTTGAAATTAATATTATTTTTTTAATGAAACTATTTAATATAAATAAAAACGTTATCTTGACAAAGGTCTTGAATTTGCAGTTTAGGGATTAAACGTTTAAGGTAAACGTTGAATTAAGGATTCAACGTTTTATGTAAATTTTTCAGCAATACTGTTTTTTTCAGGTGATATTTGTATTTGCGGCTGATTGGCTAATGCTCGAGCCACACCATTTAAACCTGTTGATAAAAAAGTCAAATCTTATGGAGGTCATAGACTTTTTCTTGATTTTAACCTTCCACTTGTATTTAAGAAGCGTGAAATTAAAATGGCAAGAAACTGGTACTCAACTATTACTCAATTATTATAGTACTCAACTATTCTCCTCTAACACTATGTCTTTTTTTGTCAGATTCCTGTTACAGACGGAAAAACTACCGCTCAAAACTTCCATCTTTTCAAATTTCTAAAATTATACCCTAGCATTCGACTTTGATCGGTCAATAGCCCATTTTGTACTTCAAAGTTGAACAATATTTAATTCGAGAAATTAAAAACGGCACACATGTTTTGCAATGGAGTTGTGCGCAATTTTGATTTTGTCGACAAGTATGACTACATTGTGACCAATGCATAAATAAGAACGGTAGTGTTTGGCACGTTCTGCGGATGAATGATGATAGATTGCCAAAGATTGTCTTTTTGGCCAACCGTCTAGGGCTAAACGAAAAGCAGCCCGTCCGCGGTTGGGGTGGGAGGATGTCATAAAGAAAGATTTAAAGGAGATGGGAACTTCCTCGGAGGGTGGAAAGTGGAAGGATTTGAATAGATTGGGATAAAGGAGGAGCTTGCGTAGATGTGCTAGCCTTAGGTGACTTGGTGCTGTGGTGAGTGGTTTTAGTAGTAGTAGTAGTTATGTGGGATTGTGTCAAATTATTGACGCCTCTTGACTACTCAGGTCCTTGCATCGGCTCTGTAATGTGTTGCTACAGCTGGATTCAAACTCTGGGCTCCGTATTACCAAGCTGAGATCAAACCAACTGCATCACCACGGGACAGCAAGAACAGTTAGTAGTTTGGCATTTCAGATAATCCGCCTAAGGACAAGACCAGATAAAGCTGGTAACAAGATAGCATAAATCATATTGAGCTAAAGCTCGAAATTAGAAAAATTCTCTTGAAACTAAGAAGGTGTGTAGGTACAAACGGCACACATATTTTGCGCTGGAGTTGTGCGCAATTATGATTCTGTCGACAAGTATGACTACATTGTGACCCATGCATAAATAAGAACGGTTGTGTATACAAGGGAATGTATCGAAGGGCGCTTCACATTTCGTAGAGGGAAAGAAGCAATTTTCTCATAGCCTAAAACAATCCAAAAAGACAAAAGATGCAAGTAAATAATGACAAATTTGACACAAATTTGATGGCGGGGGTATCAAACCCAAAGACCTTAGCAGACACATCTCTATAGCCAATCCTGATTTTCAACTTTTGAAATTTTCCTTTTTTAAAATAATGATTATAGAAAAAGCCGTTACTGTGAAACGATCTTAGATACTGATAAAAGAGAATGTATCTCAAATGGATGTGGCTGAAGGCTTCAATATTACCCTTAATCAGGGCCAGAAAAAGGGTGATTGGAACGATTGAACCCAATCAGGGTCCCTGAACCCCCAATTTGGATTTTATTGAAAAACACTTATATGCTTGCAAGGGGAGCAAACTGCGTAGAGCTCTGTAAAAATCTGACCAAGTTTACATAAAGGGTTTTCTTAAATTACATAACTGTTTTAATAGCTCTTAGCGACAAAAATAAATCTACATTTAATGCAATTCTGAGGATGTGAAACTACATGCAATAGAAATTGCCATTGGCCCTCCTCTTTGACTCATGGATTTTAAGAAAAACATTTGAAGCCCATTCACAATTACATTTTACTACTATCAAGATTTAGCTAGAGCTAATTTGAGCCAATCGGAATTTTTTACAGAGTTTTTCAGCCAATCAGAAAATCCTATGCAAATCCTATTGACCCAAATTAGTGCTAGCTATGTCTTGGTACTATTCAAATCATATTGTGAATTGACCTTTAGATGCCTCTTCCTTGATTTGTCTTGAATCTAAGATTTGTGTGTTCTGCCTAATCCTATATAATTAAGTAACTTTAAATTTACACATGTTTTAATCTAGAAACAGTTACTCGCACTCCGAGTGTTTCCAACGCTTATATTAAACTTAAATCAATTTATACATCGATTTTCTTGAAGAATAAGGCAAGATAGAAGCAGTGGTGTATGTAAGACTAACCTGCCTTACCTTTGAATGTACTCACCTTTCTAGAAAACATCAAATATGAAATCACGTTGTAGCACGAAAATCACCTATGAAGCTGGGCTAATCCTTATCCTGGAAATTTTGCAGATCTGAGTTATTTGTGAAAGGGTCTCATCGTTTCAACGACCGTTAGTCCAGAACAATGAATATGCCGTTTTTTACTCGATTTTATAACTGATTTCTAGGAATTTCAACATATAAATTCTTCTCGTAGGGCTGAGTTTATCTGAGACGATGTAATATTCTTATAATATTTTAAAGTAGTTGTACAGTTGTGTGCAAAAAGTGGCCAACGGGTGCCCAAAAAACAGACACAAACAAATAAAGGAGGAATAAAAAGCTAAGAAAAAGCTAAATGTAAAACAATAATAGCGACAATAATGTGTTATTAGAAGAAAAAGACTAAGGTCCCAATGAAAAGCTAAAAGTTAATTTACTGAATTTCACCAAATTTCAGTCGATGTGTCGGGCTAGGTCCCAAAACATTGCGGATATAGTCAATTATCCATGTCTGTTTTTAGATGCTTCAAAAAAAGGAAGCCTAAAGATTTTTTTTTAAAAAAGAAGAGAGAAAAAAAGACAATAGTTTCCTTTAATCCTGCGATAGAAAAATATACCTCTATTCCATTTGGTTTACGTCTATGAGTTACTTTTCTAAGAAAATAACATTATTTCTCAAGGGTATATCAGAAAGGGGAGTTTCCTTCCAAAAACCTGATAGTATCTCCTCTGCTCTTCTTTAAAACTTTCAGTCAACAAAACGCACAAAAAGTCAATTCCACCAGAATATAGTTTCAGTGTGAACTTTAAGGTCTAGGTGTATTCGTCCCCTCAGTATATTCCCCCCAAAAATCCCCCCTGCATACTATCCCCACGGAAAATTCACCCGGTGTATTCCTTCAAATAGTTCCCATCCATATTCCCCCAAAGTTTTGCGCGGAGGGGGCAATTTTCCGGGGTATTTTTGGAGAAGACTTTTCCTGGAGGAATTTTCCGGGGGGAATATGACAGGGGTAATTTTTTGCGGAATGATACGCCGGCTCCGGAACTTTAAACCAGTAAACATAACGAAAAACTTTTCTTGGGCTCGAGCTTTTTAACCTCTATTTCTCTGAGGATAAAAATTAGGCGAATATTAGAAACTGTTAACATTTTTAAAGTCTCGAAAGTAGTACCCGACCCTCACCTTCAGAAATGATGAAAAAAAATGTATTTATATCTGAGCTAGTCATAGAAAAATCGGAGGTTAGTTGTTAGGTGCAGGGGTGGACCGGGCCGCGTGGTCTACCTGCCACCTGGCAGATAAGCCCTAAAAATATCCCTTGGTGCCCTAGGGACAAAAACAAAAAACAAAATTGGGAAAAAAAAATAAGGGAACCTAAATGCATTTTTTTCATATTTCGTCCGCATTTAATATAGAGTCTAACATGTTTTCATATACTCAGCAACTATTTTTCCTCCTCAGAATACTTGCAGTAGGTCCACTTTAATTATATTCATTGCTTCGCTGAAATGATGATGTGCAGTGAAATACGGACTAGGCGCGATAGTACAGCGCCTCTTACCGATAGCGGAGCGTTTCCAGGACACATGATCTGGATGACTAATGCAATGCAAGCAAGCTCCGTCGCAGAGTTGGGAAAACTGGGCAACATTCGGTGAATTTTGGTGACATTGCCCTCGATCCTTTCCCTCTCTTTTTTCCTTGGATGTTTTTAGATACTTTTTGGGATTTCATTTGCCTGAACTGAGATATCCGTGGTACTTACTTCAATTTATAAACTTTTGTGATATATACAGACTCGTGTTTGTTACCTTTACAGCAGAAATGTTTGTTCAAGTTCTTTCACCCTTTAAGTATCAAAAACTCATAATAATAAATAAAAAAAGGAGTCCAGAGAACTGGCAAAACAAAACAAATTTAATGCTATGTTTTAATTATTCGTACTAAACCAGGCCTTGACAAAAAAAAGAAATCCACCCACCCAATACTCAAACGAAGACAACCGATCTCCACATCACCCTTCTTCATCAACAAATTTCTTTTCATCAACAGCATCAAAAATCAACTCTAACTTCTTGAAATATATTAAACAATTTTCACTCCATTAATTATCCCTTTTAATCCTACTTTTTACTTAAAGAATACTATTTCTTTACTTTTTCTTTTTAATACTATTTCTCACCTAAAGAATCATATCTTACATTATTAAAAGGTTTTTAGAGCACTCTGTCTCCTATACCCTATGTCCTAAGAGATACAGTCGGAACAAAAAGTTATTTCGTTGTTGTTTTTTCAGTTCAAACTGATTCGCAGAGTATAAGTTTCGTCATTAAAATCGTATCACACAGTAGTAACTATTCGGAGCACACAGTAATCTTAAAAATCAACAAGCTGCAATAGTAGACATTATATCTATACAAATTTAGAATTTTAAATAATCTTAATTGAGAGCTAACTTCATGCACAAAAATTTCTTTAAAATGTAAATTCATATAAAAGCACATAGATTTGTAAAAGTTTTGCGAGTGTAGAAATGGCTTAAAAACGACTTAAGAGTGATTCAGGCTTTTTTGGGAGAGGGTCTCCTGAATCTCTTTTTTATTGTTTTAGACCACTCCTCACCCTGAGGCTCCCTCCAAACGTCAAACTTGTCGTCTCCCGCCCCTGAGTAAGTTCATTAATAGCTAATTAAAACCAACCTAGCCTATATTTATTTTAATTGCTATGAATATTTACTATGAATACAGTCCCGCAGGCATTTATGCTGGGAACGGGGCCTGCAAGCCCGCCCCCAGAACCTTAATAACATTTACCATTTTCTACGCAATTTTCAAAAAAAAACTTAACATTATGAGCTATTTTGAAGTATTTGGTCTCATCACCCGTGACTGAGACCTGAAACACCACTTTACCAACATTCGAAGGAGTCAACGCGTGCAATATCCCAAAATACTATCCAGAGGCCCCACTTAAAAAAAAAAAACAAAAAAAAAAAAAAAATTTGGGAATCCCTTCAAAATAAAGCAAACTATGGATCCCCATTTCCCTTATTTCCTATTCCAGAATGGCATCCATCGTTGACAAAAAAAAACAATTATATTGAAAATTACTGTAATTTATTAATGGAAAAGAATAAAATACAGACTAACTTGTGTCAAGTGTGACCAGGATAATAAACTTTTTGTGTATCAGCTAGAAACAAAACTACAAAAATTTGTAGAGTAGTTGATCCAACAACACTGGCAATAGCTTCAGTAGAAACAAGAAGAAAAATTAGGATTAAACATTTTGTCTAGAGCTATAGCGAACCAGAAAACGAAAATATATGGTGGCAATTTTTAAGATATCAAACAATTTGTGGTAACGAACTGTAAGTAAGGAGCGACCCGGCTCAATAGTAACCGATTTCAAAACTCTAAAAAACGGAATTTTGATACCAATAAAAAAAAAAAAAGGTTTCAAAAAAAAATATAAAAAAAATCCCCTCTCCGCCCCTTTTTTCCCAAAATTGTCTGGTCAAAATTTTGAGGTAGCCATTTTGTTCATCATAGTTTAAGTGCCCAATTACTATGCCTTTGAGTATAATATGACCCCCCCCCCCACACAGCCCAAGAGGAAAGTTATTTAAGTTATAAAATTTGTCCATTGTTTACGCATAGTATTTTGTTATTGGGATGCGTGCATACATTTTCGGATGGGGGGGGGGAAACAAATTTTCCACTTGGGGTTCTCCACGGGGGAATTTTCCATGGGGAGGGAAGTTTCCAGCAAGTTAACCTGTCAGGGGAAATTATACACTGCGGGAATTTGCCAGAATTCTTGTACAAAATTATTTTTATATGTCTTGCTTTCTCTCTTCCGTTTCAAATTTATGTGCGGAGTGGTTAAGAGTAATTGTCCGGGGTAAATTTTCACCGTGATTGAATTGTCTAGGGGATATTTCCGCGGGGAGGAGGTTTCTCCGGGGGGGGGGTGTCAGATTTCATGGCATTATTTAAAAAACGATCAGAAATTAAATTAAAAAAACAAGTTTTTTCAACTGAAAGTAAGGAGCAATGTTAAAACTTAAAACGAACAGAAATTATTCTGAATATGAAAGGGACTCTCCACTCCTCAACACCTCGCTCTTTACGCTAAAGTTTTTATTGTTTTAAATATAGAGTTGTGAGAAAGAGACAAACTTTAGCGTACAGAGCGAGGCGTTGATGAGGGTACAGCCCCTTTTATATACGGAATAATTTCTGTTCGTTTTAAGTTTTAATGTTGCTCCTTCTTTCAGTAGAGAAAACTTGTTTTTTTTATTTAATACAACTAAAGTTACAGTCTTTAACACAAAGAGAAATCAACAAAGAGAAAATGTTAACTCCTAAAATTCAGGGAATGTTTAATTCCTCAGTAAAGTATCAAAAACGCTTTTGAAAAGAGATACATGTATATAGCGAACCTTTAGGCATACCCACTGGAATATCGCCATTTTTGAATTTTTCTCCGTATGGAGATAACACATAGAAAAACAGACATTGGCAGTTCTTATTGATATTATTCATTTTGTTTTACTCATTACTCAGTGTCCTCACAAATGTTATATATGACTCTCCTGTATTCAGTATTTTGATGAGTTGTCCCAAAAGGTGAAATATTATGCTGTGTACGCGCGTGTTCCAAGTTTCAAACCAAGCTGCTGAAGCAAACGTTGACGAAATTACAAAATCTCGTTATACTTCATAGTATATTATTGTAAATATTTATGCTCATTAAGATAATACAACTATACATACCGGAAAGGAAACCCAAGAAAAGCTCTACTTATGTTGTTCGGGCTCCCCCTACAGAAGCTAAATCCTTCTTTGGTCCCGAATTCCGATTATACCACTGAAGACCAGAACTGCCATCGTTATAAATTCATTAGGAGATAATAATTTCTAGGGTGTGAGCAAGATCATATTTATTCTTATCGCCCAAGAGTCTCGCCCTAGAGTAAAACAGGTATAGATTCTTAAGCCACACACTACTAAAGAGGAATATTTGCGCCGTGCCTTAAAGTATCAAGGACAGTGAAATTTTTTTTTGTTGCTATTGTTTAATTAGACGCTTACACAACCATATTTATCTTAAGGAAAAATTGTAGATCGGTAATTCAGTTCAAGTCAAATGAACTAAATATGCAATTTTGCAGTTTTTAGTAGGGGCGGGTGACAAATTTAAAAAGAGGAATGCGGGTAAAAGCCAGTCGTGAACACTGTTGAGGTGAAAGCTGGCTTATAGGTCTAAATTTCCAAACCATTTATTTAACGTTCATCTGATCAATAGAGGGGGGACATCGTTGTAAACATGATTCTGTGTACAGGAATCAGCGATTAAATGCATATCAGAATAGCCGATGACGGGTGAAATCATGTAACGCAAATTTTGAACCAAACAGACATAACAAACAGTTGTTTGTGTAAACCTCTCTTTAGTTCTTTATTTGTATGCCTTTTATATTGGCAGATGTAATGGTTTACGTAAATTCCAAAGATAGACGATAAAACGTTGGTACATGGTCTTTATTAAATAACGTGAGAATACACATAGAGAAAATACGGTAGCACAAGAATAACTAGCTACGACGAAGGCGAAAGATGGACTGCCTTTAGAAATGAACCAAGAATATAACTTTCCTGGAACGGAAGTTCCAGGCCTGGGAACGACCCCTTTCCCACGATTAGCTTTAGTCCCAAGAGCCCCCCCCCCCCTGGACCGCTATCGTTGACACATAAATGCCCGAATAACTAAGAAATGAGATACCTGGAAAAGCTTCTCGAATTGATGTTAAATACTTTACATTTGTAACGAACTGTAAGTTGGGGACGTATCTACTTTTAAACTTTTCGAAAAAGCGGGGAATCACTTTTAAGAAGTTAAGGAATCTTGATGAACATCACACCATCAGGTTCAGCGTATCTGAAAATCCTTCTGTAGAGGATTCAATTCCTAATCTGAGAAAGTGTAGAGTTTTGTGTTTTTTTTTTCCAGAATTTTAGTATTTTTTTTGTTTTTTTTTTTGTTTTTTTCTCCCAGGGGTTTGATCATATCGACCCAATGGTCCCAGGATGTCGGGAGAGGGCTCATTCAAGCGAAAATTAGAAAATACTGTGCGCTTTTTAATTTGTCAAAAAGGTTGGAGGGCGACTAGCCCTCCTTCCACGTTCCTTTTTCCCTAGAGTCTCTAAATTTTGAGAGCAATTTTATTCAACATAGTTTAAAGCTGCAATAAGAATTGCTTTGTAGGTAACATCCCCCCTACCAGAAAGGGATGTAAGCTATGAAATTTACCTATTGTTTACATATAGATAGATAGATAGATAGATAGATAGATTTATTCACACAAAAACCCATGGTTGCTATGGTGACATACACAAAACAAGCAAAAAATACATTAAAAAAAATTTAACTGAAACGACGCTAAAACTGACTATTTAAGTAAATCATCACGATACCGCATATCTACCCGGACGAACTTTCCAATATCATTTATATTTAAGTAACACCTACATCTAAAAATTTCCAAAATCCAATCTCTCCCCCCGACCTCCCTACCAAATATTTCAAGCGATTAACCATCAACTCCCTACATTCCCCTAAAACATGATGCAAAGACTCATCCATATCTCCACACATAGGGCAACTGTAAGGAGCATCCCTCAGTATGTCCCTCTCTAAATACTTCCTATATTCTCCAAGAGGCGTAAAATTCCCCCCTTACATACATTACCCATTTCAAAGTTCCGGAGCCAATCCCATTTTTAGATGAATTTCTTTTCCCCAGTTCTCCTTGACTTCCACATATAGCCTGAGGGACGGCGAGGTGGTCTCTTCAGCTTGCACGGTCTAATATATTCTTCACCTGATATGGCTATGAATCATTCCTCCTATCTTGAAGCACCATTAAAAGCGCTTGTTTAACTAGCCTATTTTCTTCTATCGATGAAACCCTTTCCTAATATTTAACCATACTAAATAATCTACTCTGTCTCATACACTTTATTCCTATATCCCCTCTCAGCACTAACCATTAAACTTATTATCAAGACCTAACATACGTTTAAAAAACCTCTATGTGCATTCTTTCTAAATTTACCCCCTTATCAAACCCCCAAAGCTCTGCCCCGTAATGCGAAACTGATCTAACCCTAGTATTGAAAATATACTTTAGCAATCCTATATCCCTAATCTCCCGAATTTCCTTTTACTTAACATTCCTAGTAGTCTATTTCCTCTACTTTCTAGTATATCAAGGTGTTTCTTCCGCTTCCCATCTGACGATAGCCTACAAGCTAAGTACTAAAATTCATCTACACGGTCTAGTGTCCTACCTTCATAGGTAAACTGACACTGCAAATCTGACTGACATCTGTCAGATTTGACTGAGATTAAACTGACATCTGCTCTCCATTTTTCCTGAAAACGATAACCACCATCAAACGCCCCTTTACGTTTAATACTAGTTTCTTATTTTTAAAATAAGAAGATACTAGATCTAGCATTTGCTGCCAATGCTCTTTACGTTCTTCTACTAATACTATGTCGTCCGTAAAAAGTGATGGGATAACACTTCCCCTTGAAAGCTTTATTATTGGGGCCCCTCTGCCTATCAAATGTTCTTCAAAATAATTAATGTAAAATGAAAAATCCTTACCTACCCGTACAACTGTCTTAATTATTTTATACATTGATTCTATAATCTTAATAAATGCACTTGGTAGCCCTAGTGCTAGCAACCACTCTATCATATAAAATTTTCAGATAGGCATTTTGTTAAAAATAGTTCAAATATCTTATAAAAAAAACTCCAGGGTCGGCACAACCTCTCAAGGCGTTCTTAAAAAAGTAAATAGAAATTTCAATTTCCAATCAAATGAGCCACCTCTGATGTTTATACAACCACCCTTTACAAAAAACATAATATCCCATCTCTATAATCTTTCTTCAGTTGCTCTCCTGTCCTAATTTCATGCTCTTCCTAATCTTCAACCTTTTCTTATACTTTTATACTTTTTTCCGAATCAGTAGTATGCGTCGTCTGGATTTGCTTGAAGCTATAGCAATTTCTACGTTATTCTATAGGAGCTCTACACCTTTTCAAAGAGATTCAGAGCTCCCTCACATGGCATTATACTATGTTCCATCTTGTGCTAGTTAGGACCTTGCATAATATGTTATGAAGGGCAAGTTTTTCTGACATAATTTACTTAGACTAGATTTCTAGTTCATGATATACATGTCTTTTAGGGTAAATCCATGTCAGAAAACCGGCGCGTCTCGTTTAGCTGCCAATATATTCAATTATTTTTTTTTCGTATATATTCAAGTTTCAGATTAGGATTTTCTACAGTTTGAATAGTTCATTCATTCTACCAGTATCAATATTTTTGCAATCATTTACATAGATATGGAATATTCTAAGCAACTTCTGGTGAGTAAAATTTTCTCATTATTATAATAAAAAGAAATCTATTTTTTTTGTCTCGCCATTAAGTTAAGGAAGAATTTCCTTACTTACGCTTTTTTTTCACCGTGCTGTTAGCTCTTTTAAAAAGCTTCCTTCTTTTAAATATTAAACAGTCCATGTATTTCAATTTTAGTAAATATTCAAAAAAGAGGGGTAGAATAGATATCTCTTTTGAAAATGCTAAAAAAAAAAAAACTTAAGCGTATTTGGTGAGATATAGGCTAGAGGACGAACCCTTTATATACTCAATAATTTTTAGTTTAGGCTATGTCCAGGAGTCTTTTTCTTCGTTTTTCTGTGATTTTAAGTATTTCGTAATTTAGGTATATAAGTTTTAAAAGCTTTGCATATAAAAAAAAATATAATTGTCAACTTTTTGTGTTTGATACTATGGAATTGAGGGTCCAATGCCCTCCGTTAATATTCTGAATAAGTAAAGAATTGAGCTAGCTATTTAAATTTTGTCATTTTTTTATTTCAAATTTTGGGGTTTAGTACCGTGATATTCGTAATTTAGGTATATAAGTTTTAAAAACTTTGCATATATAAAAACAAAATATATAATTGTCAACTTTTCCTGTTTGATACTATGGAATTGAAGGCCTAATGCCCTCCGTTAATATTCTGTCTCTTTTGAAAATGCTAAAAAAAACTTAAGCGTATAGGGTGAGATATAGGCTAGAGGACGAACCCTTTATATACTCAATAATTTTTAGTTTAGGCTATGTCCAGGAGTCTTTTTCTTCTTTTTTCTGTGATTTTAAGTATTTCGTAATTTAGGTATATAAGTTTTAAAAGTTTTGCATAAAAAAAAATCTATAATTGTCAACTTTTTGTGTTTGATACTATGGAATTGAAGGTCCAATGTCCTCCATTAATATTGTGTGTCATTTTTTTTCAAATTTTGGAGGTTTAGTACCGTGATATTCGCAATTTTAGTATATAAGTTTTAAAAGCTTTACACATAAAAAAAAAATCGTTTTACTAGTAAATTCAAATTTCAGGGGGACTTAGCCTCCCCTTCCCTCCAAAATTTTACTTTAAAAGCTTTTCTTTTAAATATTTCTAAAGTGCTAAGACATAGAGTGCTACAAACACCGGAATAAACTTTAGAGGGCAATTTATCTGTAAAAGAGGTTTTATTATTTCATTACTAAATTTTTTCTTCTTTTTTAAGAATGTTGAGGTGGATTCATGCAATTACCCTCCCTCCGAAAAGAGACCAAGATGGGATGATATCACATCAATGCTCAAGCTGCAAGACCATCAGTCATCAGATATGCTAGTTGCAATACAAGTTCGATGGACCAGCCAGGAGCCTCTCTAGCCAATGTCAGCTCTGCGCAAAACTTTATGCAACCTGGCAGAAAATTCAAGAGAGAATGGATAGATTCTCATAATGCATCAATCTCATCCAATCAAGATCGGGAGGACAATCCTCTTCATGCTTTGCCAGGGACTTCAGATGTACAAGCGAAGTCAGAATTTGTAAATGTATATATTTTTTTTTCTTTTCCGTATTTTTCAAAAATAAAGCAAATTTTCTCAAGCGCGTAACTTTTGATGAGTAAAGCTTAAATTTGTTTCTAAACTATTCTATAATAATCCTATTTCATTTTTCTTTCATTAGCATTAACCAAATTAGCAGTATATAAAAGAGTGGTTATAACACCGAAGTAGCAAATAGCTTATCATACTTTTCTATAGAATTTATAAAAAGCTTACCTGTAATTTCTCTTTTAAGCAAGATGTTTTTCTAATGCAAAAATCCAATTATTTCATTAAACAAAACTCTATATATAAACAAATCACTATTTCACAGTTGACGATTGAACAAACGTTCTTAAACTGGGATGTGTTTTGCACTTAGCTTTTGTGCGTATTTTAATCCTTTTATCAAAATAACCCATCAGGAAGGCTGAATGTTAATCCGACAGCTATAATTTGAATTTTAATCGCTCGTTACAAAGTGGGGTTTCAAATAACCGGATGTTTTTTTTTATCTTAGATGAAGAGATATTCACGCGAGAAAAAAGTATTCTTAATAATTTAAAATGTGACAACGCAGTGTTATCAAAAACATTATTTGGGCGAAAACCGTTTTAGGCATTTTAGGCAATTATTTCCGCGAAACAGTTAGAGACATTTTAAAAGATGATTTTAGAATATGTTTTCGAAAAGAATTTGAGGCTGAAACTCTAGGGTCGTTATAATACACAAGTTCTATTTGAAGAGTGTTGTGAAGTCCTCTACCCCAACTCGAAAGGGCTCCGATCCTCCTACCCGAAGGAAGCTCCCGGTTCCCAAAGGTCCTCCCCGGGGCTCTAAAAAGGACCATCCAGCATTTTAATTGCACTTTAATTGTTGATATGGAAGGAAAAAAAAGTTCTTCGCTTACAATGATTTATTTAGCCAAGTTAACTACGTCCAGCACTTCAATCAAATCCGTTGCCAAACGACATAGGAAAAAATTCAGATTGTCGAGAAAGTTACACCAACACTAGCAACCAATGTATGGGATTCATGCCCATTAAACCGAAGCTGAAGAGCAATGGTTCATAGAACATACTGCATCGGTTGAACGATGGTCGGATTTTATTGAGAATTATAATCAAGAGGGACAAGCACTAGAGTTGGATCCCTATTTTTGCATTTTTGTTCTGAATTTTTTTTTTGGGAATAAAACCATTAGTTTTATATATCATTCTCTTGTTTCTAACTTATCCTCTAAGAATAAGACTTCATTTTCCTGACTAAAACAATATATATTTTTAACATGTTCAGTTGTCATTATGAAAGATATATGCCAATGTAACTTTTTTTTCTTTTTTTAATTGTTCAGGTGGTGGGACAATGACTTTGAAAAATTGACTTAGTTTATTAACTTTATAAAAATAATGGTTATTTCACATAAAAAATATAAAACCTTTTTTCTACAGATTAATGAAATAGCACTGCCATTGGATGATGAAACATCGGCATTTAGAGACGATGAGATGATGAAAACATCAGAGACGAACCTACATTAGTTGTAGATAATATGGAATGGCAAGGGGTTTTCTTAACGATGTTTTTGGGGACATAGCTAGCCTAGACGATTTAACTTGTGATATTGATATGATAAAGGATTCGGACTGGGTAAATAGATTTATGCATGAACATTTAGGCGATGTTACTAGTGCAAACTGAACCGGGTCCTCGTAAAGAAATTACGTCGCAGGACAACACAGGCTGGTTTGAGCAATTTGTCCCCAAACACCTTGGAATATGTACTAGGGGGACCTCACGCCATCTCCAACCACTGCAGTTGAACAGACCGGGGGTATTGACTATTCTATGTCACCCCCCACCATTTCGCTTAATGATACAGCAACAACAATGCAAATTGTTGGACCTAATTCTTCCGGGGACATTTTTAACGACAACTTTACTATTAGTGAATTGGACCCTGTACAAATAGGTGCAGGACATGAAAATAGTGCTTGTCCTCGGAATTACGTGAATTTTATTTGTTAGAGTCTGCTCTAAGTCATATACAAACATAAAGGGTAGATTTTAACCCTCCCGAGGAAAACGCGATTGACGGGAGCATTATTTTAACTGACCCGGTGAATGTTCTCCATAGCTACATCGACAGAATTCGAGCACAAATTGAGATTCAGATTTGGTGGGGTCAGGAGGAGTTAAAGCATCAGTGAATCAAAAAGTTTATTTACAAAAGGGAACATCTGGGGATATTTTATTTTCATTTTTCAACTGGCAACCAGACTTTTTACCCAGGTCTAAATGAATTTGAGGACAACTGTTTCAACTGGGTAAATAAATTAATATCAACTTTGAACACGTTTAATGAGAGGGGAAGTGGGTCCACCATTTTACACATTGAACACATGGATCTGAATCTCAGTAGATTTAAAAAAAACTTTATTTTAAGGGGGGAAGGGGCTGCTTGACGAATAAAATGCCACCCAGATTTGTCGGCTACAGGAGGGGTTCAGGGTTTCAATTTTGACACGGGGCTACAATGCTTTAAATATGCATTTTTAGCAGCAGCCCATAAAACATTACAAAAAAAAAGAATCGTCAATGAAAAATCTCGATGGACTTGCTTGTAATGGCGAAAAAAAATTTCCCTAAAGTAAATTTTGACTGTTTAGAGGGGAACTATCCGGTGTCCTTGAAAGAAATAAGCATATTCGAGAAAGCAAATGAAAATCTTGGGGTGGGGGTGGTTGTTCTTCAGTATGACACTGAATTTGTAGATGGGGGAAAAAAAAACCAAATAAAAAAGGGGTTTTGTATTCAGTGAGGACACCGATGGTGGAAAATGTTAAAAATTGGGTTTGGGTTATTTACGAACCTCCCAAAGATGTAAATTCCTATGGTCATTTTTTCCCCTTTACAGCAATAAGTCGACTCCTTTCCCAAGGCCAAAAATATGGGGAACGTTTCTATTGCCCCATGTGCCTTTCCTCATCTAAAATTGAAAGAACATTCTCGGATCACATGAACCATTGCAAAATTCATGAGAATCAACGAATTGAAATGCCGGCAGAAGGCAAAGATACTTTACAATTTAAAAATTTCCAAAATTCCCTGCTACAAGTTTATAAAATATCTTTAGATTGTGAAACAAGACTGGTTGAGGTATCAGACCCATCAAGGTCAAATATAGTCAAGGAGCACAAACTAGTTGCGTGTTCCTACGCACACGCCCGTCACGATTCCAACAGTAAAATGCAGTTGGAAGAGTTTTTTTTTGGCTATGGATGAGGAGTGCAGCATGGAAAAGTTATTGGTATCTTTAATAAAAACAGCAAATGGCGCAATTTCACGATTACGTCACACCAACTACCCAATGAAATTGTCAGATAAAGAGCAACTGGCATTAGAAAAGGGGATGATTTGCTGGGTTTGTAGAGGTGTTCTTGCCCCCAAAGACGCGGTCCAGGATCACGACCACCTTATTTATCCCATTTCAACGGGAAAAAGTAACTTTCGGGGGTGGGATCACAATTCATGTAATTTAAAAATTAAACAGCAACTTTTTCTTCCGGTTTTATACATAACTCTAACTACGATCTGAAGTATGTGCTACCAGCATTGGCACATCTTCAAAGAAATGGAACAGTAGATGATGCATGGGTGATAGACAGCTTTACCTACAAAATCATACCTAAATCATCGGAAAAGTTGCTTGTTTTGGAATTTATGTGGAAATTTGTTGAAGCCGACGTTGAGCACACGAATAAAATTCGCTTTTTAGATTCCTACAGTTCTTTCCCCAAATCATTGAGTAAATTAATTCAGGTACAGAAAAACGATGACGGCTGCAATGCTTTCCCCCTTCTCAAGCAACAATTTCCAAATGATTTATATGATTTGTTGACGGTCAAGGACATATATCCTTATGACTATTATTGTTCCATGTCGAGATTCGCCGAGGAAACTATTCCTCCGATTGAATCGTTTTACGATAGTCTTTACGATCGTAGTTGCACCCCCGATGAATACAGTTTTGCTAAAAAGTTTGGGCAGAGGGAGGGTGTAAAAATGGGTTTGACTACTGCAAGCTGTATTTGTCGAGTGACGTGTTAACTCTGTTAGACATTATGTGTAAAAATACGGACAAAATCTATGAGGAATTTAATCTTGATTTGGGCTATTTTTTTCATCTCCTCATCTGGTGATGGACCTCATCCTAAAAATTAGTGGGGAAAAAATTGGGCTAATCACAGACAGTGATCAGCATCTGTTCATAGAAAGGTCAATGAGGGGTGGTTTTGTTTTTCACGGGGATCGTATCTTGGAAACTGATCCAACAGGAGAGAAGACGGGGACAAAATCGGATGCAGTTTTCCTTGATATGAATTCTCTCTACCCCTCGGCCATGTCCAATTATGCGCTACCTTACGGTGACTATAAATGGCTCAATGACCCTCAAGCTCCCCATTTCCCCAACATTGACAGTGTTGAGGAGAATAGACCGGTTGGATGGTTTTTTGAAATTGATGGGGAGATACCAGTCGAGCTTCACGATTCAGTAAAGGATTTTGTTTTCCCATGCATCAATAGACCTGTGACTAAGGACTCTTTGAGCCCTCGCAATAGGCGTTTAGTCGAGGTGGACGGATTGCATTGGTCACCTTCAAAACAAAAACTTATCGCTGACCTTTTGCAAAAAAAAAACATAGTTGTACAATATCATGTAGCTTTAAAATGGATGTGCAATAACGGTTTCAACGTCACAAAGGTTCACAGAGCACTCCAGTTTAGTCCAAAAAACCCTATCTGAAAACGTTTGTTGACACTTTTGTCAACAAACATTCTGAAGCGCAGACGAAAGCCGAAAAAGAAATTTATAAACTCATTTTGAATTTGGCTTTCGGCAAAATGTGTGAGAGTGTTCGCAATAGGAATCGTTGTGACGTCGTGACCGATCCCGAACAATGTGCTCGAATTATTGCCGATCCAAATTACACTTCCTTCACAATCATTGGCTCGGACATGGTACTATTGAATAGGAAAAAAAGACGCATTGTCTTGAATAAAAATATTGCTGCAGGCACTGCGATCTTGGAGATCTCTAAAAAGCTCATGTTGGAATTCTAATACAATGTGGCTAGGGTACAGTGGCCGGAAAAGGGGCAAATAGAGGTCTACTACGGGGACAACGGATTCTCTACTGTTAAAAGTAAAAACCCCAAATCTAATTGATGATTTGGCGCACGGTGAAATTATCAGCTCACGGATGTACTACACCAGTTGGGGTGGTCTTTACCCAGAGTTAGTGAAACGTCGGGCACCAAATCAGGTTTTATTTTTTAAATCAGAAACGGGAAGCGACATGATTTCCCGTGGTATGTTTGTAAGTCCGAAGGTGTACTTTATACAGACACAAGACGAGGAAATCAAGAAACGTTGCAAAGGAGTACCCACGCGCTATGTGGATAAGAATTTCGACATGGACATTTATAGGAATTGTATTGTTCAAAATACAATTCCACGAGCCAATTGTTGGCAATTCGTTCTCTCAAATACAGGAACTTTACTGTAAATGTAGAAAAAATTGCCATGAGTACCATCTCCAACAACGTCCATGTTTGTCAAGATGGTGTGACTACCCTCCCCCTTGGACACTATTTAACATCAGACCGGGCCGAATGTGTTATCCATAGGGAAAGTCTCGGTTTGAATAAAGTCCTGTAAATTATTTCCTAAGACCTTGGAGGGGGGGGGGGGGGGCCTCGCGGTCTTTGGGGGGGGGGGGCTAGCGGCCCGGGGGGGGGGGCTGGCCGCCAGGGGGGCGCACCGCCACTATCGAAGTTATCTCTTTTTTTTTACTTAGAGCAGATTTTTTTGTAAATGTTTCATTCAAAAAAAAAGTGATATTTTTTTTTCAAGTGCTTTAATCTAATGTTGTATTTTTTCTCTATAAATAAACAAAAAAAAAGTGAATTTATTTAAGTGTTTTTTTTTCTCTGTGTGCCTATGTAAATGTTGTATTTTTTTATTATAAATAAATTTAAAAATAAGTGTATTTTTTCATGTTTAATGTGCTTTTTTCAATGTATTGTTACTTTTTTTATGCATATAATAAAAGAAAATATGATTCTTTATTCGTCTTCTTCTTATTATTATTCTTGAACAGAGTAGTAGGGAAATTATTTAGTCATTAGACAATTATGGTCTACAGTTAGTTGTCCAGGTGAACTGTTGAAGGAAACATGTATCAATTTAAAACACCATTCAGATCGTTTCTGTGTGGGCCCTCAATGTCGGGCAAAACAACACTCTTAACTAAAATAATTAAAAATTGCAATAAAATGTTTTGTGGAAAAGCCTGTACCATTGAAGAAACTATTTTTTTATGGGTTGTGATAGAAAAATTAGTATTTGAATCAAACGTATTCTTATTAGTCAAAGATAAAACCTGGCTTTCTCAATAATTAGATTCTTTTTGATATCATATCAATTTTATCTCTCTGGTAATTTGCTACGCTGGCTTGTATCTCCTGAACGTGTAATGTTACGTTCAACGCATTATTTAATTTTCTTACATTTTCTCTTAGGCTGTTTAGGTCCTCCTCTGTCGTTAAACCGAAAAGGCGGGAGGCGAGTTCTCCGATGATGGGAATTAGACCTGTAGACCTACGGTATTTATTTCTTCGAAAGAATACTTCGAAAATCTTCGTGGTACTTTGTTTTAATTTTTGTACCTCCGTGTTGAATAATTCAAATAGGGCTTGTAATCTTGTTCTATATAGTATTGAGTAGGCCTGATGAGTTGAAATTTTTGGTGTACTTTTCTCGTTTCGGTTGGGTAATGGTTGTTCGTCATTCGTTGCGTAATTTCCATCGTAAGGTTTTTCTCTCCCTGTAGTCAGTAGTTTAGGGTTTTGTATCAATTTTGTTTTAGCAACATCCTTTGCTAAGTCTTCCATATTATCCGCCAGTCTTTTCTCTCTGTCTTCCTCAGTGCTCGTTCCAAGTGCCATGTCAATTCCTGTCCTTTTCTCATCAGGGTCATCTATTACGAATTTTGATTTTTGTTTGGGTACAACTGAAGTTGGAAATTCTTTATTATCTTTATTATGGTTTATTTTACTGGCCTGTAGTCCTTTGTTCGATCTAAGGTATTGAAATGTCGATTCCTTGAGTTCATTCGTGTTTTTTTCTAGCCTTGTTACTTGCTGGAACAAGGTTTCAAAAGGTTTGGGATCTAATTTCATAAAGATTTTCAATGCGTCAAGGCTAACTAGCAGTGAATTTTCATGCTTGAATATTACTCCATGTTTTACAATATCTTGGGCCACTGCGTGAACAACGAGGATTAGGATGATATTCTTAGGCCTCATCTTATTGTTTGTTTCTAGAATTGATTTATCATTAATTGTACCCATTTTTTTTGCAAAATTCTTTTGTATATTCTTTTGTTATTATCATATTAATGTTTTTTTTTTCAAAGGCACTTTAATTTTTGCTTAGGTTATTTTTATTAATCATTTTGTGGCATTGGCCAAAGAAAACTGATTTGTAAGCGTAAAACAGAATGATTATTTAATGATTAGATAGGTTAGGAAAGTAAAGTTAGGACTTCAGAGCTTAATTCTGGTCGTGATATACCTCTAAGACTGGTTGAGATATAACTTTAAAGCTTAGCTAGTAATCGTTATATAATTTAATTTTTTTACATTATATTTCTCGAGTAAGGAACATATGAGTAAGCAGGCGTGCAGCACATAATTACACTGGTATCCTATTTTGTGTGTAGGCCTAAAATAATTATAATCTGCACTATGACAAAATAGTTTATGCATAGGAGGTTAATTTCTTCTAAAGTTACCAACTAATGGGTAGTTTTGAGTTTAGAATCTTTTCTTAACTTTCTTGCCACTATTTTTATGGGCGTCTCTTTTCCTTTGGTAAGTTTTCATCCGTTTCAGGAATAATTTGCTACCGAGGGATTTGTATTCTTCAGATTCAGGGTCAAATAAAAATTGTTTGTAATGTTGAATTTCCGCTAAAGGGTGATGTATGCCTTCATACTTGACACATTGGGGATTTTTTTCGAAGTTATAGCAAAATTTTGGGGGCTCTGCATTTATCAAGGAGTAAAAGTCTGTTTGAGTGGGTCCCTTGCAATAGAAATACTTGATATTGAGGTTCTTTTGTAGGCGCCTTATCAATAATTGTAGACAGCCAAGTTGCTCTGCGCTTCTTTTCCTATATTTTGTTTTGACCTCCCCTCTAGCCGGACGATACTTGGGAGAATTTGCAAGTGCTAAACCATACTTATAAGTGTGGGGTGCATACCCTTTAAGGTTGTAGATAACATCCCATTCTTTCTCATATATTTGATTTCCTTGTTCGTCCACGACTAGCATAGCTGCCGAATATATAATGTTTTCCTTTGCGTTCATTATGGTAATGAATTCAGTATCAATTATCGCCTTTTGAATAGGTTTTGACTCCATTGTTATGATCTGAAAATACTCACAGTTAGGACCTGGGTCGATTTTTTTCATGGAAAATCCGAGGGAAGACGTCGTCAAAACAAACCAAACGTGCCTTTTGGCGAGCCCTCCCCCAGACCTCCCACGAAACGTGGTCCATCTAATTAGGTTTGATTACACAACTTAATACTGAGTAGGGGATGATTTCCCTAGTTCCTTTGTAGAATGTAAGTTGAAAATACGGTCGGTAGGGGAAACCAAATCTCCCCTCCCCATGATATAAAATCCGTTCTTGATCCCGATGATTGGGTACATTATAGGTTGTCCAACTGATTAATTCACATTTATAGGGATATAGTTAAATTTTTTTGTGAGGTAGCTACCCAGTAGGCAGAATGTGCTACAGAGGATCTAAAAATACTATTTGTCATTACGGTCGACCACGAGCTTTCCACGTCAGATTTTTTTTTTGGAATGGGGAATTGTCCTGGAATTAGGAGATTTGGGAGCCAGTCTTGCGGCTCGAAGTGTGGCCTGGGTACGACAACAATGATATCGTTACCCCCCACACTCCGAATCACCAGAACGCTCCGACTTCTTTCAGTTGGATTAGATGCATCGTACTGGGATGGTACGTGTAGTTTTTTGTATCCAAGGAAATTATTCGAATTAATCATATGCATTATTACCTTTTAATTAGGATTTGCTCTTCGTGAACTGATATATGTTGAACAGAATTTCTCTAAGCATTTTTAGAATTTTTATAATATATGACTTTTACTCGTGAGCTAAAAGTTAGGACGCCTATCCATTAAAATCTTTTAATCCTATACTGATTAAGTGTAATTCTATCTATCGGGTTTTTTAACCGTTCTACCTGACTGTGTCGTTATT